>OY829914.1:82515672-83115672 GCA_963691935.1 Nephrotoma guestfalica | reverse complement strand
TTAGGATTTGCCGGTATAGTCGCAATTTATTATGTAGAGTTAGCTCAGAATTTCTTCATACGAGCCAATCCATCTTTTTGTATTTGATGTTTAACTCTTCTTTTTTCTTTTTCACATGCCCTTTCCATTTTAGTTTCGTGTCTAGAGTCATGCCTAGATATTTTCCCGTGTTTGCATAGGTAATTTGCTGAGAGTTCAATTCTACTGGTATCCAGTTGACCTTTTTGTTGGCAAGGTTTACGTGAACATATTTTATTTCATTAAGTTTTATTCGCCATCTCTTGGTCCAGGTACTGACAATATTGCTAGCTCTTTGCAATTTGCTTGTGGATTCTTCTATGCAATTAGCAACTGCTAAGGTGGCCGTATCATCCGCAAATGTCGCTATGTTAGTCTCCACTATCGTTGGCATGTCCGACGAGTATAGGACATATAAAGTTCGTCCCAAAACGCTACCTTGTGGTACTCCAGCTGATATTTTCTTTATTTCTGAGTATTCACCATCTAATTTAACACGAGGTGTGTCGGTTTTTATGCTATTCTCTGCCAAAGGCTTGTGTTATATCCAAGAATTTACTTGGCTATACCTAAATCTTCAATTATATGTTTGTAATTCGGTGTATTTCTTCTATTGTTGAATGGTTTTCTCAGAAACCAAATTGATGTGGAGGAATAAGATTTGTTTCTTCTATTATTGGTTTGAGTTTCTTTAGGAGTAGTTTCTCATATATTTGTGAAATTATTGGAAGTGAGTAAATCGGCCTATACGAATTTGACGGTTGGTTTGTTTGGTTTAGGTATCATAATTTCTTCTGCGACTTTCCATTGATTTGGTACGTGTTTAAGTCTGAACAATGCTTTAATTATTTGGAGTAGTT
The DNA here is from genome assembly GCA_963691935.1 of Nephrotoma guestfalica. NCBI lineage: Eukaryota > Metazoa > Arthropoda > Insecta > Diptera > Tipulidae > Nephrotoma > Nephrotoma guestfalica. The sequence goes on along the minus strand of OY829914.1, from coordinate 83,114,794 downwards.
TACGTAGTCCTTTTCAGGAAGAGCTTTTACTGTTTGTCTTGTAATTAAGTCATACCCCGGAGATTTCTTTGCATTCACGTTAACATTGATTTCCTCTTTTAATTCTTGTATTGTGACGGGAGATGTATTGCAGGTAGGTAGAGGCTGGAACGTGTTCTCGAGGTGGGTTGCAAACATCGAAGCTTTTTGCTTTGCACTTGTATCATCTTCATTTTTAACTGGTGTAATTTGTAGTTTAAGTAGTTTTTAACTTTTTGTCGCTTTCCAAAGCGAGTACTCGGTATCTTTTTACCCAGTAAAGCCACTCAAGTATTTATTAATGGATTTGTTTTTGATTTCTTTAATTAGCAACTTTAGTTTATTGGATAAAAAATTAAGAGTTCTTTTATATTCTGGCGCTCGACTTCTTTGCCAAGCCTTTCTTGCTTTTCATTTTGCTGCAACCAGTTCCCTAACTTTCAGAGGATAAATAGCATTTCAGTGCATTTCAGCGCAGCTATATTGGATTTTTAATTGGCACCTGAACAATTTTCCTCAACAATTTTCTGGTATTTCTCCCAGCAGATTAATAGAGCATGGATTTCATTTCATTTAGAGAGTCTTCTTTATCTAACTTGTTGCTTAGATCTTGAAGGCATTTCTCTTGTTTAGCTAGACGAATGTTAAGAGCTTCCATGCTTCTTAGTATGTTTTGGAGCACTGTTATATCTTCGGTAGTGCGAAAATAACTGATTTTGTCATGACTACTTGCGAGTACAGTTTTAGTTCTCCCGTTTTACTAGCATGAGGCTTATGTTTCTCTTTGGTGAAAGTTTGATACATTTTTCCGATATTCCTGGACCTTGTTCCCGCGTTTTATTTCTTATTCTTTGTAGCTCCTTAGCTATTCCACATCTCCGGTAGTTTGCGGGATGTGGCTTATTGCAATTAACACATTTTCCACCAATATTTTTACTAACCGGGCATACTTTGGCTCCTTAATCTTGACATTTTTTGCACTGCCGTATTAGAACTCTATTTTTCAATGGCTTCTTCTCTCTTTTGTTAGTTTGAACTCCTTGTTCAGTTCCGATTTTTTCTTTCTTACCTTACCCTTCTTATCTTCTTCTTCTTACCTCTTTTGCTTGAGATCCTCAATAATTTTCTCCTTTTTGCAGATTGGGTGAAGACCTATAGCTATCACTTTGATTGGGCGATCATTCTTATCCTCATAGGTAAACCATTGATGTCCTCGGAATTAAGCTTTGTAGCCAGTCGGCATTATTTAGAGATACGAGTTTTTACTCGGCTACCGTAATCGATTTCATAATCGATTGTATAGTGGAGAAATTTGATTTCACGACGACATTTATTGGTGGAGGTTCTAGATCTAATCGTTTCTTGATGATTAACTGGTTTCTAGAAACCTCTTTTGAAGTTGACGGTAAAGTTACTGCCATTTCTGGTGAGTGTTGCGTTTTCCTTTTCTTACTTGGCATTTTATTCCAGTTCAACATCCAATTTGTTTCTCTTTCTAATTCTTCTTCATCCGTATGGAATGGATTAATGTCATCATCGATTGCAGGGCTAGGTGTCGTCCTAAGTTCTGCACGTGTTTCAACTGCTTTTTTGAGTTCTTCATTCTCTTTCTTTAAAATTGTAAATTCTTCTTTCAATTTAGTTGTAAATTCCTTTATTTTTCGTAGTTGTTCACGGAGTTCGGTATTTTCCTTCTCATACTGAAATATATTTCCAGTTGAACATCTTGGTTATCTTGATAATTTAGAATTTCGTCCGAATGGGTTAAACGGCGATTGGTTCACCCCAGAATCTATCGGGCTTGCCCCCGAAGAGGGGTCTGCTGTACTACCTGGGGTATTACATTCCGTATTTGTTGTACTTATTGTTTGTATTAGCCAAGTTATACCACTGACATTTGGTCTCCGGGAGCTTTGCTACTTACTGCCGAAGCAGTACCCGCCCCCTCGACGAGGATGCAGCTACCTTTATTACATATAGGTGTACAAAGAGACAGCCGAAGCACTCTGAGTACCTTAGGCGGAGGGACATTTATTACAACTGATTTCATAATCATTTTGTAATTTATCTTAAATAATTTATATTCTTGGCTACTTCCCACGTATTCAGACTCGGTTTCAAAAACGCCACTAGCTTTTGGCGTTCTGAGCCTCAACTTAAAATTCCATTGTCAAACATGAATATATACTCGGACGTCGACAGCATGTTTTCGATGTCTCTTGTTCCCATGTTCGTTGCATCTTTTACGTATTTCATAATGCGTTTTACCGCATTCACATGCACTGCACTTGGTTCCTCCAAGTATCGACTTGCATTATTAACAACAAACCTTATGTCTGGTCGCATTAGCACGGCCCAATACATTAAGCTACCGATCACCTAACGATACGGAAAATAAATTTCTCCACCCGCTTCAAAATCGCCAAGATTCTGTACACTGACCGTTTAATGAGCAACAAAGTTTCTCGTTCTCCGTGTAATCAAAATCGAAAGTATTATCATTAAATTCTTCCCATTACACACTTCATACCTCCCATTCCCAGCAGCGCGACGCTTGCTTCAATCGAAACAACCTCTTGGGAACAGCTTGTACACTCTTCCGCTGCCATCGTTATGTCCGATCGGTTGACTCATATAAAAGTTCTTCTCCAAATCCCTCATCCAGAAAAGTTGCCGTTATATCGAACTGCTGCAATATCAATCTTTTTGACGCCGCCAGCGGCAAAATTACTAGAATCGATGTAAACTTAACAACATGGCTGAACGTTTTTGTATAATCGTTGCCATAATGCTGTGTGAACGCCCGCATTACGAAACATGCTCTATATCGATCAATGCTTCCATCTGGCTTTTAATTTAGTTTGAAGATCTTTTGGTGGATTGACCAAATTGCACGTACTGTTTTTATTGAGCGAATCGTACTCCTCGTTCATTGCTTCCTCCCACTGCTTGTGATCATCTGATCCAATTACCTGTTCCTATGTCCTTGGTTATTTGCTGTTTGACAACATGACCACGTGTTCTGCCGATGCATAAGTACATTAATCGCTGCGTAGCTGTAATGTGGTTTCGATCGTGCAAATTTCGTTCAATGATATTCCCCTTATCCAATGGTTGCGCCGGCGTTGTCACAGCATTAATCATCTCTGATTCACAGCATAATTTATCTCATTTTTATTAGTGTCACTTATGTTCAGTGCAGCCATTGATTCTTCCTTGAAGAAAAATCGCATCACGATACGTTTTCGAATGATTATCATATCTGAGGAACACACACTTGATTACCTTTGGGCCAGGATTGCACCGTGCTCGTTCTCGTTCAATAAATTCAATTATATCACATGCACTACCAAATGGATAGCCTCTGCATATAATTTGTAGTCCATCTGCCTCGCACGAATCATTGTTGCTCAATGCCCATCGCTCGAAAAACTTTTTCAATTCCGCATTGACGAACGCTATACCGTTATATGATCCAAAACTGCGCACCTTGCAGCATTTCTGCGAATTTGATCTTTGCTGCAATAAATTTTGCCCCATTTCTTCTCTTCACGTATTTGATACCTTACACGATGATGCTTTCCGTAGATGCACGCTTCGCACGCCAGATTGTCGTCCACAACATTGATTTCATTATTTCGTAAAAATTACTTCGCGTGTGAAACGTTTTGATATCCAAGTCGTTCATGCCATGCGTGAAGTGAAATTTTCTTCTCCGACGATTCCTCAACTTTGAACAGCATTTGAAATAGCCGGTCTCGGCTATAGCGTGCTATTCGATCCTACACGAATCCGTGAATCACCGTCGAACGCCAGAACTTTGATATCGCCTTTTCCTCGAGTCATGATTTTTTCACCGGTTCCCATGTGTGACGATGTTTCCACAAAGTTCTCGAACCATTTATGTCGATAACGCATATGGTCACTAGCTCCCAAGTCCATCGTCCCAAACGTCTAAAATACTTTCCCGTTATTGTTACGGGACTGTACACAGAAAAATAAAATGAACAATTCAGTGTTCATTTTATTTTTCTGTGTACAGTCCCTTGTCAATGACAACTCTCACCACAATGAAAACAATTGACGTTTCGCATGCTACTACCGCCCTTAGCTTTTGCTTTGTTGTTCTGTTCAGATGAATGGTCGTTTTTGGAATTGGAGTTCTTCGTCGGAAAATTCAGTTTGGCCATTAAAGCTTACGTTCTTTCAAACTGACCCTGCGACTTCAATCGAAGCTCCTCTGCCATTAATCGCGCACGTAAATTTATCATAGTTTGGTTGTTCACATTCGTTAATTCCCTATAGAAACATGGTTATATTCAGCTGACAAAAACATTAGAATCTTCGACATAATCATCGAATCGGAAAACTCTTCACCGTGATCCTTAAATTGTTGCATGACTTCCATGAGTATTAACTTACACGCTGCAATATCATCGTTCGACTTCTTTGTGAAACAGCACAACACCGCTGTTGCAAATACGTAATATTTGCATTCGATTTTTGCTCATAAATACTTTTGAGTGTCGCCCGTCACTGCAGCAATGGTTGCTTTTTGCACTTCGTCGAAATTACACGTCTTGCCTTGAATCATTCTGTATCCATAATCGTTGATTTTTGATCGGTGCCACCCACCACGTCTAACAATCGTCCAATACTCAGTGGAACGAATAAAATAAATGCCGGCGTGTGTAAAACAAAATTTTATTTCTAACAAGGAAAACTAGTTCTTGTACGCTGTCAACAATACAACCAGACTCTTACAATTTAGTACTCCGGCCGACTCGAAAACCTGTCACAACTTTAAGTAAATTGCACCATAAAGTGCGTTCACTGATAACACAAGATACAGCTGTCCGTGAGAAAATACAAGCTTCCACATTCGAATATCGACAAACTATTGATTGAGTTTATTTTGTCCTGCGCATCTCATGTTTGAAATTAAGGAAAGTTGTTTGAAACTTTACCACAACGGACTCGAAATCAAACATGTTTCGATTATGTAGGCACGTCTTCTTCTTCTTGGTATCTAGGGCAGAGTTTGACGATAGCCACCTCCTTCTCTTGTCTCTAAACGGAATATCGTTCTTCATTAGTTTGCGAATATAAAAATCAATACCAGCGAATACCATCTTTTGATGGTATTGTGATCTCATCCCTGATGGATGACTAAAGGAACAGGAATCTTGAAGCCGCTATATGAATTGTTCGTCCTTCTTTTATCAATGTCCCAGCAATTTCTGTCGATGCAAATACAAGTATGTTCTATACTCGATAAAGCTCATCAGGGTTTTATATAGATATGTCTGGCCGGAACCTTCCGGACCCAATAAGTTAGAACAGCTTTTATGATTAGTGAAGTCAATCCCTTTGATGAGCTTTAGAAAAGCATCCTGTTGTAGAGGATTCAATGCTGCGGTCCCAACTGCACACGAAAATCGAGTCGATATTATGAAGAGCGAAATTGGACGATGCGACCGCATCATAACGGTTCGAAAGATCCAGTTCCATAAGCTCACGACATTTGTACCACAGACTCAATGGACTTGCCGCAGTACAAAATGAATCCGAATGGCTGGCACAGTTGTGATAGTATTTGGCAAATCAAGGCTTCGTTGAGCCATTTTTCCCATTCGTCATTAGAAGACAGAAAATTGTAATGGGATGCTGCCTCCTTGACGGTTGCGTATTCGTTGCCATCCACAGTTCATAGATAATCATAGCTTGTTGCACTCGGAACATGAAGTAGAAGAAGTCGAAAGTAGAATCGTTCCTGATCGTTTAAACCAACGGTTAAAATGCCAGCTACATGTTGGATAAAAGTTTTCATTCAAATTCATCTCGAATCCTACTTTGATTCATATACCAGTCCCAACAACAATCAATTCCACATTGATATGGGCTTTAGATTTGAGAGGTACTTATTGTGTGGGACTATTCAACGATTATCCATCGTTTACGAACCGTAAATTTTTGACGTCACCGATAGAGTGAATATCCAGTTACAATTGGATCTGTAACTGCTTGAAATTGTTTCCGGAATTACTCCTTGCTTTTTCCGTCTTCCATACATGGAACAAATCAAAATTAATTCCCAACTATTTTCCCGATGACACATCTTTATTCTTCTCCCATCAACAGCCACCAAACGTATCCACCTCATGTTAAGCGAACCTTTAAGTTGAACCATATCGATCTTGGAGGAGGATAGTTCCATTTTTTTGTCTCCATAGTCTTGAATAGTCGGCAAAGAGCATGACCTCGTCGTCCGCGTATATTCCATAAGTAAGTGCCCAAGATTGAGCCTTGTGAACAGCCTTTGTGTACGCTTTTAGAAAGCGTGTCGTGGTTTACACAACCTTAGTTGATCTGTCAAAGAAGTAGCTGTTAATTATCGAATGAATGCCACCACAGATTATCAACAGCTCCAGATACATCCAGTAATTGTCCTAAGACGTACTTTTGCTCTGACTCCTTTACTATGTTGACCATTTGCACCGTAGCGTCCTCTGTAGACCTATTTTCTCTGAAGTCGAACTGCTTGTCGCTGTATGTTCCCCTACCCTGAAATATGTTCATCACCTGTCAGTATTTATTTTTTCAAGTAATTTACCTAAGACTGGTAGTAGCATGATTGGTATGTATGCTTTGGGATCGGTGTGGTCTCGGTCACCGCCATTTTTTATGATTATTACTTTTCCGTTTTTCCAAGAGTTTGGTAAAATTCCTTTATCCAGACATGCATTCAGTCGTGGTTTCTTCACTGTTAAAGTGTTCCACCCGACTTTTGTTTGGTACGATAGAACGTTGAGCACCGATGATTGTTTGCTCATTTGTGTCTGTGTCCTTGCAATCATCAGGCAATCGGGCATTCAGTAGACATTTAGTAGTGACTTCCTAACACGTAGTGGCTAGACCGTCACCATCTAGCAATTGACTGAGTACATCAATGGTTTTAGTTTTTCCAGTGCTGAATTTGTACACAAATCTCCACGGTTCTGCATCTTTGATAAAATTTTAGCAGCTTATGAACTCAAGTCGTTTAATGGTAAGATCGTTCGACCACTACGGCTGTTTAAATTTGATAACACGATTTTTAGACAATCAATTGTCGAAGACCACAGATCGTTATTTGGTCATCACCTAGACTCCAGTCCATAGACTGGAGAATTTATCTCAGATTGCATGTTTAAGTGAATACCTCGGGACCTTATCGCTTATCTCACCTGCGTATGATGAGGAAGCTGCCTCAATACTAAATGTGATTATTTTTTGATCACTAGTGGTCCAGTTATCTTTAACTGACCAGTACTTAGTTGACCAACTTCATTTGCAATGAAGAGGTTACTGGTCTTCAATGACGGATCCCCTATCATTGTTGTCACTAATGTGCCAAAGTCGTAACTTAGCGTTAAAATCATCCATGCTTATGCTTTGGTGGTTTTCTAGGCCTTTCAAAATGCACACACAATGCTAGTCGCAGTAGTGTGACATTTTGAACACCTCTAGATCACGATTGAGAATGCCAATTGCTGATAGTGAATTCTCAACCTCTTCGATGATAACACGTCCTGACGAAGTCATTGTCATGAAGCTGCGAACATTGACTGATCCGATGCTCAATAACTTATGCATTTTGCATATTTAGCTGAACAATCCTCAGTTCGCAGGTGCTTGATGGATTAATTGACATAAATTATATTTCCCATCATTGTCGCACACTCGAGATGAGTGATCGAATGCCTTTTTTAGTATTTTTACGGCACATACTTTGGTTGCTATGTTCTATTTGGAGACACCTTCTGGTCATGGCCAGAATCATAGCAGTGTCCACAAATTTACACTTTTTCTTTGCAAAATCCTGCGATGTGTAAAAACCCATGGCATTTGAAGCACCTTGGGACCCTAATAAAGGCTTGCAGCCTGAATCTAGAGTTTTACGTGCGGCTAGTGTCCATTCAATGGCCCAATTGACCAACCGTCTTTAGACCCTGTTTTGATACTATGCTTGAAATCCTCAATTTTTATTGTTCCACTGTTTTGGTTGACAATCGCCGCCTTAAGTCGACGATTGAGATATCTCTATCTATGTCGTAGATGATGATGCGAGCTTCTCAGCTGGTAGCGTTGCTGTCAAGCCAACTTCCGACAAGTTCTTGTTATTTAGAAAGAACTCTAAGTCTTTTGACTTTTCGATTTGCAGTTTCGATCAGCATTCTTTTTTCATGAATGTCGCTGCCCTTCTTTATTTCAATGTTGCTTTCTGCCGGGTTAATTGTTTGCCGCAACTTATTCCCCACTTCGTTACTGTTAGCATAGAAAGACTACTTGAAAGCTACTGATTTTACAGTGGCCTCCCTTGCCGTTCGCCATTGAGGCTTTGGAATGTTTTTGGCACTTGTTTTGATGCTAGGTATCAATACTTTCCTTGCTACTAGTATCTGCGCATATGAAGGCATATTTCCTTTTTGTGTGTTATAAATTGATTCAACTGTCTCATTGTGTTTAGCTAGACGACCTTTCTGATCGGCTAGCTGTACACACATCGAATGGCCAGTGAACTCAAATAATCTATACAACTTTTATTTTTCTTACACATCCTATTTCACACTCTATTGTGGTGAGTGCCTAATCAAATGGTGACACCGTTGCCTCATCATCGCTTTCAGTGGGTATTCGTTTTTGAAACTCTGACCCGAAGGCCATTTTACCCCATCCCTAACTACGTATGTTTCTGCTGAGAAAGAGAAGACAGAGAGAAAGAGATAGATAGAGAGAGATAAATAGATAAATAGATATAGAGAGATAGAGAAGACAGAGAGAAAGAGAGATAAAGATAGAGTGAGAGAAGGAGAGAAGAGAGAGAGAGAGGAAGAAGAGTAATCTAAATTTAGGTGATGATGTATGATTTAACTGAAATTTTGAATGTATAGGGCTCCGTTTAGTCTAGGTTTACATTGCTGATTCAATTTTTAAGTTCTAGCGCTGGTATATTCACCTACTCCCTAGCAATGCTCGTACTCATAGATGAAGTTTTCTCCTTGATTGTTAATAATCAAATTTCCTCAAATTTTCGGAGTTTTCAATTAAGCAAATTCTTAAAGAATTTTGATTTAAAATTATTTTTTTTATAATACTCGTATTTATTTCAGTTTTATGTACAAATTTAAACAGTAAATTAAGATTTAATAGATAATTTAGAAAAAGTAATTAAATAATTTACACGATTTGAAATTATGAAATTAAAAATAAACCGTTAAATTATTTTCAATTGACCCTATTGTGTCTGTCGATGCTGTTATATCAGTCTTACTATTGCGTGGTATGTCTTCGTTCACCCAACTCAATTTTTTCCCCTTAGGCGGTAGGCCAACCAGATTATTATTCTCTTTTGGGTTTTCATTGATTGTGCCCCAATTGATTCGGGCCGTTTCGGAATTTGAAATGGAATCTCGTTCAATTTCATCGTCATTAAAATTGTTATCGTCGTGCTGTTGCAGTGAAGCTCGCGAAATTATGCCTGACAAAAAGATTACATGTTTCTTAATTTTGATAAATAGCGTGTGTAAAGAGTAGATGGGCTTACTTCGAACTGTTGCTGTGTAGTTTTCACGTTCTCGTTCACGTTGCGCCTCCCTTTCTAGGCTCGCTGCTAAAATAGTGGAGGCTCCGGCACTTAAACTACTACCAGAACCGCCGTGGCCATTTATAGGTGCACCCAAACTCATATTGCCTCCCCCTAAATGCAAACCATTTATGATTTTTTCATTGGACACCAAATTAGCAGCTGACGCGGTACTGTGTGCTTGACTGTGAATTCGATTCCGGTGAGACCTTCGTTTTCTGAAATTGCAAAAAAATATTTTTTAACGATCTGATAAAATAATTTAGTTTGCTTAAAACGTACGTTTTGTAGATATATAGCGCCATTAGAAGCACAATGATCACGAACAATCCAATGATTAAAGCAAATGCGCTTACAATCCCGGGAGCCCAACGTGCCTCTCGTCCCGCAAACTCATCGAACGCAACCGTTATAGGGACACTACTATTTTTCGGAGGGATCCCGTCATCCGTTGCTATTGCCATTAAATGCATAACAGTTGCATTCGGTGCCTCGTCCATTTTTAACCAAAGCACTCCTCTCGGATCTATGCTAAACAATTTCGAGTATGTGCCACGTAATTGTAAATTTATGCGATCATTTCGATCACCATCCGCAACCTCTAATTTGCCCAGTGCCATGGGCTGGTCAAAACTATTTAGCATCGGAATATTAAATTCGTAGTGTGACTCCCGAAATCGAGGTTCCCAGTCATTAACATCGATCACGTTTATAACTACGCGGCACGTGGCATTTGTAATCCCATCGGTTGCAAATACGTCGAACTCGTGTTGCGTCACATTTTCATAATCTAATGAACGTTTCAAAATTAATTCACCGAATGATCCAATGTAAAACCATTCGGCTTGATCGGAATCGAGAATTACGTAGTTTAACCCTTGGCCCGGTCGATTCGTCGGTAGCGCTAGAATGCGACTTCCAACGCCTAAATCTTCTCGTACATTAGTTTGAAATACGTCTTGAATAAATTCCAAATCTTTTCCCGCATTTTTATAATTTCGATTCGAAATGATGAGTGTTGCTAGGGCATACCTATCCGGATTATCGAACTGAGTCGCCTTAATTACCAGCGTTATTTGATTGAACTCATTGAGATCGATCGGTGTTATTAACGTGATTAAAGCGTTTTTCGGATTAATCGAAAAATATCGTGATTCAATGGATGGATTTATCGTGTATCGTAACTCGGCCTGTAACCCTTCATCCTGATCGTAAGCTTTTATTGGTTCAGGAAATATGGATAATTCGCCTAGGCTACCATTCAATGGTAACTCGCCGCGATATGATTCACGTAAAAATTTTGGATTTTGATCGTCTGCATCGGTTACAATTATCCGTAATGTGGTGTCGGTAAATTTTGGCGGGGTACCTTGATCCTGGGCCCGTAATTTTATCGTGAAATTTTTTAATGTTTCGTAATCCAATGGTTTTTTTAAAACTAGTGTTCCCTCAAGTGGACTCACAAATCCGACATAGGTTGAATGGGGTCCTGGAAGTATTTGATATTCAACTGTTGAGAATGGTCCTTGTTGGTCCAAATCGATTGCACGTGCTCCCTGCAGGATTCTGAAAGTGTAAACAATGAAGTTATGAATCATTCGATTATAAGAAGAATTATTGATTGACCCTAGAAACTACGTGATAATTAAAAGCACCTAAGGTTAGGTTTCAGTGGTTGCTTACTGCACACTTAGGCCAATTTTTAGGCCCATTGTGATACCATTCACTCCACATCATTAACCCACCTACTTCATCTACTCACACAACTACAGTATACCACCTGCACATTGCAAGCTCCATGTCAACCTGTACATTGACATGGAAGGTGGGTCGGCGCGTGACACGGAATTCTTCACTCCATCAGAGGGTCTTAGTTGTATTTATTAGCATCACCGATCGTAATCGATGATGAAAATTCGATTTGCATCTAGCCTCTGATGGGATTCGAACCCAGCACCTCCCGGTCCAAGTGCCGAAGCTTTAACCACTGCACCACTTGTCCGGTTAAAAGCACCTAAAGTAAACTATATTTGCAGAATCGGGCAGAAAGAGACAGTAGTAGTTTATTGTCCTTCTCGTTAGTTTACTCTTTCATTTTAAAGTATAATTAGTAATTTTAATATTATTAGGGGCTGTGCAACGAGAAAACACGCATTATTACTGTAATATAGATGAAATTTGTGTTCATCATTATGACCAGGGCTACCAACTCTAGAACTAATCAACCTCGGAAATTTTTGTGGATTTTTCTTGAATCAACACAGACGGCCACCACTTTAGGAATTGAAATTTTCTAACTGTAGGTGGCCTCAACAAATCAAAACTTAACAGTTCCTTGAAAAATTTAGACAAGAAGGGGTTAGTATTCAATGTTTTTGATTGGTAAATTGGCTTAGTTAGAAGTTTCATCGACTTTTTTGAATAAACGCAGAAGCGTACCTCATCTGCGTTTATTTGAAGAAAATCCATGAAAATGTCCGGTGTCTAACTAAGCCAATTTGTCAATAAAAACATTGGATACTAAATACTGTTAAAGTTAGCCGAATGATATATTACGCAACATACCTAGCTCTACTCTCACCTCCATAATCATACTAGGAGCAGAAATCTGTCAGAAGCTATATAATTTTACCAGATTGGTCCAAATCCTATGACATGTAAATTACAATAAATTTAGTAAATCGCAGACTTCAGACTTGTCCCAAATTCCACCTGGGGTTACCTAGGATTATAACGTTTCTAATACACATAGTAGGATCGACGGGAAAGCGGGTAACTCGGGTTAAGCGGTTAATTGTAATTTACATTTCATAGGATTTGGACCAATCTGGTAAAATTATATAGCTTCTGACAGATTTTTACTGATTTGTCTGATTGTTTGGAGGTGATGGTAGAACTAGGCACATCGAGTAGTAAATTTTTCGACTATAAAATATTTTTTTGGCAGGGATAGCAAAGACACTATCTGCATTAGCATCTCTCTCTCTTCGGCTAAAAAATTTTCGGCTAACTTCAATAGGGTGAATACTAATCCTTTTTTTGTCTAAATTTCCCAAAGAACCATTACGTTTTTGTTTATTGATACCCTTTGCTTTTGGAAAATAGCCATTCCAGGTGATTCAATTCTCTGCACGTTTCTGTACCTTATTCATTTCATTCATAGGAACAATTTAAATTTCTTCCCTATTGCTATCACAACCCACTAAAATGTATTTGAACATTATCCATTTCACCAACTTCGTTCTAACGGGTGGCCCATCTAGCGTTTGCAATTTCAACTACCGGTTATTTCGAGTGTGGCAACACTTAGATCATCCGTGTTATGACAGAAAAGTAGATTAATGTGTGACATTTACGAAATGGGTTCCTTTACGCTGGAACAAAATTGGGAAATATTGAAAAGTTACTTTCAAAGTGGTGTGTGTTCCATCCAAACTGTAAGAAATGTACGTGGAAAATTCAGTAGAAATGAAATGCCTACAAGGCTGGTGGAACAATTTGTGAAGCGAGTTCGTGAAACTGGATTGTTATTGGATAAACCTACACGTGCACGTGCATTTGTAACGCGTACAGCCGCGAACCGTACAGCTGTTGCTCAGAATGTGTCTGAGCATCTATCAACATCAACTCGCCATCGTGCTCAAGAATTGAGCTCACTCTACCGGTAAATTGGTCTTGAAATTTGCTTGATTTACTGTTGATGTTTCAGTTGCGTAATCTTCAATGAAACACGGCTTCAACTCGGGGTTTTTCTCTTATTTCCAGAATGAATGTTTTTTCATTCCGGCTAACAACACGGAAAGGACCTTCGTAAGGCGGCTGTAACGACCTTTTGCATAGGTTGGTTCGAACGAACACATGTGTACATTTGTTCAATTCTTGTGACACAAATATCTTTTGTCGCAGTGACGTGATGGTGGAGTTGGGCGAATTTGATTGCAATGCTCGCGTAGTTCTTTGACGAAATCTGACTCGTGCGATTTTTTGATTCTTTTAGCAATTGGCTAGGAATGCGAATCTGCTCACCAAAAACTAAGTCGGCAGAGCTAGTTTTTAAATCCTCACGATACGTAGTTCGTAGCCCCAATAGCACGGTCGGTAAAATTCGTGTCCAATCGCTTCTACCTTGACACATGATAGCCGCTTTCAGTGTCCTGTGCCACTTTTCAATAAATCCGTTGCATTTTGGATTATATGCCGTAGTTCTTTAGTGCTCGAACCCTTATAATCTGGAAAATTCAGCAAAAAAGTTCGGATGCAAATTGGGAATCTTGGTCCGTTACTATCGAATAAGGTACACCAAACCGATAAATCCAATTATTGAATACGGCGATTGCCACAGTTTCGGCTCTGATATCCTGAAATGGGATTGGTTCAGAGCACTTGGGAAAGCAATCAATAAGTGTAACGCAATTTCGCAGCTCTTTCGACATTGGTAACGGACCAACAATATCTAGATGAATCTCTGAAAATCTTTTTACCACCGGTGTATAATTCTCCAAGGGACTCTTGGTGTGTTTTGCCACTTTCGACCGCTGGCACGCCAAACATCACTGAGCCATTCGTTTCACGTCTCTTTTAATACTAACCCACACAAACTGGTCCGACATGGCTTTCACTGATGCCTGTACTCGTGCATGATACGGAAAATTGTGGTTAGCTTCAAATTCTGCATGCACGCGTATATCATCGGTTTGTGAACCGTGAATAACGTGAATGAACGGCCTTCAATCATATGCCGAAATTTCTTGACAGCTGAGTATGCGGCTAAGAGCGCTCGTATGCGCTGTACCGTTGTTGTGTGGTTGATAATTTTGCCGAAAAAAATTGCAATGGTTTCCATTCGCCATTGTCACGTTTACTCATTTGTTGGATTACACCTCCAATTGCCGTGTCGGATGCATCAACCATCAGTGCTAATTTAGCTGTTGAACAAGGATGGACTAAAATTGTGGCTTTGCTTAGCTGAATTTTCGATCGAACAGCTTCTTCAGCTTCCTTAGACCACTCGATGGCTCTGGAATCGTTCTTTTTGCTACCCTTTAAATAGTCATAAAGAACAGCTTGACTTCTGCTCGCATTTGGAATAAAAGACCTATAAAAGCTTAGAACACCCAAAAAGCGTCGTAATTCTTTAATTGTTTTCGGCTGAGCCATTTTTATGATGTCCGCAACGCGTTCCGGAAGTGGTTTAATTTCCTCTGCTGATACTTCATGACCCAAGAAATTGATTTTTGTTTTCAAGAATTGACATTTCTGTGTGTTAATCACGAGACCTATGCGTCGCCCAATTTAGCAAAAATAATCTCAAAATGTTCCAAGTGTTCGTCTGTGTTTTTGATGTTACCAGCAGATCATCCAAATAAACAAAACAGAAACTCAAATTTTGTAACATCGAATGCATAAAACGTTAAAATGAATTGCCTGCGTTTCTCAGACCAAGCGTCAGGCGAGTAAATTCGTATAACCCAAAATTTGTGGAAATTGCAGTTTTGGCAATATCTGATTCCTCGATTGGAATTTGATGGTACGCACTAACTAAGTCGATTGTTGAAAACACTGTGGATCCTTCCTGTTGATGCGTAAAATCTTGTATGTATGGTATCGGGTAACGGTCCGGTATTTTTACGTTGTTTAGAGCCCGCGGAGATTACACCGCAAGGTAACGCCATGCACCATTTTTCTTCGGAACGAGATGCAGCGCGGGCTTGTCCAAGGACTGTCAGAACGCCTACAGATTCCCTGCTTGATCAAATATTCGAATTCTTTTTTGGCTATCGCCAGTTTTTCTGGGCTCAATTGTCGAGGTTTGCCAAAAACCGAAGGTCTACGAGTCACTATGTGATGGGTAACTTGATGTTTTATCGGTTTTTGTGCCTGAATCTCGTAAGTGATTTCCTTGAATTTGGTTAATAGTGGAAGAATACGAGTGTCGATGACACTGGAATTGATTAAACGAACAGTGGATGTGTTATCATGAACTTTAACGGTTAGTGAAAACAACGATGTTAGAATTGTCGCCTGAGACCTAGGTCTAAGTAGATTCTTTGATTTCCGAAGGTTTTAAGTTGCGACCCGTTCGCTGCATATAAGTAAAAATCAGGGTTGTGTTTCCTCTGATCGCCCTTGGCTGCTGGCATGACAGATATGTCCGCCTCGGTGTCAATTAAATATGTTTTATTCGATGATTTATCGTAGATTTTAAGGCGACAGTTTTGAGATTTACCGAAATAAGTCGCCGTCTGTACCGGAGAATTAAGTATTTTTGACTTAAATTCCTCCCACTCGGGACAGTTTTGCAATTTCGAGCTGCTTCCTTAAATCGATAATGGAAAAACATAATCGTGGTGTATAATTATCCTGTTGACTTCCGGAAAACTCACGTTTGTTCGAATAGCTCAGAACGACTCCTCTGGTAATTGCGATCCATATTATCTATCGTAATTGGTGGCGTATTAATCGACATTACATGCGTTTGAACCATTGTTTCGAGAATTCTGTCTGCTAGGTCAGCCAGTTTTGTTGCTGATACTGAATCGGTCGTGGATGCCAAAATTTCTTGTGCACGGACCGGTAAACGTTTCATCAAAATCGCCTTTATCACATCATACCCCCCGATAGCTTGCAGTTTCCTCAGCAATTGAGATGGCTTCATGTCGCCCAACTCAGTTCCTTGTAGTAGCCGATGCATTTGGGTCTGTTTCGAATCACACGATCTGTCCAAAATTGCCTTCTTTATATCGGAAAATGGTGTGCAAGAACGAGGACTGATGATAATGTTGCTGACGTCATTGATGATTCGGTTGAGTGCGCCAAGGAGATGATGATATTTGGCTACTTCAGAAGTAATTCTTCCAAGTGCGAACTGTGATTTGATGATATGGAACCATGCGTTACCATTCGGTGACGGTGGCTGATCTGAAACTGGTCCCGCTAATGCTCGCCTTATTTCATTCTGGGTACTCATCTCTAATTCGTCTGCGGAGTTCGGTATGCCCGTACTGTCATTTGGGTTGTTGGCCTGGATCGTAACGAACAATATTCAATGCATTGAATACGACCAACGCATATGTGTTATATTCGTGATGATACTATGTTGGTATAAATCGTATAAATCACGTCGGGGTCACCACTATATAGATGGTAAAGCTGCTTATTCAGGATCCTGGTAGAGATTTTTCCTGCTGAATAATCTACCACTATATGTTATATGTTGCTATATTTATATTAAACTTATTTAAGTGTGTGAGTTCGTGAATGAATTGGAAACGATCATTATTTATTTTTCACGAAAATTTCCTTTTATATCCGCTATATTGTTTTGCTCTGCTATCGCGAGCAAAGTACATTGTTCACAAAATTTATTCACCAAACGACAAAACCATTTGCTAATTTGGATTACGATAATTAGATGGCAGACCGCCTAAAAAGTAAATTCTGATTTAAATCTTGAAGGTGGAATGCCACACCACCATTACAGTCAATGGGGAGCATTGCCAAGCCATGAAAACGAGTTTTTATTACCCAGAATTCAAGAGGAGGGCACACACGACGTTTGGTTTCAGAAACAGAACGGCGCAACTTGTCACACAGACAACCCAACAATTTTGCACACTGTCTTCGGGGATCGAATTATCAGCCGTAACGGAAATGTGAATTGGCCACTACACAGCTGCGATTTGACTCCGTTGAATTTTTTTTGTTTTGTGGAGAACCGTTAAGGATAAGTGTTATGCAACCCATCCAGAGACTGTTCAAGACTTGAAAGATCAAATCGAAGTTGCTAGTTATTAGATAGGAGCCCATACAATCGAAAATGTTCAAATCTGTCAATTGTTGTTAGTAACGTTCACCAGTAATAGTTTCGTTCGGTTTTAGCAGCGCATAATACACCACTCCTTTCTGATCCCACCAAATGCACAACATAACCGAGTAAAGTAGAGTAAAGTAAATCCATTTTGCATCGCCAGTCACAATTTGAGACAAAAAATGCCATCTTCGTTGTCTTGTAAACAAAGAATTGCAAACCGTTAAACAATTTTCAATGTTGGTGGTTTCAGTCAGTTCACGTGGTACCCATTTTCCTTCTTTTTGAATCATTTTCATGGCATGTAAAGGCTCCTTTTCTGTTTGAGCTGAGTTTTCCTTCAATAATGCTTCCAAAACTAAGTTACACACCCAATAAAACAAACCGCTTTGAAGATATTCATTCGTCTTTGAATTAGGCCAAATTAAAATGCAAACGGTTGATGGACCAAACAATCATCACCATCTTTCAATAACAGGCTGGTAAATGATACAAAATTTGAAACAGAGGAAAACTTTATTCTACAGAAACGATAAATAAACTTCGATAAATTATCGGGAAGGGTGATGTTAGAACATCCCAGCACGGAGTTGAAAATATTGTCATAGCTACTTAGTTTTTGAATCTAACTTTAACTCGGAGTCGTTTTTACCGTTATTTCTTAACAATTTGCTTTGTAGTTTAAATCTAATTTACCGTAGTGTTGGCAACTGTTTTTATTGCAAAATTGCCAACATTTCGGCAAATTAAATTTAAACGTAATTTTATCTATCATTTTCACTAATACTTTCAAGGGCCGTGTGAACTTTCTGACAAATTGACAAAAAACCTTATAACAGTCAATAAGTGTCCAAATAAATGTTACACTTTAAATTAGAAAGCTACACTTTTAAAACTTAATTTGTAATTGACTGAGCTGCGGGAATTAACGCCGCACTGAGGATAGGACAAGAGAGTAGGGACACATTTCTTTAACGTCCAGGTGTACAGTCGAAAGACGCTCATCTGTATCGTTACAGTGGCGCCGAAAACAGGGGCACAACATTTGTTCCAAAGTTAAAATAATTATTTTAATAATTTATGTGTATATTTATTGGCAATATAAATATAAAATTCTCGCTGGCATGGGTATGGCTGTGGTCATATCTTAAAGGCATGCCTGACCAAATACAATGTTAGGTCATACACATATTAGAGAGGGTTGAAAATTTTTAAGTTGCAATGCTGAATCTTCGAGTTCATGGTTTATCTGTGGCATGTCCCAACCCGCACACCGGGGGATAATCCAACATTCGTGGCATTTGGCATTTAAAAATTTATTTATGCGGGCATTTAATGAGCCACTCTCTCAAATGATGTCAATACGTTTAAACTCAATTTCGGTAGTTGCTAAATTCAATACAAAACATTTCTCAAAAATTAATTTCCGTATGGCATACAGTTTTCATATTTGTGTGACTAACAATTTTGCAATTTTACACTGGCAAGGGTGAGTGATGCGATTCCTGAAGTAATGGGGATATCCCTTTTCTGCCAAGTGACGATCTTGGGTGTATAAAGGGCTGCTCATTCTCAGGCAAGTTTACACATCATTACGCATCCCAGCTGGAGTTGTAAAATTTACCTAATTAATCCTCAGTTTATTGGTAGTTTAGCTGTGGTTAGAATTTACCACAGCTTAAATTTTGTCATTTTAAAAGATTAGAGAAAAAATAAAATTTCCAATTTATTATTTTATTTTTATGTTCACGCATACTTTCCACTTCTGTTTAAAAATTTTAAATTATCATCTCTCGGGTTGGGGTCGCCAGTCTACTCGTTTAGTTATTAGTTGCATCCAAAGCACAACTTGATTGGTTGGTCATACTTAGGGTTAGGGGTCTGCATAGTGGATGTGCATTGAATACAAGCTGGCCATAAATCAGTCAAGATAGTATCACAAAGTTATGGAAATTTACAACAGTAACCGACCCATCCAAGGGGATTTTGAATGATGACTGTGTGATAAGAGGGTAAGAGGATTGTTTCAGTCAACATAGGTAAACTAATGAAATACCAAATGGCTTCACCAAGGCAATGTGTCTCACTTACGTAACAACCGAAGTTTTGAATGCTATTGCTGGTTGTCATCAAAATTTTCAATTCATTCCTTTGTTGCACCAAGTAGGTGGAATTGATGTCTCATGAGAAGGGCATATTATATGTGGTTGTTTTTGCTTTATTTAAATTTAAAAAGAGTTAGTTTTTAATTTAATTTAGTGCTTTTAGGACAAGAAACTTTGTTTAAGTAATAATGGAGCTGGGGCTATTGTCTATGGACGAACTCATGGTAGAATGTGACATAAGGGAAATTCACTATGAGGCTCGTCGACAAGCGATAATTGTTCTGGAAGAAGCCCTTAAACGGAAGCGAATAGGCTTTCTTTGTGCCCCGCTATTTGGACATAGCGCAGCCTAAGTTTCAAGAGGCGATAGTGTGTCTTACGAAGTTAGAGTACATTCTGAAATTGCTGAGAACTAGGGTATGGGGTGGTTTGACCGTAGACGAGCTGAAACCAGTTTTTTTGCACCAAACCACTTCATGTTTTAGGTCGAATCGACCGTAGTTCTAATTCGGTAATATTCGGCCATATAATTGTCGAGATGAAGCAAACCTGGGATAAACTAAGGGATTTTAGGTGGTCCATAATAAGGCACGATATAACACTGCGAGAAGCCGATAATGAATTAAACAAATTAGTAGTAGTATCATACCAAACCAGAGCAATGCCTGTCAAACATATCAGTAGTGATTCCACCGCCAGCACCACGACCATCTCAATTGAACGATTCATATAGTTCGGTTAAAAAACGTCATATAGGTCATTTCTGCGCCGCACGCAAGAATTACATAATGATCAGGTAGTTCAAACCAAACTTAGTAAAAAAGCATCGTCACTAGCATCACAAATAACGTTACGATCAACGTTAAATCCAAATGACGTATGTAGTTCTAATGACATAACATCAAACATCTCACCGTTAACCTGTATCTTAGAAGACGATAAAAATCTTTCGGGTGATGTAGTAAACCAGGTTGATGAACGAAGAAATTCTGATAAACAAGCATTACCAGTCGAAACGATGCCACTAATTATCTTAGCTCCAAGGTCACCACAAAGATTAGTTGTGATACTAGAGTAGATCTCAGTTATGCCAAGCAAGAGATGGACCTGAGTTGTAGTAATAGGTTTGCAGACTGTAGTTTGTGTTCTGATACGCCTCTACCAAGATGAACAAATAACTCAACAGTTAAATAACTCAAGAAGGGCTCATCTCGCAGTAAGAAGTCGCATGTCATTCAGACAATTTTTAAATTCATTCACAGGATGCGATGTTGTAGCGATGTTAGTAAATACCGGAATTGGAAGCATCGCCGTATAAAAGGTGATCGCATACATCATCCACTTTACCATTAGACCATATAGTTGGACATTTACATAGATGATGTAATGGTAAAGTGAGGGCTGCGGTAAACTAGGTCTACTACTTATATATGCCCAAAACCCACAACTGTTCCACTACTTGACTGAGCTGTGGGAATCAACTGCGGGATAGGACAAGAGAGTAGGGACAAATTTCTTTAACGTCCAGATGTACTGTCGAAAGACGCTCAGCTGTATCATTACAAAGGCATCATTGAGACGTCTAAGTAAACCGAAGTATGCCGTCGTATAGCACTGAGCCCATCGGATCTTTTGTAGAAGCAAACATAATTATGCCACCTGTCGAAGCGTACATTTTCTATGTTGGAATCATAAAAAATCGAAAATTCGACCAAAATAAATTGACAAAAACCCGTACAACAGCTTAAAAGGGTATATAAATAAATATCCTGATTAAATGTGTCACTAATCTTGTAAAGTAAGGATTAATAGTTAAGGGCAAGGCATCGTTGAGATGTATACGCTTAACGATGTATGAAGTCATGTTATTTAGATTATTATTAATATTTTCTAGAAGCCAACAAATTTATGCGGTGGGGAAGTCACAGAAATTTTTAACTTTAAAATTTGTCTAAAGTGAAAAGTTATTTTCAAACCATTAGAAACAATTCGTGCATGTAGGCCCAGAAAATATAACTGCACTTTTAATGTTTCTGTAACTTCGTTCGTTAGAGTTATTGCAGTCGATTGGTACATAAAATTGGTCTCTCTTTTGTGAGTGAGAACAGTTTGGACATGCAAAGGCTGTAGCAATTGAACGATGGATAAAAAATTCAATTATTTTGCGCATATTCCACTCTGCATTGAATTCAATGTAGGCACTCACCATAGATTAAAACATTTTAATAGTAAATGAGATTAGTATGAAGTTTCTGACAAAATAACAAAAAACCTTACAACAGCCAGCAAGTGTAAATGAAACCACTACACTTTTCATAAATCATAAAATACTCGAAATCCGTTTCAGTCAAACGTACAGATGTCTTAGAATTTCTGTATATGTCTTCTAGTTGAGTAACCTGGTGGTGTTTGTCATAAGAAGGCGACCCTCAGGGGTTGATTTATCGATTTTACAGTAATGCAATACACAATGTATCATGACTTCTCATCCCAATTGTTACAAATTGTCGCCGGTTTGATAGATAAGATTTCAACCAATTTAGGTAATCGAGTGAAATCCCAAATACCAATAAACTCTGGAGTGCTTTTTGATGGCAGATGGAATCAAATGCTTTACTGAAATCCGTGTACGCTACACCAACATGATGATGTTTTTCTATCTCATTAATTATTTTACTGGTGAAGTTAACCAGATTAGCTGTTGTGGATCGGCCAGGCATACACCCACGCTGGTTTATTGATATATGACGTGCAATTGTGGATTTAAAGTTGTTGCATAATACTAATTCAAACAATTTCGGAACTGATGATGTATAGTTGATATTCCTCTGTAACATGTAACGTCATCTCGTTTGCCCGATTTAAAAATTGGTGTAATTTTTGAAATTTTCCATTTTTCGGTAACATAATGCAATTGCTGAAATCTCAGCGTCCTAATTCAGAATAGAAGAGGGTATATTGTAGGTACAATCCACGAGTGACGCTTGGTTTATAGACTGATTGAAAAAACTTCGCGAACATGTCAGCTATATCTTTAGAGTTTGAGGAGCTGGTATTGTTATAGGTCATATTAGTAGGGTATCCTTCAATTTCGCGTTTATTCCTAAAGTATTTCCAAAATTGTTTTGGGTTTTCTTTGATTTTCCTTGAATTTGATACGACCTGTATTTTGATTTGAAATACATTTCAAATTCGTTGTAGAAACATAGTTTTGTCCGCTTCTAACCCGCTTTTCAACATTTTAGCATACGCTTTCGACTTACGATTTTTTAAGCTAACTAGTCTGCCATCGAACCACTGAGGATGAGCATTTTGTGGTATACGGCACATAAGGACATAAAATTGAAAGCCTCTGCATAATGTCATTACATTTATCAACATTTTCGTTTATATCATTGGAATTGAGAGTTGTTTGCCAGTTGATGGATTCCAGTATAGCATTCAATATAGGGATCCCGAAACCTGGGTCTTCGGGAATCCCGGACATTTCCCGGAGTCGAGATACGGGATTGAATTTAGCAAAATTCCCGGTTTTCGGTGCTGTAACATTTGACATTTAAAAGGTTTCATTTGTAAAAAATTCATGTGTAAAAAATTGATGATTTTAGTTTTATTAGAGCGACAATTTATAATTATAGAAAACACATAAGTCATACAGTCGCCGTAAATTTTTACTGAACCCTCATCTAGAAATATCCGCCATAATCAAATTTGAAGAATGCAGCCAGCGGCTGATTGAGAGAACTCCAGTATGGGGGTATTTCCTACGCGACAACAGTTCACGCAAGCTTTGAAATGTAAACGATGTGTGAAACAATTGAAGACAACAGATGGATCAACAAATTTCCTTCACAAACATTAATACATCTACTCACAATATTTCTCAAATCAGAATCGATAATCTACTACCTAATTGATCGTGACAATACTCTTGGAGCTGTACTGTCTTGTATGATAGCTGGTCGTGGTTTTCCGTTCAGAATATTCATTACTTCATCACTGTTTAAATATAAAAGCGCACATTAAATTTAAATTTTGCAATTTGGGGCTGGTACGAGTGCGTGAACCGTTGCCCGCAGAATGATGCATTAAGAATATTGAAGAAAGGCTGCAGATGTATGGGTTGAACTTGCATGAAGACATCATATGCATCACAACAGACGGTGCCGTTTCGAAGCAAGAAGTCAGAAAAATACTACCCTGTAAGCAGCAACACTGCTTCGCCGACGCATTTCAGGAGTGTTAGATGTCCTCTATAAAAAAGAAACTCACATACGCTGCATAAGCACCTGTTAATGAAGATAGTGACTGTGATTCTAATGGTGGTAATGATCAAGTCGAAGGCTTGAATTGAATGAGGGAGAACCAGAACTGATAGATACTCTGGATGCCTTTATCCGCAAAGTAAGAACTGTGGTCAAGCTATTTCACAAATTACCAACTAAGAACGACAATATTCTCCATCAAAGAAGAATTTGGAAAAGGATTTAAATTGCTGATTGATATAAAGACAATATGGAATGTAAAGGCAAGATGGAACGATTTCGTAAAGTAAGACACAGCATTCTAAAGTCTTTAATCGATCTCAATTCAACTATTTTCATTCGATGAGGAGTAGTGGAATATGATTAATGGTTTAGTGACAACACTTGAACCAATAAAGTTAGTTGCAGAAGCTCTATGCCGCCCTAAATACGACATTATTTACAGTTGACACAACTATTTCGTTTATGATAACAACTCGAAGAGCGATGAATTCGCTTTGCAAATGAGGACTCGCTTTGTTTTCGAACAAATGAATGAAGAAGGGAAGCCTCGAGTTTGCTATAATACTTACATAATGACAAGGATATGTAGAATTGGATCCAGACTGTCTTAAACTTTGACCGTTTAACAAAGACAGCGATTGTAAACAAGATCATTGACATCATTGCCCTGTTACATCCACTCGACAGCTACAGCCCACAATGACGATTATTTTTTTGAGAATTCCAAAGAATTGTCGCTTGAAGAACACCTCAACCATGCCATTATCAGAGAGGTTAATTCCAACAAACACTATAAAGGATATAACCAACATTATAAAAAAGAGTTGGCTATTTTCGAACTCGAGGGTAATTGTGGAAATAATCTCGAGACATGCTATGAAAACCGCAATCAATGCCACCGACGAGCGTAGAATCAGAACTCGTGTTGGCCAGTTCTGGAAAAATTTCCACAAAAATCCGATCTGATCACTGATTGATGAAAGTTGTTGTGTGTGTGTTTTTTAAGATCTCACTTTAAAACGGAAGCCAAACCTGGCATAAAAAGGAAGTTAAAAAACCGATTTGATTTTTTAATTGTACGACTTACTTATAACCAATTTTTAACCCGTAATTTTTTTATATTATATTTGCATTTTCAGCACCGGTTGCAGAATCGGGAATACCCGGTTCTACAACTCTCTAGTACCGAAATCCTGATATATCCGTACTGAATGCTCTAATTCTGTTCTCTAATGAATGCTTTGTAGCCCCCAATAAGTTGTATTTGATTGGTTGTAGGTGTTCCGAACTCGCCATTAAATTAGTCGAGTCAAATGGAATATCTAAAGACTTGTGATTGATATCGTTAATTGCAAAAGGTAACACGGATTCTGAAATTTTGAAGTAATATATCACGATTATTAGCAATTGTGTTTATCTGGTTCAAATTATAACCGAGCAAGGCGTCCACAAATAAAGATTCGGCATTTGTTGTTATATTGCATGGCAAATTCCAGATTATATTTGCAAGATTAAAATCACCAAGCACAAGAACTAAATCTGACGGGGTTGTTGTATTAATAACTTCATCAATCGCATCGATGCAAGTTGCGTAATGATCACTATTTGATTGAGGATATATGCTGCGTAGATTAATGGTTTGGTTAATTTTGATTTTTACACGACTTTGTTCGACTCTCGATGGAGCTAAAATTACTGAAGCATTCCAGAGTTTAGAATGTACTGCTATCAGTACGCCACCATCCGATTTCATTAAACTAGTTTCGAGAGACCGGTCGCATTTGTAAACAACTTAATCATGGCCAAAAAATTCAACATTTCTTGGATTTTATGTGTTTGATCTACTTTTTGAGTAGTAGTATAGGTTTGAGCTCTCTTAAAAGTGAGTGTGGTCTATCATTAGGCACTGGTAAAAAATATCTAAATGATTGTGTTTGACTTGATATTGCAACTATGGCATGCGGAGCACTATCGGACAGCCCAAGTGGTTGAGCATTGATTCTAATACATATCACATTTGGTGAGGTTAATCCTTGTGCTTCGTGGATCGTCATGACTTTACTAGATTCTGGTATCTTAAGCTGGGAGATTAATTGTTTATCAGCTTTCGTAAAAGTTAGATAGAATGTGTTATCCAACATAGGTATCGACGACAATGTTGACGGCAGGCTTATAAATTTGGTTGAAATTTGCATGTATATGAAGCTAGCCCGATACTCAGCCCGAAAAAATGCGATGGCAGCACTAAACTATCACTATCGTGAGAGTTTACTATCCCAACCCGAAAAAATATCACTATCGCGACAGTAAAAAGTATCATGATAGAATGTCATGACATTTATAACATTCATCAGCCCGAAATTTTAAAATTACTTTTACGTATTTTTAATATATATTAGTATGCATGATTCAGACTCTTAATTTATATGAAGCTAGCCCAATATTCAGTTGAAAAGCCCGTTAGCAATACTAAACTATAACTATCGAGAACATTTTATATCCCAGCCCGAAAAACTAGCACTGTCGCGACAGTAAAATGTGGCATGACAATCTGTAATGATGTTTAGAGCATTCAGCCCGAAATTACAAATACAACTTTTAAGTATTTTTAAATTATCTCTTCAATTGTTGGAAAACCTAGACAGCTCAAACCTAACCTGAAAGCGACAATGCGGAAATTTAATTAGCATTAAGTGATTGGCCACTATGAGTCTAGCAAGAACTTCCAGCCCGAAATTTAGAATTGATGTTTATGGATATAGTCGTTTGAATCTCGTCTTACAGGCGATTCACGTGCATTTGGCATTTTTGACTTTTTTTTTTTCAATATATGACCTATTTAGTTTTTTGCTTTTGATGTTTTATCAGTAATAATTTTGGTTTTATTACTTTAATAAAATTTTAAAAGCCACGATTTATTCGTAGCTACTTTATACATATTTTATTAATACAGGGTGTCCGCCGGAAAGGTATACTACTTTGTTTGGCCGCCATTTAGGCGAATATTAGTATTGACAGTTCATACTTGACAGTCGTGAAGTAGACACGTGGCAAATTCTTCCACAAGACCATTTACGCCGCCGTACATATGCCAATAGGATGTTACAGCTCGCCCATGACAACCCCGATTTTCATGAAAAAATCATAATGAGTGACGAGGCACATTTTCATTTAAATGGATATGTGAATAAACAGAATAGTCGGTTCTGGGCAATGGAAAACCCTCACATTATTTATCAGTCACCTTTACATCCATTAAAAGTGACAGTCTGGTGTGCAATTTGGTGAGGAGGAATCATTGGACCTTACTTCTTTGAAAATGAAAACGGCGTAACGGTAACTGTGAATGGGGAGCGATATCGTGATATGATTGAAAACTTTTTAACGCCACAATTGCATACTTTGGGCTTGATTAGCATGGGGCTTGGTGATGTTGATTGGCCTCCACGGTCGCCTGATTTGACTGCTCCGGACTTCTTTTTGTGGGGATATCTAAAAAGCAAGGCTTATGCAAACAAACCAGAAACGCTTGAGCAACTCAAACAAAATATTCGTGATGAAATTAATGAAATACCGCGTGAAATGTGTGAGAATGTAATGAAAAATGTGCTCAAAAGAGATTTGTGAGGCTAACAGAGGCGGACATTTATCTGGTATTGTATTCCATACATAATTGCCGACATTAAATAAAACATTTATCAATATAAGATCCATTCTCTTTCATTTAATCAAAAATCATAAACAAACAAAGTAGTATATCTTCCCGGCGGACACCCTGTACTTATAATTTGCATGTGATTGAAATTTGCTTTATAGCTATAATTTGCGTATATTTTGTGTCATGACAGAAGTTGCATTGCCATAAGAAAAAAATTAAAATTTCGGACTGAAAATTCAGGCTAGCTTCACGGAGGTGAAATTTGCACGGTATTCATACTATAGATGTTAGGGTAGTATTCCGTTACGGCATCTATACGTCACATTCAAGTATTCTGTCTTTGTTTAGAATGAATGTAAACAGTTGATCAATTTCCTGCAATGAATAGCGTCACCGCGGTAATTTGGGTATCGGCACACTGTGGTCTTGAAAGCAATGGAACTGCCGATTATCTGGCTAAAATTGGTTCACACAGCGAACCTTTCTTCCACAGTTAAATGGTACAGTACCACTGTTCTTATATAGTACTACTCTTCCACAGTTACATGATCATTGAACAGTATTGTGCGAACCGAACTATCTTCTAGCTAAAAATGCGATTAATCAAATTATGAATCATTTTAGTGGTTCCGAACTCATTAAGCGGATACTTCTTGGTAAAACTGATGATAATATTCATTAGATGCGCAGTTGTATTGTGATTGTCTTACTTATTTGTATTTCCGCAATATTACAGATGATCAAAACGAATTTTTGAAAACATTTTTAACATTTTGACAAAAATCAAAATTCTAACTCAATTCCAAATCAAATCTAACCATTAAAAACATTTTTATAAAACGTCTAAGCCTCGTTTCACAAAATTAGTTCCAATATTACTTCATAATTTTTGTTTTATTTCTTTTTAGTAATTGTGGAAGACACAAAGCCAATCTGTTGTGTATCACACGGTAAGTGTTTTAATGTAACAATACCCATGAATTATTAATCAATGCTGTATAAAAAAAGATTTTGCAAAACAAAAAATGTAATCGAGCGGAACATTTCTTGTGACTAAAAGAAAAATTTCAACACGTCTAATTTTAACCAGGTGTCCAATGACAAATCAATTTTCTATATTTTTGTTCTACCGAACAAAAAGCCATTGAAAATATTATAAAATAAAATGGAAATTAGAATTCCTTCCGGTGGTCTATGGACCGAAGAAAATTATTTATTGCCTTCTTATTCGACTTCTGGTAGATAAAATGATTATAGGAATGATGTCTCGAGTATTGTTTTCCAGTTTATTCGTTCGGATTTTCTCTTCACTTCACATTTAATTTAAACATTAAAAGTTTTTCTCTCTTTCTCTTTGCATCGCACACGCTTTTAATTTAAAATTAATTAAATTTTAAAATGAAAATGTTTATTATTTTTATTTTTCCATTTCTTCTTCTTCATCATTGTGATTAGTGAAATTTTGGAATTGAAATTGATGTCGCGTTGCATGGTTGTGGATTTTGTATTTTTATTTCTATTCTTTGGCGCGGAATTGTAGGTTGGGTTAAATAATTAACTTCATTAATTTGCTGATTAAGTTGATTAAGGCATTATACAATGTAGATTAAGGCGTTGTATTACAAAAGACAAGACGATTTAAGTGTTACTAATAGAACTTTTGCACACCCTTGGGATTTGTTCTGGCTGGGAGGTATAAGCAGTTTTGAACTATATGGTAACCATTGAATAGTTCAAGCTCATATGATCGTTGAAATTTACACGTATTGTAATAATGTGGGTCTTGGGTGCTAACAATCACGTTTGTGAAGTTGCCCCAAAAAAATATATTTTTTGTTGCTGACAATAGCGCCATCTATTTTGATAACTATCATGACAGAAGACTATAAAAACATTGAATTTCACATAAATTCGAAGATTAACAATTCTATTGTATTTCAAATTTATAAAATAAATTCAACTTTACAATTAACTCCAACATGTTCAAACTAATTGGATTCACAATATTCTGTTTACGCTATCATGATGCTTTAACTTCCATTTAAAGATAATTTTACGATATGCTGCGACAAACTAACTAAAATTACTGAAGGTTAAATCTAGAAATTTTAAGATGTCAAAAATGATATCAGTGTTTCAGTAATTTTATGATGTGTCAAATGCGTTCAGTCCCTTAAAATGATGAAATTACGAAACAAGTTGCTAACAGCTAAAGAATCTGGAAGAGCTCGTAGTTTCATGAACTGTTTAAAAAAGCGAGCAATTTTATTAAAACTAATTAAATACTTATTTAAAGTATTTGTAATTTTTAGCATTGGCTGCTTTACGAACAAGCATAATAGTTAGTGGAAGTTGAGATTTTCGGTGTTGGTTGTCGGCCTCACTATAATTTTCGAACCGATCTGGTTCTAGCCTTTACGAGTAAGTGGTTTCAGGAGGTTAGATTTTCAATTTACTTCATTGCATTCTACTCTGTTTACAAATGAAAAAAATGCTACCCAAGCTATGGAATTGATTAATTCGACTTTGAGTGAATATTCTGTGAGCCAACAATTTAAGCCTTGAGAACGATCTACGTGCAGGTGCAGTAAAACAATTTGAAGAACTTAAAGTGTTACTGGATCCGTAGAAAATCCACGTCATACTCAAAAGAGCTTGTAGAACAGTTAGGAGTTACTCACCAAGCAATATCACTTCGATTGCATGTAATGGGAAAAATACAGAAGGAAGGAAAATGGGTTCCTCATAAATTGGCCGACGAAAAGAAAAATCGAAGAGTTAACATCTGCATGAATTGCCTTTCTCGGTACAAAAGAAAGAATTTTTTGCACAAAATCATTACGGGTGATGAAAAGTGGATTTTGTACGATAATCTTAGTCGCAAAAAAACATGGGTTGATCCAGGCCAGCCATCAACATCAGTTGTAAAAATTAATATTCAGTGAATATTCAGAGCTACAGAATACTACGAGCTTCTGGAACATGGTCAATCTGTTACAGCGGGCCTAATTGATCAAATTAAGTAATGCTCTGGAGGAAAAAAGACAATCTACGGGCCAAGGAAGGCGGAAGGTGATATTGCTGCATAACAACGCTCGTCCACATACAGAAAAATCAACCCAGGAGCTTATCTTCCCCTTGGGTTGGGAAGTTTTACAGCATGCGGGGTATTCTCCAGACTTGGCTCCCTCTATCCTATTATTCAGATCGATGTCATCATATTTGAAAGACCCGCGGTTCACGAAAGTTGAGACCGATGACCAACACCGAAAATCTCAACTAAATATTATGGTTGTTCGTAAAGCAACTGAATATAGGCCATTCTCGGTATGAGGGCCCTATCACAACCTCCTGGAACTTCTTACTCGTAAAGACTAGAACCAGATCTGTCCGAAAATCTTAGTGAGACCGATTTAAACTAAATATTATGGCTGTTTGTAAAGTGGGTGAATAAAGGCCATTCTCGGTATGAGCGCCCCATCACAACCTCCTGAAACTTCTTACTCGTAAAGGCCAGAAAACAAGATACGTCCAAAAATCTTAGTGAGAACGATGACCACCACCGAAAATCTCAACTTCCTCTAAATATGGTTGTTCGTAAAGCAACTGAATATAGGACATTCTCGGTATGAGGGCCCCATCACGACCTCCTGGAACTTCTTACTCGTAAAGGCTAAAACCAGATCTGTCTTTAAATCTTAGTGAGACCGATGGCCAACACCGAAAATCCCACATTATGGTTGTTCGTAAAGCGGCTGAATATAGGCCATTCTCGGTATGAGGGCCCCATCACGACCTCCTGGAACTTCTTACTCGTAAAGGCTAAAACCAGATCTGTCTTTAAATCTAGTGAGACCGATGGCCAACACCGAAAATCCCACATTATGGTTGTTCGTAAAGCGGCTGTATATAGGCCATTCTCGGTATGAGGGCCCCATCACGACCTCCTGGAACTTCTTACTCGTAAAGGCTAGAACCAGATCTGCCTTTAAATCTTAGTGAGACCGATGGCCAACACCGAAAATCCCACATTATGGTTGTTCGTAAAGCGGCTGAGTATAGGCCATTCTCGGTATGAGGGCCCCATCACGACCTCCTGGAACTTCTTACTCGTAAAGGCTAGAACCAGATCTGCCTTTAAATCTTAGTGAGGCCGATGGCCAACACCGAAAATCCCACATTATGGTTGTTCGTAAAGCGACTGAATATAGGCCATTTTCGGTATGAGGGCCCCATCACAACCTCCAGAAACTTCTTACTCGTAAAGGCTAGAACCGGATATGTCCGGATATGTCCAAAAATTCTAGTGATACCGATGACCAACACTAAAAATCGGAATTTCCATTAAATATTATGGTTGTTCGTAAAGCGGCTGAATATAGGCCATTCTCGGTATGAGGCTATATAGTATTGGGAATACAAATTAATTCGGTCAGTTTTCAAAAAGTGGGTCTGACTTTAATAACTTTTTTATAGTGATAGCTGATTTACGTTGTTTCAGACAGATTAGACATCTGCCGTTAACATTCGGTTTGTAACGCTTTGAGTTTCATACAAAACGTGCTTTTTTACGATTTTGTGATAACTCAACAGCATTTGCGGAAAATTAATTTTTTGTTCTAATTTGAAAAAAGTGCAGCTGAAGCACATTGAATGCTTCAGGAAGTTTACGGTAACTGAATGGTGAATGCTTCAAAAATGATGATTTCAGTGTTGAAGATAAGCCTCGCTTGGAACAGCCAAAAAAAATTTGTAGACGATGAATTAGAGGCAATGATCGAGCTTGCCGGTACATTGGGGGTGACCCAACAAACAGTTTTCGTACGATTGAAATCTAAGGGGATTATTCAAAAGCAACACAATTGGGTCCCTTATAAATTGAAACCGTAGAGACGTGGAACTGCCATTTCTTTCTCACGAGCAGCTGCTTCAAAGGCAAATAAGATAAGCTTTTTACATCGAATAGTGACAGGTGATGAGATCTTCTACGATAACCCACCCCCCACCCCCAACACGAAAAAATACAACGCCCGGCCAATCGTTGCCATCGACCTCAACATCAACACCAAAGACGAACATTCATGGTTCGAAGGTTATGTTGTGTATCTGGCGGGACCAAAGAGGCGTTGTGTACTACGAGCCGCTACAACCTGGCGATTCCATTACGGTCGAGCGGTACAGACTACAATTAATTCGTTTGATTTAATTTATTCTGTTCGTTTGATTTATTCTTCAGCATGACAACGCTCGGCCTCACGTTGCAAAAGTTGTAAAAAAATAATTGAAAATGCTCAAGAGGGATATTTTACCGCACTCGCCGAATTCTTCGGACATTGCTCCTTCTGATTCCTGGTTGGTCAGACGGATGCAACACGATTTGGCAGGTCATTGGTTCACTTTTTTCGATGGGATTGAAAATTGCCTTCAACAAATAAGGATCGCCTCAAAAGACGAAACGTTTTTCCGAGATGGGATTCGAAAATTGCCTGAGAGGTAGGAAAAGGTCGTAAGCAGCGATGGACAATATATTAATTAATCTGTTCACTCATTTTATTTTAAAATTAATTTGTATTCCCTCTTAATGAATTGATCGACTATTCGGATTTATGTATGAGGCGTTTTTTATCATATTTCGTCCCACGCGATAGGTTTTTCATAGCCAAAAATGTTTTTGGTTACTATTAAATCCTTTCTTAATTTGGTATTAGTTATGTAAAATTGCGAAAACTTCGACTTTCTTAATAAAAGTTTACATGTTTCGAAAGATAGTAAACAAAAGTAGAAAGTTCAGTTTAAATTCGAAAGAGCGGTAATTTTGTTGTATGTCCGCCTTTGAAACTCGAGGCCACACATATTATTGTTCTTTAAAAATAATATTTTCATGAACCAATTGAAAATAATAAGAATTGCTTCTTGGTTGTTTTACATTTATTAAACACGGTTACAATGGTCCGTTTAACTAAGAAAATTTGAATTTTGAGCTGAGTGTGTTCGACATAACTGTCAAGATAATTGTTACTGTCCAGATAAAAAATATTTGGGCTTATTTCAAAAATCTATAATGAAAAAAATTTTTGTTTTTTGGGCTGACGTCATTAAAATGTCGTGATATACGATTTTTTTTTGGCTGACAGTTCACACGTGACAGAAATTATGGTTTTAGTGTTGCCAGCGCTTTTTTTTGTGCTGACATTTGGGCCAACTTCACATACATCTAACAATCGATTAAATTTAATTTCATAATTGTACGTGAGTAACTGCAGCAGGGAAACTTTCGAATTTCAAAACGAAACTTTGCATACCGATTAAGCCCAATTAGTGCTAATTAGCGCTCACGGGAAAAAATTAGTGCTAGTCCAGGAGCCGGAAAAACGGGAAAAGAAAATTTCTAATTTCGCCTAAAAGACGAAATAAATAAAACACGATTTCTAGAAAAAAACAGAAATAATTTAAGCCTAATTTTAAAGCTTTCGAAAGGCCGCTAAACTGATGAAATTTGTGCTTATCATAGAAATTTAATTTTCATAAATTTTCATTCATAAATCGAGGAAAATAAAACCAGCCCCTGAAAGATACTATAGTTAAAAAAACAGAGATGTATCGTTCAATAATATTTGTCTTGAACAACAAATAAAGCAATCGAAATTTAATGTTCTAAAATCCAAGTCATAAGCAATTCAGAAAGTATATTCCTGTCAAGTATATTCATTGCCATCCCAAAAATATAGTGACTGAATTTGTGCTAATCCAGAAGTGGCCCAATTCCATTGAACAACAACGACCGTTGAATGAACAATTTTCTGACTAAAAGTGTTCTAGAAACCAATTAAGTTGGCACTTCTGATTACATATTCCTATCAGGTATGTTGATTGCCATCCAAGAAATATAGTGACTGAATTTGTGCTAATCCAGAATTGGCCCAATTCCATTGAACAACAACGACCGTTGAATGAACAATTTTCTGACAAAAAGTGTTCTAGAAACCAATGAAGTTGGCAATTCTGATTGCATATTCCTATCAGGTATGTTGATTGCCATCCGAAAAATATAGTGGCTGAATTTATGCTAATCCAAAATTGGCCCAATTCCATTGAACAACAACGACCGTTGAATGAACAATTTTCTGACAAAAAGTGTTCTAGAAACCAATGAAGTTTGCACTTCAGATTGCATATTCCCATCAGGTATGTTGATTGCCATTAGATAGCACACTTTTTGTCAGAAAATTGTTCATTCAACGGTTGTTGTTGTTCAATGGAATTGGGCCAATTCTGGATTAGCACAAATTCAGCCACAAAGTTTTTCGAGTGGCAATGAACATACCTGATAGGAATACGCAATCAGAAGTTCCAACTTCATTGGTTTCTAGAACACTTTTAGTCAGAAAACTGTTCATTCGACGGTCGTTGTTGTTCAATCGGTATGCAAAGTTTAATTTTGAAATTCGAAAGTTTCCCTGCTGCAGTTATCCACGTCATAATTGTACTCACGGAAATACTTCATCTAAAAATGGCTTCGAAGAACTTGGAGGAAATAAACAATGATTTTGTAAAACATGTATTGTGGGCACCTAATTTACTAAAAATCAAATAGTAGGTGTTCAATGTCACCAGTTGATGACATTGTGAGGTACAAAACAAGTAATAATCAATCCTATTATAGTTTGATATTTAATTACTGCCTGCTTAACCCTAATCAGTACAGATTGAGTCTCGGAGACTCATTTTAAGTTTAATCTGAATCGGAAAAACTATTT
The DNA here is from genome assembly GCA_963691935.1 of Nephrotoma guestfalica. Lineage (NCBI taxonomy): Eukaryota > Metazoa > Arthropoda > Insecta > Diptera > Tipulidae > Nephrotoma > Nephrotoma guestfalica. The sequence goes on along the minus strand of OY829914.1, from coordinate 83,079,556 downwards.
TGATACATTTTGGCCCAAATGTATTTTAATATGCGTTTTACGTGATCAAAATAATTGTAATGCTAAATTTATATACGTATCGGTAAATGTCCTCTGACACCAATTTCAAAATAAAAATAAATCCGTACAGGATGAGTGTGATAGACTCATTCATGGTCCTATTTATCACAAATGATTTAAAAGCAGGATTATTTGTTGTTGTACTAATGCTCAAGTTTTATGCGTTCATCTATCTTGTAATTCTAATTTACATGCTAATAAAGTGAATGGCAATTGAACAAGTGATCTATTATTACAAGGTAAGTTTGTGTGTGAATTGTCCAAATCTGAACATAACTGTATGGCAAACTGAAAGTGTGTGTGGGCGGAGGAAGAAGTTCGAGCTGCTCTGGAGGAAAGTGGCAATGAGAATCAGGATAACGTTTTGGAATGTGTTGACACACCTGATAGCGAAATAGATGTGTTGGAAAGCGACTCTGACTGTGATGACGAACAAGAAGCATGATGAAGATGAAGATGCTCAGAATGTTATTGAACCACTTATCGGCGAAACATATTAAACTGCGAAGTATGGGACCCAATGGAATAGCAGCCTATTTCCGCAAAGAAAAAAGCCACTTGTAACCTTATTAGAGATAGTATTAACAAAGTAAGACTCCCACCAGGAAAACACGTGGATTCACCAGTGGCCCTATTCTGGTAATCCCCTGGGAATAGGGAATTGGGGAAAGCATTTACATAGCTTTTATGTATAAATCTGTTTTTCTGGCCTACTGAGGAAAAAAATTTGATTTACATTTTTAAAAATTGGGAATAATATTTCCATAACGATACTGGCAGGGTAAATTATTCCCAATTTTATTTTGTTTTCAAAAAAAGTACTACTAACTTTTTACCATAGTTCCCTATTCCCACCTTTGCCCTAGTTCCCTATTCCCGGGGAATTACCAGAATAGGGCCACAGGGGATGCTTTTTCGCTATTCATATGCGATCAAGTTATTCAACTTATCATAAGCTCTACCAACTTGTACGGTTACGAGAAACATGCAGGAATGTGGAAGTCAACAGAAGAAGTTGAGGTTCGCTGGTTCACCGGATGATCAACGCCGGTCTACACAAGCATATCAAATTTACAAGCGAAGAAAGTCTTGCCAAAAAATTAAATTGTTGCTCAAATATATTCGCTTCGATGATAAAACAATTTGCACGGATAGAAGAAACTTTAACAAATTTGCTTTTTTCGTTAAATTTGGGATGCGATAAATGCCAATTTTATAAAAGATTATATCCTCGGAGAAAACCTCACAATCGATGAGCAATTAGTACCCTATCGAGGCAGAATATCCTTTCTTCAAAATATACCCCCAAAGTTGGACAAATACGGGATGAAGATTTAGTGGATCTGCGACAGCGACACTAGCTGTCTTCTGAAGGGGCTTCCATTTTTGGGGAAAGAAGGACCACAAAAAGCAATCAACCTAGCATCCACTGTGGTTTAACAATTGTGTACTCCATTTTATAATTCAAACAGGAATATAACAAAAAATGTTGGTTCCGGACGCTCGCAGAAAGTCGTGATTTGCAATAACTTACCCATACTGATGAGGGTTAATTAATATTTTGACTTAATTTGTAAATATTGAATAGTTTGGTTATTTTGTGGAATATGTGATGAAAAAAATTAATCGAAGGATTCACATATTGATTGCAGTATAGCAAAAGTTTTATCATCCTGTGTGTGAAAAAATGCAAATGATGATTTTATCAAGAAAAGTAAAAAATTACAACTCGTTTGGTCCGGCTTACCAACGTCAGAAACGTAAAAGCCGCAGAATGAAAATTTGGAAAATGTTTTGGAATGTCATTGGAACCTTGCAACATACACAATTGTTTCCGGGTAAAACATGAAGTAGCTGCTAAACCCGGTAAAATAATAGTCACTTTCAAATCGTCACTTTCAAAACAGGGATTTTGGATAAGGCCAGCAAGTTAAAATCATTATCATCTTAAACTGTGATGTTATCTTCAATCGATTGGCCGATTTTTATAAACGAATGTTTAACATTGTACAGATCAAGTGGTTTCTTCCTTCGCAGTCGTTTTACTGCAGAACCAATCCATCTTTCTTTATTTAATGTTAAACTCTTCTTTTTTTATTTTTGACGTGCTTTTTCCATTTTAGTTTCGCGTCAGTTGATCAACTGGACAAAGAAGTAGAAAAGTTCATTACGGATATTCAAGTAGTCTGGATAGTACTCCAGAAACCAAATCAAGGCTAAAAAGATATAACTATCCAATAGAAATTATAAATCTCCTTAGGGATAAACGAAAATCAAGAAAAAATGGCCCCAAACAAGAGCTCCACATGACAAAAAAAGACTAGACATATCTTACTCAACAATTAACAAGAGAAATTCAGAAACTAAAAAATGAGTCAATGAATTTCTACTTAAGTAAGTTGACGAATGACAGTAATACGGATTATTCGCGCTGGAAAGCAACTAAAACTCTGAAATGGCGAATAACGCCGATTTATTCTATCAGAAAAATGGATGAAACATGGGCAAGGAAAAACAAAGAGAAAGCTGAAGGTTTTGCTAATCATGAAAATATAATACAAATTCTCGAAGAAGTCACACCTACATCGTCCACTGAAGTAACAAAGGAACTTAAAAACAATTTAAACTTAAAGAAAGCACCAGGGTTTGATCTGATTATCGGAGAAATAATAAAGGAGCTACTAATATCATAAAAGCTGCATTCAGGTTAAAATATGTGCCGAAACTTTGGAAAGTGGTTGAGGTTATCATGATTCTCAAACCAGGTAAACCGCCACATCTAATAACATCCTATCCCTATATCGTTGCTGCCAATAATGTCTAAACTGTTTGAAAAGTTACAATTAAAAAGACTCAAACTAATAATTGAAAAAATAACCTAATCCGTGGTGATTCGGTTTTCGCAGTGAGCACTCCAATATCATTGAGAAGATTTTAGAAGAGAAAAAAGTTTGTTTGTATTCCTTGATGTAGCGCAGGCCTTTGGCATGGTTTGGCACGAAGGGTTAATATAACAACTTAAATTAATCCTACCTAAACAGTACAGCATAATACTGGAATCGTATATAGTGGAAAGATATTTCAGGCTTAAGCAAGAAGATGCATTTTCTGAGCTTAAGGAAATAAGAACAGGAGTTCCACAAGGAAGTGCACTTGGGCCACTTCTGTATTTACTATACACCCGAGATGGTTCAATCCCACAAAACAACACGATAGCCACTTTCGCCGATGACACAGCCATCATGGCAGTAGGTGATAGCAACTCAGATACAACAGAGAAATTACAAACCGAAATAGAGCAAGTACACAACTGGACAAAAAATGGCGCATAAAATTAAATGAAACCAAATCTGTACATGTCGACATTACGAACAAGAGATTTTTTTTTCGTCAGCAAATTTTTCAGAACCCAATTCATTTAATGCTGCGCTGTATTTCAGCGGGTTTTACAGTCCAAAATTAGTTTAAGGTTTTGTCCGTCTTGTTGCACTACATACTTTGATAAAATATCACTTCGAACTGCTGATTTCTTAAGAAATCTTATTTTTGGTCGCATCTTCTAAAGCTGGCTTGATGTTTGAAGTTAGAGAAAAGACTTTATGCTCCGATATTTCTTCGAACAGCAAATTTCCATCGAAATTTTCCTTTACTACGTCAACGTCTTTTCCATTATCATCATCATCCTCATCTGCAATTTCGTCGTCTGCATATAATATTTCTTCTGCCTTTACAACTACTAAATGTATTGCATGAATGTAGCAGAGCTGTATATAGGTAGCACATATAGTACTCGAATACCGGAAGCAATTAACCGACTACTCGAAGCAAAAATACCCGAGTACCCGATATCCGGGACTGACAACCCTATTCCAGAACAACGCTTAGCGTAGATATTTGTATATGAATTAGACCTTTCCACTACTTGAAAATAAACGAGAAAATCTGAACTCTTTTGCCCTTTCATAGAGTTGTTAATTAAGTTTTTAATTTATTACTATTAAATTGGCCCGCAAATATTTAACCTACTAAACTCAAATATTTAGATTACCACACGTAATTTACTTAGTGACGTAAACAATAAAATACTACCTCATAAATCACACAATCTGATGTCGGTGCCACAAACAACAACCTAAGTATTTTTTTTTTCTACTAACAATCAACAAAAGTATTTCATTTGCACAATTTCGGTACAAAATTAAAATTCACCCCAAACATAAAAAATAAAATAAAATAAAAATAATTCAAATCTAAAATGTCGAAAAACAAACCCAAAATAAAATCACGGAAGTTTGGGAAAATAATTTTCTGCTGCTTTTCATTTATTTTTATGGTATTTCCTTAATTTTGTGTTTGTGGGTCAACAACAGTTTGTTGGTTTCGGTGTGTTATTTATAGTAGAAAATTTTGTTCGTCCATGCCATCAGAGAGTAGGGGTATGCCAAGCGGATGGTTGGTCGGTTGGTCAAGTAAAGAAATGTGTACATTGTACTCGTTTACGTATAAGAATGCGTGTTTACAGAAAATTAAAATGGAAATATGATTTTATTTTGTTAAATTTGGATTTTGTGAAATATTGGGGTCATCAAATAAGTAGTTCATCGTTTATTTCAAATTTGAAAAGTACTTTAAGGATTAATAACCATTTCTTGTTATAAATTGGCACCACACCACCAGTGTGCTATTGCTAATGCGTGACTATCAAAAATTACAATTAAGTATATTGCGATCGTTATTATAGTCTACACTCATAATTTACTCACAATCTAGATTACGGTCGAAGATTTTAATCAGAAGTTTTGACAATTTGACATAATTATAACATAGTTTCGTTAATTAATTTAGTAATTTGAGCTGGTTTACTTAATAACTATTTTCTAATAATCACAACAAATTATATTGTGATAAATACTCTACAATTAAACTGTTAATTTTTACTCTGCAGATTTTGAATGCTTTGAACAATCCATTCCATATACTCGCCAAAATCTGTAACGCCATCACCTCCTTGGTATAATAATGAATTACGAACGTTACGTAATCGTAGAAGCAAAGGTTGGCAAAGATTCCTAAAAACTGAATCGGACTCTGATTACTCAACTATTTAAATATATTTCGGTAGTTTGTCTGACGAACTTTATGAGAATTACAGTGGTGTTACATAACCTTTCTACATTTTTTTAACCTTTCTCATCATGATTTAAAATTGACTACTAGAAAAGAAAAATGATAACGTCATTTGTTTAGAACATTCATAATTGGGGAACCCCAACTATATTCACATATTAAGGGAAATCATTTTAACCTTAAAACCGCGTTTGGTGCATTCAGTGCCCCATATGATTTTTGTATGAAAATAAATTGTTTTCAACAGTATGCAATTTATAATAATTCCCAACTAACAAAAACATAAATTCACCCTATAAGCCAACACTCCCACTTGAATTAACACTAATTTTACTCCCATTTCTCCTCAATAATGTTGTTGATGTTTGGACTTGGGAAGTCCCTTTGTTAATGCATCAGCAATCAACTGATCTGTCCCGATTGGATTTATTGTGATGACAGATGCTTCTACTTTCTCTGTCACAAAATGATGCCTGACATCGATATGTTTCGTACGAGGATTAATTGCGCTTCGACTGTCACAAAAAATCGGAATCGCAGTCGGTCTGCTGAGTTCCACGTCCAATTTTTGAAGCCATAATGCTTCTTGACAGGCTGCCGAGATAGCCATATATAAGGCTTCAGTTGAAGAAAGTGCAACGGTTTGTTGCTTGCGTGATGACCATGTTATTGCTCCTCCGCCTTTGAGAAAAACATAACCACATAATTTTCTTTCATCAAGATCACCGCCCAGTCTGCATTACTAAAACCAGTAATGTTTTTTAATTCCGATCTCCGATATGCCAGCTTCGCACCTACTGTCCCTTTTAAGTAACGGACGATCCGTTTGACTGCGACCCAATGCTGCTTTCCGGGATTATTTGAAAAACGGCTCACCAAATTTACTGCGTAGGCAATGTCAGGTCGCATACCCTATGCTACATGCAGGAAGCTGCCTACCGCTTCTTGGAATGGAATTTTCTGTACGTCCCCAATTTAGGCTTTGCTGGTTGGTGACATACTTTTGTCTAGCTTAACATTTACGTCGATTGGTGTCGCAACAGGGTTAGATTGAGACATGTTGAATTTTTCCAAAATTTTGGTAATGTAATCCTGTTGATCCAGCAATAAAAAACCCTTTTCTCGATCCCTTGTAATTCGGAATCCCAAAATGCTTTGAGCTTCTCCTATATCTTTCATTTGAAAACGTTTAGACAGTTCGTCTTTCAAACCCGTGTTCTGTGCTTTGTTGGTATTTAAAATGGAAAAAATCGCCTTGTCAAACTTTTGGTTCCAGCCACGGCCGGCTTGTTTTAATCCAAATAGTGCCTTGTTTAATTTACAAACTTTCCCTGTTCCATCCGCGAATCCTTCTGTTTGCAACATATACACAGTTTCCTTCAATTCACCTTGAAGGAACGCCGACACTGCATCCATCTGCCCAACATTCATATCGTATTGAACAGCTAGTGCCAACAAATAGCGAATTAAGCTATACTTCACTACTGGTGCATACATTTCCTCATAATTCAGACCTTCACGCTGGGAACAACAACGAGCCGTGCTGTGTATTGAACTGAACCATCTAATTTTAATTTGGTTTTAAACACCCATTATGACTTGATTGCTTTGCTGTTACTCGGTAGATTACACAGAGTCCATGTTTCGTTTGCCGTAATCGCTTCATATTCATCTTCCATAGCTTGTCGCTACAAATTACTACAGTTACTGCAGTTCAATGCTTCCTCAACACTAAGCGGATCATTCGTCGATAACTCAATTGAGGAATAAACGAAATCATTTTTTCTGTTTAATTTCGGTGTCCTTTTTGAACCCCGATTTCCACTATTATTAATTTCTGTAATATATGGCCAATAATCACTATCGTTTCGTCACTGCATCATTCATCTTCATCGCCTGAGCTGTCATTACCTCCCACTTCATTTGACAACGGTGAAGAAATACGTTCCAAATGAATCTCCGATGAATCAGACGCAACCGGAGTGACATCCCTAACCACCGATTGTTCGCTATTTGACATTTGGAGGAATTGGACATCAACGTCGTTGTTTAAATATTCGCAGGACTCATCAAAAATACAATCACGGGCTGAGAAAACTTCACCATTTGTTGGATTGTACATGCGATACCCTTTTTGATTTTCACAATAGCCAACCATTCTGCATTGTTGTGCTGTTGGATCGAGTTTTGTTCAATTTTGTTTTGGCACATGTACCATAGCCTTTGATCCGAAAACCCTCAAGTTCAACAAATCTGGTTGTCTTCCAGTCCAAACCGTCTCTGGTATCCGTCTTGATAACACCTTTGTCGGTGATCGGCAATCCGTTCTGCTGTAGGTTATATGGAATTGTCGTCTGATGCTGAATCCCCGGACTCTGAAGAAAACTCAGGAGTTCTTTGTTACAAAACTCTCCACCGTTGTCTGTCCGCAATTCTTTCAGTTTTTCTCCACACTGATTTTTTGAAAACCGACACTACTTCATCTTTGGATTTTAAGAAGTAAACGATCGTCTTGTGCGAATAATCGTCAACCAAGGAGAAAAAATTGCGCGATCCATTAATCGATTTCTCTTCCATGGGTCGATTTTCCATACTGTGATTTTGACTGCTTTCCTTTACAGCAAACGACACAAATCTCATTTTTGTCACTTGGTTCAACATTGTCCATTCCCGACGATTTTTGCAACTCTTCCGTACATTATACGCTCATATGTCCAAGCCGGCTACGCCACAATTCAAAATCGTCCTTGGCAACTGACCCGAATGAACAACACGCACTTTTATCAAAATCGAGTTTGTACATATCCTTTTCTAGAGTTGCTGTCGCAATTAACTGATTACGCTTGTCAAAAATTCTACACTGGCGGTGATCGAAAACTATCACTATACCATTATTAGCCATCTGACCCACAGAAAGTAAGTTGTGACAGTGGTTTTTTTACTGTCAACTACGATGCCCAGATTACACGTTCTCTTGCAGTTGACTGGCACGTTTCGTTGTTAGCCATGATAAATTCTTTAGGTGTTGGCAATCGGGAACAATTCGTAATAATTTGCATATTATTTGTCATATGCGATGTTGCGCCGGAATCGATATACCATTCATCCATGAATTTTTGTTTCATTTACCGCAAAAATTGAGAGCACAGCCTGTTTATCCTCCGTTTTCTTTTTTTAGCGGAAACTTGCATTTGTTTGCGAAATGACCGATCTGATTACAGTTGTAGCATCTTGGTTTAAACCGCATTCTATTTCCTTTTGAAATAAACGCTGTATTCACCGAACTTTTGGTATCACCGTACTCACAAATGAGTAATTTTGACTTTACGTACTTCCCCGTAACCTTCGTTTCAGAGCTTTCCATGGCCATAATCATTGGTTGAGATTTTTCTGGCAAACCCGCAAGCAAAGTACCAATCCATTCTTCGCTGACTACAAAACCAATGTCGTTTAACTTTTGTGAAGCACAGATAATTGTCGTTATATACCGCTCCATTGACGGACAATTTTTAAATTTTGTGTTAATAATTTTTCGTATCAAGGCGATTTTATTCGATAGTCCGTCATGCTGGAATACTTTTCTTAATTGTTGCCACACTTCTTTTGAAGTTTCTAAACTCCGAATATGAACATAAATACTGGAATGCACGCACATGATGATTTTGCTTGTATTTCCCCGCTTGGCCCGCTTTATTTTATCTGTTGCCTGGTCTTTATTTTCGATACAACACCATAGATCTGCATGCTCAAGATACGATTTCATGGCAAAATCCCATTCATTATAATTTTCACGTCCCATTAATTTTTCTACTGGAACACTATTCGACGCCATGACTTGTTCTAGTTTTCGAATTTTTACTGACAAGTTTTTACTTTAATTACTTTATCACTTTACAAGGATTTTTACTTGATTCCACAATAAAAAAAAAACTTCCAAAAACCTGGGCTCATAACCTGTTGAAAACAGATTTCTGGTATGTGGAAAATATAACAGGGCTATCTCTTGTTATGAGTAAAACGGAAGTGAAGACATATTTTTTATTCATTTGTAATACAGTGTTGCCTATAGCCCAATTTTTAATAATTCCCAACAAACAAAAACATAAATTCACTCTATAAGCCAACATCATGTACCACTCCGAACGCTAGTAACTGGCATGACACAAATGAGGATGAGGGATATGCTGTTCTTCTTTATGCCGGTTCTGAAAAAGCATCAACGGTACCAGTAAAAGGCTTATTTCATAAAACAAATATGCCGTTCTATCGTGCTGTGATGTCGTTAGAACGATTTGAACAACTGACTCGTTTCCTTAGATTTGATGACTCACGCATCAGATTCATGCGTCTGAAAGATGACAAATTAGCTGCATTCCGGTACGTATGGCAATTGTTCTTAGATAACTTGTAGGGATTGTATAAACCATCTCTAGAACTAACTATTGATGAACAAATAGTTGCTACTAGAGGTCGCTGCTCCTGCGACAATCATACCGAGTAAATCAGGCAAGTATGGATTAAAAATTGTTTGGCTGGGACGTGCGCACCTGCTATCCATTAGCTGGTGAAATTTATGTTGGAACGCAACCGTCTCAGAATCGAGCTAGACTCGTAGCAACTGACCTGGCCTTGCGATTGTCGGATAATTATTTCAATGGTGAATATAATATAACAATGTACAATGTTTTCACCAGCATTCAGCTAGCCGAGCAACTTGTTAAAAAAATACTACTCTGGTGGGAACAGTAAGATCAAACAACCCGGAACTGCCACAGGGCTGTTACTTCGAATTTTATATCTACAACTTTTGAATATTAAACCTAGTGTGCCCCTAATTTTTCCGGAAAACTCATGTTTTCTAGTTGGATTGGGTCTAGTACAAAGTGAAAACACCTATCTAAAGAGTTGTAACCTCATAGAAGTATCTTAGAATAGAGGATTTTTACAACTTTGACTTTTCAATATTTAACCCAGTGTTCCCCTAATTTTTCCGAAAATTCATATTTTCTAGTTGGATTGGGGTGAAAACACCTATACTAAGAGTTGTAACCTCTTAGAAGTGTCTAAGGACGGACGGTTTTTACTTCGATTTTTACCTCTACAACTTTTGAATATTCAACAAAGTGTTCCCCTAATGTGCCGGAAAACTCATGTTCTCTAGTTGGATTGGGTCTAGTACTAAGTGAAAACACCTATCCCAAGAGTTGTAACCTCTTAAAAGTATCTTAGGCCAGGGGGTTATTACTTCGAATTTTACCTCTACAACTTTTCAATATTAAACGCAGTGTTCCCCTAAATTTTCCGAAAATTTCTTGTTTTCTAGTTGGATTGGGTCTAGTACTAAGTGAAAACACCTATCCCAAGAGTTGTAGCCGCTTAGAAGTTTCTTTGGACAGAGGGTTTTTACTTCGATTTTTACCTCTACAACTTTTGAATATTCAACCCAGTGTTCCCCTAAATTTTCCGGAAATTCATATTTTCTAGTTGGATTGGGTCTAGTACTAAGTCAAAATGCCTATACTAAGAGTTGTAACCCCTTAGAAGTGTTTAAGGACGGACGGTTTTTACTTCGATTTTTACCTCTACAACTTTTGAATATTAAACTCAGTGTTCCCCTAATTTTTCCAGATAACTTCTAGTTGGATTGGGTCAAGTACAAAGTGAAAACATCTATCTAAAGAGTTGTAACCGCCTGTCCTAAGATACTTCTAAGATCTTAGGACAGACCATTTTTACTTCGACTTTTACCTCTACAACTTTTGAGTACTGAACCCAGTGTTCTCCTAATTTTTCCGGAAAACTCATGTTTTCTAGTTGGATTGGGTCTAGTACAAAGTGAAAACACCTATCACAAGAGTTGTAACCTCTTAGAAGTATCTTAGGACAGAGGGTTATTCCTTCCAATTTTACCTCTACAACTTTTGATTATTAAACCCAGTGTTTCCCTATTTTTTCCAGAAAACTTCTAGTTGGATTGGGTCTGGTACAAAGTGAAAACACCTATCCCAAGAGTTTTAATCGCTTAGGAGTATCTAAGGATAGAGGGTTATTACTTACTATTTTACCTCCACAACTTTGAATATTAAACCCAGTGTTCCCCTAATTTTTCTCCGGAAAACTCATTTTTGTAGTTGGATTGGGTCTAGTCCAAGGTGAAAACACCTATCCCAAGAGTTGTAACCTCTTAGAAGTATTTTAGGACAGAGAATTTGTGACTTCGATTTTTGCCTCTACAACTTTTGAATATTCAACCAAGTGTTCCCCTAATTTTTCCGGAAAACTCCTGTTTTCTAGTTGGATTGGGTCTGGGACAAAGTGAAAACACCAGTACTAAGAGTTGTAACCTCATAGAATTATCTTAGGGCACAGGTTTATTACTTCGATTTTTGCCTCTACAACTTTTGAATATTAAACCCAGTGTTTCCCTAATTTTACCGGAAAACTCACGTTTTCTAGTTGGATTGGGTCTAGTACTAAGTGAAAACACCTATCCCAAGAGTTGTAACCTCCTAGAAGTGTCTAAGGACGGACGGTTTTCACTTTGATTTTTACCTCTACAACTTTTGAATATTAAACCCAGTGTTCCCCTAATTTGCCCGAAAACTCATGTTCTTTAGCTGGATTGGGTCTAGCACTAAGTGAAAACATCTATACTAAGAGTTGTAACCTCCTAGAAGTGTCTAAGAAGTGACGGTTTTTACTTCGACTTTTACCTCTACAACTTTTGAGTACTGAACCCAGTGTTCTCCTAATTTTTCCGGAAAACTCATGTTTTCTAGTTGGATTGGGTCTAGTACAAAGTGAAAACATCTATCACAAGAGTTGTAACCTCTTAGAAGTATCTTAGGACAGAGGGTTATTCCTTCCAATTTTACCTCTACAACTTTTGATTATTAAACCCAGTGTTTCCCTATTTTTTCCAGAAAACTTCTAGTTGGATTGGGTCTGGTACAAAGTGAAAACACCTATCCCAAGAGTTTTAATCGCTTAGGAGTATCTAAGGATAGAGGGTTATTACTTACTATTTTACCTCCACAACTTTGAATATTAAACCCAGTGTTCCCCTAATTTTTCTCCGGAAAACTCATTTTTGTAGTTGGATTGGGTCTAGTCCAAGGTGAAAACACCTATCCCAAGAGTTGTAACCTCTTAGAAGTATTTTAGGACAGAGAATTTGTGACTTCGATTTTTGCCTCTACAACTTTTGAATATTCAACCAAGGGTTCCCCTAATTTTTCCGGAAAACTCCTGTTTTCTAGTTGGATTGGGTCTGGGACAAAGTGAAAACACCAGTACTAAGAGTTGTAACCTCATAGAATTATCTTAGGGCACAGGTTTATTACTTCGATTTTTGCCTCTACAACTTTTGAATATTAAACCCAGTGTTTCCCTAATTTTACCGGAAAACTCACGTTTTCTAGTTGGATTGGGTCTAGTACTAAGTGAAAACACCTATCCCAAGAGTTGTAACCTCCTGGAAGTGTCTAAGGACGGACGGTTTTCACTTTGATTTTTACCTCTACAACTTTTGAATATTAAACCCAGTGTTCCCCTAATTTGCCCGAAAACTCATGTTCTTTAGCTGGATTGGGTCTAGCACTAAGTGAAAACATCTATACTAAGAGTTGTAACCTCCTAGAAGTGTCTAAGAAGTGACGGTTTTTACTTCGAATTTTACCTCTACAACTTTTGAATATTAACCCAGTGTTCCCCTAATTTGCCCGAATTTCATGTTCTCTAGCTGGATTGGGTCTAGTATATACTAAGTGAAAACATCTATACTACGAGTTGTAACCTCCTAGAAGTGTCTAAGGACGGACGGTTTTCACTTCGATTTTTACTTCTACAACTTTTGAATATTAAACCCAGTGTTCCCCTAATTTGCTGGAAAACTCATTTTTCTAGTTGGACTGGGTCTAGTACAAAGTGAAAACACATATCCCAAGAGTTGTAACCTCTTAGAAGTATCTTAAGACAGGGGGTTATTACTTCGAATTTTAGCTCTACAACTTTTGAATATAAAACCCAGTGTTCCCCTAATTTTTTCCGGAGCACTCATGATTTCTAGTTGGATTGGGTCTATTACAAAGTGAAAACACCTATACTAAGAGTTGTAACCTCTTAGAAGTTTCTTAGGACAGAAGGTTTTTACTTTGATTTTTAACTCTACAACTTTTGAATATTAAACCCAGTGTTATGCGTTATCTAACATAGGTATCGACGACAATGTTGGCTGGTGGCAGGTTTATAAATTTGGTTGAGATTTGCAATTAAAGACTCGTACTCGTAATTTTGCATATACGAACAATAATAGGTCGATATTATATTTGAATATTAAAACAGCGTCTTCGAGTTTATATAAGAGAGAATTATTTTATGAAATCTTTCAAAAAACTTTACAAAAACCTGTTATGTTAGACCTGCAGGAATTGACGAAGTATACAAAGAGTATCCGTGCATTGAAATAACGACGTAAATGTATAAAAACCTCATTTTCCCTCACCACATAAAATTATTTTCATAGTTAGCTAAAAACACACCTCGTACCTCCCTTATTTCCTACGATAATAATTAATGGGTTACGATAAACAATAAATAAATCACCCTTTAAAATACTTGAATATTTTAATTAAAAATGCCGTCTTTTCATTTTTGTGACACAACCCTTAATTTTGTGTCGCCCCAAACCACATCAAAACAAGAAAAGAAAATTTATTAATAGTGATTTTCGTTGAAAATCATTAAAATTAACGAAGCAATCAACCTAACGTGTAAGAGTAAAAAAACAGAAAACAAACTTACTAAAATACTTAAGTTGACATAATTTCGATGTACATATAAACATGCACACACGTCAGGTCAATGAATCATAATATGCGATTTATGCACTTTATGCAAGCGACTTCCTTCGTTTCTTAATTACAAATACTACAAATAATATATTTATATAATTTACCTTGTTCCTGGTACAGTGACCTCTGACAATGTAAGGGTATAAGGCGCACCAACCCATTGCGGTGCATTATCATTAACATCGGTAACTCTTATGTTCACTGGAATTACAAAACTCTGAAAAGAGGCAAGAACAAGAAACACTAATAGTAAAACAATTATTGAGCGACACGCGAAATAGTCTAAGGAAAATGACCAAGGAAATAATGGTTGTTGTTATAGTTTTTACGATTGTTATTACGTTTTTATAGGACAGGAAGCAAATCAAATCGATATATGAAAAAAAACGTTTATATTACAATACTATGTTGAACTTACAGGGTCGGTCGAACGTTGCCGATCACATATAACATTTACATATACAGAAGAAGGTCCTCGTACACCTTCCTTATCTAAAGGTACAATTAATACTAAATCTTTGGTTCCGGGTGCTATCGACACCGGTGAATCGCGTTCCCTTAGCGATAATTTTACATCACCATTTTCTAAACTGGGATTCCCATTTATTCTTAAGGTACCTGCCACTGTACCGACAGCCGCATCTTCACTTGCTAAAAAATTTTCGGCGACTCCTCCTCCTTCTAAGTAGCATCTCGAATCGATTATGGGCGTCTGTCCTGTAAATATAAGCAAACAAACATTTATAAGCGTACGTTACGTAACTCTGGTCATGTTTTTATTTTCAATCTTGGTTTTGCAACACTTGCATTTACACGCACGTACATATTATGTACGCGTATATGGAAACATAAAATTTTCGATGTGTAACATTAAAACGTATATGGTATTGTATTACTTTGGATTTTTAACGGTTTTTGTTTTTATATAACGTCTTAGAGTTTCAATATTTTGTTCAACATTAGAAAATAGAAAATTAACGAATGGTGGAGAAATGGTAACTCACTAAGTCACTACACACATATGAAGGAATATTTAGTGCATGACATCAGTTTTAAATAATCTTTGGTTATTTTATGTTGAGTGCGGTTTATCTAGACATTAATAATATTTATGAAGTACATGAGAGTAACAGGATAAGGCAGTGGTAAGAACACAAAATGTGCAAAAATTAGAATAAAGTTGCAAAATGACTTGAAATTGTAAAGTTCTTTGATTGTAAAATTTACGGTAAATATCTAGATATCGTCGCTGTAGTTCTATCTTGGCGTAAGCACCAACTTATAGTTTTGAGAAAATCAATGTTAACATTTAATTAATCCGGGCTGAGAGTTCAATTTAGCAAGGGCCATTTTTGGCAGTAGTTAGAGTGTTTCGCCTAAGATCTTTGAAGATAACTTGTGGGTATACTTCAGTCAGTCATTTCAATCAGTCTTTAACTGGAATTCAATTTTAAATTAAGTGAAAATAAAATTTTTCCTTATTTCAAATAAATGGAATAAAACTGCTTGTCAGTTTCCGGCATATAATGAAGGATCGAACGAATATCTTTCTTTTCTTCAAGCGACATTTTATAATTAAAAATGCATACGCCAACGGTGGGTAGAATGAAAACGGTCCGGTTAGATACATTTCTTCGAGTATCTGACAACTTAACTAGACATGTGGTTATTATTTCCTTGCCGTGTCTTTGTCTGTATTTTATCTGAGTCAAATGTGATTGTTCATAAATAAGGTTTGCCGTCGATGTAAAAGGCGGAACATTTAATCCAATCGACGCAGCATTATATTTGTTAAAATCATTACGCCCCGTTTATCCCCCCACATCAGTTTGGATTTAGGGAAAAATCATTCTACGAAAGAACAAGTACATCGAATGATGTAATCGAGAAATCACTAGAAAGCAAACAAATTTGCTCAACTATATTCCTTGCACCAGGGGTTAGAATTCAAACTTCATCGAGATCTTTAAGAGCAATTTTTTCAAATTCTAAAATCATACATATCAGAGAGGCACTTCCGAGTAAAATATGAGAATGAACACTACCAACTAAAAAGAATCCCACAAGGGAGCGTTCTTGGGCCAATCCTATATTTCCCATATACTAGAGATATACCAATTACAGAAGCAACTATAGCGACTTTTGCCGATGACACGGCAATACTGGCAACAGCAAAGAACATCAATGACTCCACTAGTAAAGTCCAGAAGGCTACTAACCTGATATGTAATTGGGGAAAGAAATGGCGAATTAAATTAAATGAAGCAAAATCAATCAAGATAAACTCGTTAGTAATACCGCATGCAAACACTGCTAAATATCTCGGTATAACTTTAGGCTCTTAGGGAGACAATCTGAACTAGCGATCCATAACAAACTGCTGTTATACAAACAAATCCTGGAACCTGTATGGACATATGGTAGCCAACTCTGGCGTTGTGCCAAGAAGACAAATATCAAAATCATACAAACAATCATACAAACACCGTGGTACATTCGAAACGGCAACCTCCATCGAGACCTAAAGATCGTTGTATGCTGACTACTACACCAACAAGAAGACTGAAAAGAACCAAACCACTGAACTTATCGCGACCAGGAAGTCAGTAGAGGAGGAGTTACACGTAACTGAGGATAATCACTTGATTACGCCGACTAATCAAATACTTTATTATGCAATATAAATTACTAAATGGGTGCAAGACTCAGTCGCAATATAAATAAAAAGAAATAAAAATTACGCCCCGTTTGTAAAACCAATCAACTGTCTGATAAAGCCTACTGAACCGTATATTTCCGAATGTCGCAGGTATTTTTCGATTGTGCTATGAACGGCATAAATTTCTTGAATTTGAGAGTGTCTAGGCTCAAGACTCGGAAAACCATTGACCATTTATAGCCAATGACGTTATACGGTTGCGATTCTGCGGAATGCAGGAATCGGACCAAAGTATGATTTTGTGAATCGTACGATTATCAGTCACAAATGATCAGGTCGTTGCCAGATCTTCCACTCATGATTTCATGCCATATCGCACAGTATGTGATTTTATTTAAATTGGATTGCGTCGTTAAGTTATACACAGAAAACTTGCGCCTATAGAGTAACCAGTGTAAAGTAAACCAGTGTTGTACGTCTACGCGTATTTCCAAATTGTCATACCTTTAAACATGTAGTTGGTGTCGAAAATAGCGTAGACAATTGATTTTTGAGTATACAATGTCGAGAATTGGTAGAATATGTAGACAATTCGTAGACAATGTAGATTATTACATTTTTTTAAAATTGGTTTTCTGTGCGAAGTCGTCATCTTCTAGTTTTGCAGTTTAAATTGGGTTTTACATATATTTTGGCAGTTAAAAGTCAGATTTTATTAAACAAATAGGTGAGATTGAAAATCTTGAGCGACTTGCTAGGCTAAATTCGGTTATGGTTTCGCTGTACCAAATGTGCCGTCCGCCATGAACATTTTCGAAACAAATATTTCATTTCTGAGTTTAACGTCCGTTTTTTGAGGAAAGTAGTTAGGGTTTCGACAAAACTTATAGCATAAATGAGATTTGTTGATTGTTTAGTGTTTTTGGTTGTATTTTGATCAAAATTACAGGGTGGCTGACACAAAGTGTCACCAAAACAAAACGCCGCAGAATTTTTATTTTTTGATAAATTTTATTGAATCAAAGTAAAAAAATGTTTACAAATATTTAAGTTCTCGAACTGCATTAGCAGTTTTCGATTTGGCCACCCTTAGCCGCGATTATGGCCTTCAAACGGCCGACAAAGCTATTGAATGCAGCACGAAAGTGGCTCTGCGGTATTTTGGCCCATTCCCGGCGAAGCGCTTGCTTGAGATGATCGACACTTTGGTATTTTTTTGTCCCAACCTTGCTCTTCAAAATACCCCAAACCGAGAAATCTAGCGGATTTGCATCCGGTGAATTTGGTGGTCATTGGACAGTGGAAGTGAACCGCGGAACGTTGTTTCTCAGCCAATCTTGATTGACGCGCGCTTTATGACTCCGCGCCGAGTCCTGTTGAAATGTCCAGACTCTGCTGCCGAAATGTTTTTGCGCCCGAGGCTTCAACGCTCTATCCAACACATGATCCCGATAAATTTGAGCATTTATCTTGGTGCCACGGTCCAAAAAAACGAGCGGTGAACGGCTTTCGGCCGTTACGGCGGCCCAAACCATCACCAGCGCTTGGTTTCGAGTGGAAATCCGTTGGTCCAAATGTTCAGTAAACGGCCGAACAAGTAAATCCGGTCGTTTTTCTTGTTCACATATTGCTCAATAACGAACGGTGGCTCATCGGAGAAAACCAAATTCGGCAAATCGCCACTTTCGTGCAAGCGTAACAACTCCTATGCTCTTTCCACTCTAACTTTTTTTTTTAGCAACGATGAGACCATGCGTTTTGTGGAATTTCAAGGTCTTTAGTCCAAGATGATCTTTCAATATGTGCTGCATCCGTTCGAGCAAAATCTTCGCCTCACGAGCCATTTTGGCTTCCGAGCCAATTTGGCCTTCACCTTCCGAATGATATCCGGCGATGTTGCAGTGCGTTTCGGCCCAACACCATGGCGTTTTGCAATGCTGCCAGAATCGTTATAACGATTTATGGTGCGATACACAAACATTTTATTCACATGCAGATGTTTTAACTGGTTAATAATCTGCTGCTGTGGTCTTCCAGCCAAATATAGAGCAATCACACTATTACGCTTGAATTCCATTGCGGATAACTTTTTTTCTGAATATTTCCCACTAAAATACTTTTTCCGCTTGTTAACAATGTAATGAACTGTCATTAATGTAAATTTGAGCGCTCTATCATCACTGGTTTGACAGCAATGACAGTCTGAAGTTGGTAACACTTTGTGTCAGTCACCCGATAAAGACAAAAAAGAATGTTTCGTGCAAATAATGTGGTTTTCAGACAAAAATCGTCTGATAGCTGGGCCAAGATGATTTTCTCTTGAACAAGAATACAGCTGGGAGTTTTTTGATGTAAGCGATATCCATTTTGCTCAGGTTAGCTCAGGATTACGTTTGTCCCAGAGATTCGCCATCAATCGACGTTTGGGTTTCCTGGTCCTTTTCTCTAGAGCTATCTTTCTTGAAATTGAAACACAATAACAACTTCATCACCAACGTCAAGCAATTATTGCTTCGATTATTACAAGGCTGGGTGACTGATTGGGAACATCATAGATTAAAGTGAATAATGAATGGAATGAACACTCCTCCTCCCCTGGCCCGTATACATTACTCAGAAGCTCTGGAGCTGGCAAGGATTCAATATACCAATCATTCAAATAAATTAAATTCATTGGAACATCAAAACTCTAACAATTAGTGAAAAACGAGTAACGAAATTCTCGACCTCAGGGCAATGAGATAATCAGAAATGAAGTAAACACAAGCGAAATTACTTAATATATTCTCTGGACGAGATGAATAAGGTATAGGCAAACAAATTAATAACAGCAACAGCTAAATCAATTAAGTAACAGGACCATCGTAACAGGACTTCATACAAAAATTCAAACCACAACCTTTAATATTCAGTGATACGGTCCAACAAAAGACGTAGATGAAACAACCAAGGATGAGTTCTATGAACAAGCCACAACAGCAAGGACATATAAGAAAATGATCCAAATAATAATACAAGAAGGATAAAATCTTTCCTTCTTGTGCATGCAGAAATTTGAACATATAAAACCGACCAGATAAACCATCATATGGTGGTAAACAATCAATATAGAATCCGTGCGTAATAATAATGGCGAAGACTCATCGACTACATAACAGACCAGCTAATTGATAGAAGGCAGTAAATTTCCACATTATAAGAAGTCAGGGCAACGAGTGATGTAAACATTTGCAGTGACCTCCTACTGGTAAAATATCATAATTCAAAATTAAACCTGTCGTTGTAATACGCATCTAGACAAAACGGAAAAAACTAAACACCGACAGATTAAAAGATGCTGGGCACAAGAAACACATTTTGCGAAACCAATGAAGAAGCAGGCATCAGTGTAGACCAACCGTGGAAACAAATCTAAGAAATCCATATCGAAACAGCTATCAACACACTCGGGTCGGTTATCAAGAATTCAGACGCACACCCCCCACTTCAATCAATGCGTGTTTATAACGATTCTCAAGAAAGAGGACCTAAGAGAATGTACAAATTGGCAGGATATATATCCCTCGTCAACATAACCATAAAGATATGAACAATGGCCATCCTCTATAGAATTTCACCGACAGTCAACCCGAAATTTGAGAAAGGAACAAGCTGTCTTCCGACCAGGGCTAAGTTACACCAACGTTATCATATTAAAACAAGACACATATTCATTGAGCAGCCTAATAAATAGAATTCACCACTGCACCTACTCAAATCTAGCAAAAGAAGTTGGCCTCAAAAATAAATATCAGGAAAGCCAGACGATGAGGCTAAACACACCAAAGAAATCATATACGTTGGTTGTACTTTAGCGAAAACGGGTGGGCACGGATGAAGTTATAAAGAAACAAGTCAACAAAACCAGAACAACATTGTTGTTCTAGAAGAA
Organism: Nephrotoma guestfalica; assembly: GCA_963691935.1. Classification (NCBI taxonomy): domain Eukaryota; kingdom Metazoa; phylum Arthropoda; class Insecta; order Diptera; family Tipulidae; genus Nephrotoma; species Nephrotoma guestfalica. The sequence continues at coordinate 83,058,927 of OY829914.1, read as the reverse complement.
ACTAAGAATGTTTAATTCGTATACAATACGCCACAGGTGTTTGTGACAATAAACTAACAAATAACAAATATTGAGCTCCTTGAGTTGGATCGTTCACATTGAGGAAGTCGCAGAATTAAATGACAAGCAGGTCTCTGAAATGGAACCCACAAGAGAGAAGGAAAGTCGGACGACCAGCTCTAACATGGAAACGAACGATGCTACCTGAAGCGAAACAACTCGGAAGGTCGTGGGTCGAAATTAAAGCAATATAATCCAACAGACTGTGATGGTCCAGCCCACTCCCAGCTAATTTTTGTTTAAAATATCAAATGAGACTTCGGTCATATTTTGGCATTTATTAGGATTATGTACTCGAGGAACTTCTACTCGTATAGTCATTATTGCCTCACAATTTTTTTATGCTTTACCATTTTATTATGTGCTAATGATGTTGGACATTGTAAAGGATCTTTCAATAGGGACGCTTTAAATTTGTTAGGTTACAGCAGCCAAGTTGTTAGATGTTGTCAAATCTGTTGTGAATTGTTCAGTATTGTATGGCAAATTACCATGGAAAGTTAACGACATAACTTTCACGCGCATGCGGCAAGTTCTAGCACCTCCCTTCCATAATTTAATCCTCTCAACTTAGGCCCTATTTACAACCGAAATTTTATCGTATTAACGATTTAAAAAAGTTTAACTTTGTACATTTAACGATTTCGCACTTTAACCGTAACATAAACATGAATGTGCTTCATCACCATATAAAAGCTTTGGGTCAAACTTTTCAATGTGGAGAAAGAATGAACTCCATCTTGAAATAGTTTGGATTTCAAAGAAACAACAAAATTTTGATAATTGCTAATAGAAATAATTTTCGACATTGTCTCCATTCTCTACATTGTCGACGCTATTTTCTTAATTTTCTACATACATACACGTAGACACGTGTAAAATACTAATTTTCTACGCAGTGTAGACAACACGGAACAACACTGAAGTAAACACGTTTTGTAGATCATAACAGATCACGGCTGTTAAGTGGTCTATTATATTGCGATCAGTATTTCTGTTTGCTTTTACCATCTGATTGTTTTCCCGGTGTAATTGAAAATTTTGTTTTTCGGTTGGAGAAGGATTGGCGATGCTATTATAAGCCACACACCAGGCACATTGGTCTTTTTTTGGTTTAAAAAAAGACGAATTAAATTCTTCATTAAAAATACTTTCTCGTAAATGTTCAGTTCTACTGGATCGTTTGCATTGCCTCGTGGAATTGGCTCTGCAATAATTTGAATCCATAACAGGGAAACTGTTGATGTGCCCTTACTCCTTGTGAAGGAGTATGTGTATCAAATTCAGTGGATTCCGTTTTGTAGAAATTATATAAACGATTTTGGCTTAAGTTGAGTGTTTTAAGAAAACACGTCTTACATACTCTCAACGACACTGACTGCTTTTGAAAATAATATAAAAACGTACCATGTCATCTTGAATTTAAATTTTTAGTGTGTTGACGCCCCTTTAGTATCCTTCGCGTAAATTTGGAATTGAATCCTAGTCGATCTCTTTCATTAAAATTTTCGTTGCATTAAAAACTACACTCGTTGGTACATCCATCAGCTAAATTACGTGGTCGTCTTAAACGGCCTTTTGGATCTTCATATTGTTTACCTTCGTCTCGCAAACGCTTGCTTATATTTTTCGTCTAGTAGTTTTATTCGTTCCGGATGCTTCGATATTGTTGTGAACTCGCTGAAGTTTTTACGGTGTCTAGCTTGTGCTTGGTTTTATTGACTATATTAAACTTACCAATTTGTCCCGATTATTCGGTATCGGATCTCGATTCTGCAATTGTATCTTCCACTCGGCGTTCCGTTGATCGTAACCGCTTCCATGATGTTGTCTTTAACTGCTAGCATTTGAGTCGTTTCGGGCGAGACCTCGGAAAACTTTTGTTGGTGATTCCCGATCTGATAGCCTTGAACTTGTTACTGTAACGAGGCCGCTGTTCGTCCTCGGTTCCGTCAGCTGCCTCATCACTTGACCTGATTAATTTATAATCCTTGGTCTATTGACCTTTTCCAGGGAGGATAGGATTTTATATCACGTTTAGGTAGGGCTGGAGCCCTTTGGTCGACTTCGTTTGCTGCTTTCACATCGTCAGACGATAAGAAAGATCCGATTGCTTTTAAAACACCAGGCGTAGTTGACATTTTATTTTCTTGTTTGCCTCTAGTTCTAAATTTGCCAGTTCTTATCTAACGGGGGTTGTAGTAGAAGTTGACATGTTATCTTCGCATACTGGTATAGGTTCTCGCCTTGCGCTAGAATATCCACTTCGGCACTAAGGCCTAAGGAGAGTCTGCCACAACAGAGCCTTTTGCAGTGGTAAGTCAAAAGTATTATCTTAGCCATTCATCTGTCGATGCTTGTATCTTATCTTGAATTAAGGATGGTTTTATCGCGGTTTTCTCTTCAGGATCCAGGAGGATGTCGCGAAAAACTTCCGTACTTCTAGGCTCCATGGCCCCAGGTGATCAATTGGGCTACGGAATAGTCCATCCGTCAGTAGTTCAGTTATGTCAGCCGATATCATAATATTTCTAAATTTCGAGTGAGAACAAGCCAAGATTACGCGTACCGAGAAGGATTTGAATTTCCTTAAATATTTGTTGCTTGGGACGGTATCAAGGTTCTCGCACCAACCAATTAGGCGGTCGATTGGGGCAAAACTTGAAAATAAAACTAAGAAAATGGAGGCCCGCTTTGAAACTCATACCTCGTAAAGTTTTGGAGATTGCCAGCTAAATAAATCATTTGCAATAGTATCAGTTGCCAGAAGCACGAGAGGAATTTTAAAGCCTCCAATATTCGATGGCGATATTCTTTCGAGAATTTTAAAGTGGATTTCCAAGCGGAAGTACAGCACATTTTTTGGGGCGCAGGGGGCAAAGTGTCTGTCTTGCAAACTGGATAGAAAGAGAGATATAACGAAATTGGCGTGTCAAGGTTACGAAAATGCACCTGTAGATGTGTTGAACGGTGGACGTGTTTATCAGGCTATCAAGAACGATCATCTGAACTTCATTTGAAAACCAAGTCTGGAGGTAAAACCATGGATGAAGGCCTAGTAGCTTTAGAATATAAGGGAGCCAGAGCAAGTTTAGCAACTGATTAGTAAAGTTGCGCAAGCTGGATTCGAAAGATATTATGCAAATAATAGTGATAATAATAGAGGAGTTGAGAAGTCTAACACAAGGCTATTTGAGTCACAGAGAATTAAAACAGTCAAGTGCAAAGCCAAGAAACATAAAAAAGTATAAAGAGATGCTTGACGCAGACTGATTTTCAACAAACGCAAGGTTCAAGAAACAACCAAAAACAGAGGCTAAGGTTCAGTTCAATACCGTGGTTTCACCTTTCAGCGAAATGGGTGCCTGTTCAAAAACTGAATTGAAATGCCATTTCTAAGCAATATTTGGAGATGTTTCAACGTCATCCAACTGCATTTTTGTATGGACTCATAAAGGTTGTTGAAAGATGGATCCATCACTCAAGCCAGAATCAAAATAACAACCAATGCAATGGAAAAAAGCTGGTTTAACTGCTAAAAAGATAGCAAAAGTATGTTGCATCATCTGATAAGGTTATGGATACCGCGTCTTTTGGGATGCACAAGGTATAATATTCATCGACTATCGTGAGAGGAGTAAAACCATCACAGCTGAATATTCTGCATCATTATTAAGCACTTTGACACCATCACAAGCATCATGGAAATACAGCAAAAATTGAATGAATTGGGATTCGAATTGCTTTCCCATCCACCATATTCATCTGATGTAGCCCATTGTGACTTTTCCTATTTCTAAATATGAAGAAATGGCTCGGTGGAAAGAGATTGGAGTGAAATAAAATGAAATTCCAAACGTTGGAATAAGTGTATCTAGGTAAAATGAAACTGAGTTGTAAAATAAAGCGAATTTTATTAGAAAAATCTACCCTCATGTATATCGGCCCGTTAACTTAATCGCATTTTTACTGCGGAGACGACATTGAAATCTGATAACGTTTCAACATTTTATTGAACAAGCTCGCACAAAAGTTATTTATGAGAAAAGTGAATTCAACAGCATTACGGAACCAGAATCTGGTACTAGTCGTCAGTCGGATGGTTCTTTTTAACACAAGAATTTGAAAAGAAGCGGTAGCTTTGGCTTTCATGTTATCTACTTGGAGTATAGTAGGAGAATGCTAGAAACCACTGCACGGTGAAGACATGACTTACCACACCAGGGAATGGAAGTTCCAGTAAAACCTCGTCTTTCTATAATTAGTAGCAGTTTAGATAATACGAGTAAGATAGTAATCTGAGTAGCTATCGTATATTTAAACAAATAAAGGAAGGTGACCAAAGTTCAACTGGATATTTGTGGATTTTGAATGTGTAAAAGTTTAAAGTGAAGTTTGATGGGATTTTAAATGCACATTTTGGGAAATACGCATTTTTGGTTTTACCTAATTTCATTACAATTACTAAATTATTAATTTTTGGTGCCATCCAATTAATTAACTTGAAAGGTCCATCGTTTGTAATTTTTGATATGTGTCTTCGCGCATTCAGTCAAATGCGCATTTAGCATGTAGCCTTTCGGTGGACCCAATATTTGTTGCAATAGTTAACAAAAAATCTTCCTGATAATGCTCATTTTATCATGCTTCAAGGTTCTGGATGGCCATAAAAAGCCAATTCTTGCGAAACAAAGTTCGATGAATTTTCGGTGTTGCAAAAAATCATCCCCGGTCATATACGTTGAATTTTCAAATTTCCCTTTGTCGATCTATAATAAATAATCCTTACGATTTGAAAATCCTGTGAACACCTTTGTATCGTATCCTTCTGTGAAAATGTGAAACTATAGGCACCAATTACATATTTTAAATTTTGCGGTGATAAATACATTGTATTGAATCATTTCACACAATTAAATTAAAATTAAATAAATAATCAATTTCAATTAAGTAATTGTTCATCAATGTGTAATTGCGATATAAACTCGTATGTTTGAATTATTTGAAACATGTGCCCCATAAATCACTAAAAAGGCATAAACCATTTAATTAATTATTAATTTTTTTTTTACAAAATAGGATTAAAATATTCGAACAATTAATTTCTGACAGAACAAAAAAATATAATAATACTTTTTAAAAAAATATTATATAATTCAAAAGTTACAACTAAAATTATATTTATATATTTTAAATACCATAATTCATAAATTTAATGCATGTTGGTTATAAAATTTTTTATTTGTGAATTAATTTATTAATTTTTAATACATGTAGGAATATAAATAATAATTTTTTTCATTTTTTATTTTGGGGAGAATTTTATGCTTGATTTCCAAAAAGTTAAATTTAATTCACATAAATAATTTGGGGCTTTTATATTTTGGTGAATCCAAATAATACCTAAAAAGCTTTTACTAAAATTAAAAAAGCAGCATACATAATTTTGTGTATTGCAATTGATTTTTAACGTGTACGGTAGCGGCACATACAGTACTGAATGGAAAAGCCGGAGTTGCGTGTCGAAAAGTTGCACTTTGAATACAAACGGGGCAACGTTCCTGCGAAACGAAAGTTTCATAAAAGAAAACAAAGGTTTTTAATATTAGCTTAGATACAGCAACTTTTGCTGAGGTTGAAATAATAGCTGGGGAAAAAATCAATTAAATATCGATAAATCCTAAATCAAATTGTAGCAGGCTTTTGATATTACTGGGTTACCAAAAACAAATCAAAATAAATTTTCTTGATAGATTCGATTCACTTTAAAACCAAGATAAATCTAGCAGCCTTCGCTTTCTCCAAATTCCCCTAAAAGAATTATTTTTTATGCTGATATTTTATATCGATGAAATGTATGCTTGCTTGTATGGTTCCGACTGGGAAAGGGGAAAAATTCCGACTGGGTAAATCGATTCGAAATTATTCCCTTCAGCTGCCCATACACGGTGCAACTTGGTTGTACAACTGGTCTGCAGACTAGTCAAGTTGTATCGTTTGTAGGGCAGTTGTACAACCATTTTGAAGGTTCGAAGCTAGGTTGCAAGAAAATCGAAATTTTTTGATTTTTATAGGCGGAGTCAGTGGTTGTACGACCAAGTTGCAATGTGTGTGGACAAGTTGTACAACTTAAATGACATTTTATGTTTATTGGGAATTTTAATACCGTTATTGACGAAGATTATAACTAAACCACATAAAACGAGCTAAATATTTTGTTAAAAAAGAATATTCTTTAATTGAAATGGTTGTAGTTAATAATCAGTTGTGGAGAGACTTTTTCGAAGAATTCGAACAATGTCCAGAATTATGGAAAGTTAAAAGTTCTGTGTACAAAAATAAAGATAGAAAGCAAAAAGCATGGGAGAAATTGTTAACCATATATAAAAACTTAGATAGTGAGGCTACAATTTCAAGTTTAAAGAATATATAAACAACATAAGAAGCTGCTATCGCCGCGAACTTAATAAGGTTATAAAAATTGAGAAATCTGGAGCTGGTGAGGATGATGTATACGTCCCATCATTGTGGTATTTTAAAATTGTGCATTTCCTAAGGGACAATGAAATCCCAACTGCTGAAATTTCTAGTGTGGATACCGACTACATCATAGAGGAAATTGAAGTAAGTTATACATTTTAAAGATATTTTACATTACTGTTAAATTTCTATTTTAGCTTGAAACAACCCTCCCAGTTTCCAAAAAAATATACTTAAAACTAAAAAAGATGAGTCAGAAATATTTGCTGAAGGATGGGCAACATCTTTTAAAAAACTGAATGATAGACAGAAACTTTATGCCAAAAAAGCCATAGATGAAATTTTAATAATGGGACAATTAAACGAGCTGGCACTTAACACAGTTTCTCCATTGCCCAGTTCCAGTAGTTCATCACGCGCTGATTCTAGATGCTCAACACCTTACACATCAAATCAATTGCCTAGTACCAGTAGTTTTTCGCATGCTGATCCTAGATGCTCAACAATTTATGCATCATTAACTTTTAATGATCTTTTTAATGACAACCAATACTCGTCGTAAAAAATTTTAATAAAAATATTATTGCTTTTTCTATGTTTAAAACTGTTTATTTTTATGAATATAAAAAAAGTACAAGTAATTACAAACATTTATTCGGTGCTATGCAAACGATTGACAACTTCGCAGAAATCGTTTCTCACAATAATGTTTCTGAAAGCCGAAACGTTCCTCCCGATTCATTTCTAGAGTATAAAACGCCTCTACTCTTTTTTAAAAAATTATGTAAATAGCAACAAGCTATCACAATCTTCGTAACTTTTACAGGAGAAAGAGCAATAGTTGTTAAAAGAACTCTAAATCTAGCAGCCAAAATGCCAAATGCATTCTCTACTTTTACTCTCGCAGAATTCAATTTTTTGTTAAAAAGTTCCTGTTCTTTTATCAGATGATTACCACTGAATGGTTTCAGTAAGTTCTCTCCCAGGGCAAAGGCATCATCGCCTATTAGAACGTAAGGTAACTTCCGGCCCGTAGAATCCACAGTTTCATCTTGGTTTAGTAATTTTTGATAAAATTTTGTATTATTAAATACACCACCGTCTGATATCCTACCATTTGCTTCTACATCAATCATTACAAATTCGCTATCGGCATTGACAATAGCCATAAGAACAATACTAAACTGTTTTTTATAATTAAAATAGTAGGAACCAGATTTCGCTGGTTTTATAATATTTATATGCTTGCCATCAATGGCATCTATACAATGAGGAAAACCAGATTTTCTTTCAAATTCGTTGGATATTTTTTTTCCAATCATCAGAGGTAACTGGAATCTGTATTTTAAGAAAATTATGTTAGTAAAATATTATGCAACTAATTTTTTATTATAATCCTTTAAAACTTTTCGAATTGCTTCACATGTTTCGATAACAATTTTTCCAATGGATTGCGCTGATACTGCATTCGAAAACTTTAAATCTTCAAAAGAATTACCGGTAGCCAGAAACCTTAAAGTTATGGATAATCGCGTTTCTTCATTAATGGCATCACGCATAAAAGTATCCTGCTTTACTATCAATGGCTTTAAATTATCCAGAAGATATAGAAATGTTTCTTCATCCATACGCATGAAGTTTTTAAAGTCATCTGGTTGACTAACTTTTAATTCTTTCAAAAGTTTTTGGTTAGAAAACGTATCTTTATCTTTTAAGCAGCTTTTCATCCAAATTTTTCTTTTTCTGCGTTTCTCTTGTTCTTTGTCTTGGAAAGAGGAAGTTTTACCGCAATAACAATTAAAGCAGTAATGTCATCACTTTCACTCATATTTATAATTTCGTTTTTTAATTTTATTTAAATAATTTTGACTTGGAATAATTTTACTTGATAGGTACGAGGTAGTTTATTCGTATTTACTTATATTTGGAAAAACTATAAAAAATAAAATATTTTTACTGTTTCTACTTTCTATGTTTTCAAACTTGTTGTACAGCCAAGTTGCACCGTGTATGGGCATCGTTAGTAGGGAGACAAATATTACTAAACATTAAAAATGAAATTGAAAATAAATTTGAAAAAATGATGCCGGCAAAAATATAGAGAATTTCAAAGCAAATTGTATTTCGATTGGGGAAATTTCCACCGATTTCAAGAATACGGCTCCTGTTTTGAATTTGGCTGAGCACGTATATGAAATTATCTCACGATTCCCAGAAAAAAGTCAGGCAATACTAATCAATAAAAAACCCACCTGCCCTTGTGCGAAGTTAGCCCAGTTCACCTTATTAAAGTTAGCCGAAAATGTTCAGCCGAAAAAATAGTGTCGATAATGCAAATTGTGTCTATGCTATAAAAACCAAATAAACAATTCCGATTAAGTTGATCATTGTAATTGAGCCGAAAGTTTACCAGCCGGTATTTTTCAACCGAATAATTTTTTTAACCGAACATGATTTTGGGATGATTTTGGAATTAAAAATTACGGTATATGTTATGTTACAGTCAATTTAAAAGCGAACCTTATAAAAACCAAGCCAACTGTAAATATTAAACTCATAATTTTTAGAAAAGGAGTTAACCTAAATCCGCATTGATACCACTATGGCTATTTGATAGGCCTAGGCCTCCAATGACCAATTTATTGAGTGATCTGTTGCTATAGGTTAATCTAGATTCTCATTGATGTCACTATGGCCAATTGATAGACCATAATGCCTATTTACTCTAGCCCAATTGTGAAGAAATTCTGATGCGGATACGGGAGTGCAATTTCACAAATTTGGATAGCTAATTTTTTGCAAATTCACTGAATGATTCCGCGCTCTACTGCCTGTTAACTCTAGCCCAATTGTGAAGAAATTCTGATAAGGATACGGGAGTGTAATTTGATAAGAATTCGATAGTTCAATTTCCTACCTGTTAATGTAGCTCAATTGTGAAGAAATTCTTATGGGGATCCTTGAATGTAATTTGGCTATATTTCGATAGATCAATTTCTTTGAATGCTAATGAAGTATTGATTGATTGGTCTGACGCTCTACATTAACCTAAATCTGCATTTGTCTCACTAATGCAATTTGATGGGTCTTATTACCTGTTAACTATAGGCCAATTGTGAAGAAATACTTCAATGGCCACTACTGGCTTTCATTCGATTGTTCAAATACATTGAGTGACCATTGAAAAATTCACGCTTTATGTTAATTTTAATCCGGATTGATGCCACTATGGTCATTTGATAGGCCATAATGCCTGTTAACTAAGGTGACCAGAATTTTCAAATTTTTCAAAGAAGTACACATTTTTTCCAATTTAAAATAAAAAATTTATTTTTATTGAAAAACTATAAAATAAATAAAAGAGTTTATTGTTTTGAATATATTTCAATTTCACATTTTGCAGTCAAAGCTTATAAATGTAATTAACTATAAAATATATTTTATAATAAATATAAGCGCATAAAATGAATAAAATGTTTACATAATTCTAACGTTTGACGAAATTTTCAGCCTTTCCAGCATTTTTTTTGCTTTATTAATTACAACTGAGACTGTGCTCATCTAGCAATTTATCTTTCAAATTTACAAATTTTACATTTCGTAAGTAATGTGAAACCCAATGGTTAGTCCCAAAATTAGTTAAACCTATTTACTAATTGTAATTTGGTATGTTTACTAGGTCAAGTGGCCTCGTTCTTTGAAGTCTCCTTTCAACGACAGGGTTATTTATCATATGGCGAATATAGGGTTTTCCATGTTCCTGGAGCCTTATTTCGTGTTTGGCGGCATGCTAAAAATATAATGCTAAAAATAAAAATTTCATCTTTGATGTGTTCCATCTGTGTGTCCCTGTTAGGGTCTTCATTTCTTGTGTATCACGGACCATTTACGATGCTACGGAGAACCTTGTATTGTATCATTTTGGCGTTTGTTTCCTTAGTACATCCTCAGAGTATGGACCTACAAATACCGTAGGTCCATATCGGCTTCAGTATTTGCCGATATAGCAGCAGCTTGTTGTGTATTGTAAGCTCAGAGCCTCTACCTATGAGCCAATACATGTTTCTGAACTTAATATTAGTTCTACTTTTTTTCTTTTTGACGTGCTCTCTCCACTTAAGCCTTGCATCGAGTGTCATGCCAAGATATTTAGCTTTGTTTGCATATGGCACCGGTCTTGAGTTAATTTCTATCGGTAGGTGGGAAGCCTTTTGATATGTAAAGTTAATATGCGTGGATTTCGTCTCATTAAGCTTGATTCTCCATCGCTTAATCCAGTTACAAACCGCATTGGTAATCTTCTGGAGTTTGATCGTTGCATCAGCAACATTACTTCCAATGGCCATGATTGCTGTGTCATCTGCAAAGGTGACTATGGTTCCTTCATCTGTTGTTGGAATATCCCTTGTATATAATAAATACAGGATTGGTCCTAAGACACTCCCCTGTGGGACACCGGCAGATATTTTCTTTAGTTCGAAGTATTCATCCTCATATTTCACACGACAATGTCTATTGGATAAATAAGATCTTACTATGGCATAGAATTGCCTCGGCAGGTCTCTATGCTGCTTGAATTCCAGTCCACTATGCCAAACTTTATCGAATTCTTGGGCCACGTCCAGAAATATGCTGGAGCATACTTTTTTGCGTTCTAACGTTCTTTCAATAACGTTGGTAATTATATGCACCTGTTCAATTGTGGAGTGCTTTCCCTGAATCCAAATTAATGTCGAGGAATTAGTTGTCGATCCTCAATTATTGGTTTAAGTCTTTTTGGTAATAATTTTTCAAAGAGTTTTGACATAATTGGCAACAATGAAATTGGCCTGTATGGTTTTTTATCGTTAGATGGTTTATCAGGATTTGCTATCATGATTACTTCTGCTACTTTCCATTGCCACGGAACATATTTTAACCGAAAGCTTGCATTATTGATACGAAATCCTTTACCTGGTATAGCCTTGATTATTTGGCAAGTAATCGAGTCATATCATGGGGATTTTTTAACATTCATGTTGCTTTTCACTTCTTCTTTTGATTCTTTGAGAGTCACTGGGCGTATATCAAAATCATCTAGCTTTTGGATTGATATTATATTTTTATTGGCCGTTTGTCTTTGTAGCGGTTGGAAGGTATCCTCAAGATACTCCACAAACAGATCAACGTTCTCTTTAGGACCTCTTGCCCATGTTCCATCCTCCTTTTTAAGCGGAGGCACTTGCATTTTGGGTCTTTTGAGTCCCTTCGTCGCCTTCCACAGAGAATAATTAGAATTTTTTCATCGGTTAGGCTAACTAGATATCTGTTGATTGATGCATTTTTAACTTCTTTAAGAAGAGATTTGAGACTGTTACCTAAATTGTTAAGAATTGTTTTGTTCTCCGGTGTTCTAGATATTTACCAGGTTTTACGTGCCCGTCGTTTTTGTCTTACCAACTAACCTCTAACTTCCATTGGGTAGGATAGTTATGTTGAGCTTCTTCTTATTTTGTATAATGTTGGTACTTGCCAAAGCGCTTTGTGAATTGCTTCATTGAGTTGTTCTAATTCATCTTCCAACTGGTGGGGATTTCTTATCGGGACCTGAAGATTGATTTCTTTCTCCAATACTTCACGAAAGAGATCCCAGTTTGTTTTTGAATTTGTTAATGTTGGTGCACTCTCCCTTTGAATTACCATTTCACTGACTGTCATGATAACTCTGGGATATACCTCTTGGTACATAAAAGTCTATTAGGTCAGGTATCTTCGTTTCGTCACTGGGCCAGTATGTTGGGGAACCACCAGAGTGGAGTGAATCAATTCTTTTCCTTTTGACACCGTAAGTCTAGATCCCCAATAGGTGTTTTTCGCATTAATAAGTTTTTAGCGAATTTTTAAGCGATTCTAGCTTTCATAAGTTTTTAAGCGTTTTTCAACATCAAGACAGCTGTTAGACATGTTTTTTAAATAATTTTATAAAAATAAATAAATTGTAAAGTGAATTATTATTTGGGGCTGGGGACACGGAATGACCCTCATTGTTTTTGTTGTTCACTCTGCAGAAGAGCTTAAAACTGCTAGTTTCGAAATCCCAATTTAAACTTTGCGCCATCTTAAGTTAAGTTTGTATCGCATTACTAATTAAATTTGACATATGTGAGATGGAATAATGAAAGTTATTTCCTTAAAATAACTCAATTCATGCAATGAAAAGTGACGAGAGGTACTTAAATCTACAGTTTTAATTCTTTCATACGAGTATGATATGCTTCTCCGATTTAGCTGTAACTCATTTATACAAAATTTAAAATATTTAAAACTACAAATTAAAGTACTTAAACATATAATAAAAATGAAAGTTAATACTCGTCTATGTAAGTATGTAATTTACTGTATAGATCATCATATATGAGAATAGTAAAGTAAGAAAATAAAATTTTCTTTTGTTTTTGTATTTTAATTATTTGGCTGTAAGTTAAAATAATAATTATTACATAAATATTTATAATAAGGTATAGTGAAACTAATTGTTTTGTGCAACCAAGACATCAAAATATCATAAAATATTTAAGGTGCTCGTAATTACTGTATTGGTTGGGCAAATAGATTTATTTGCCATTGTAGTTTAACGATTCTAAACATAAGGCTGTATGCTGAGGTCGGTATTTTTGATTGGTTTCCTGAACTAGGGTTTAAGTTGAAGTTCATAGTTCATAAAATGCACTTGTTTCAAGCGCTTACACCCCGATTGTAGCCTGACTCGTAAGACTGTGTTAAGAAGATATTTTTGTTAAGACTACCTTTGTTAAGATGCATGCCTTAATTGGTATTCTGCCTAAGTTGTTGTTAAAATAAAAAATCCTCGTATTAATGAAATCTGGCAAGTAATAACCCTTCACAAAATGACGGACCAAAAAAATGTACATTACAAATGTTCGTTAATGCAGATTGAGGCCGATAAATGTCGGTAAGGCAGATTTTCAGAATTGAATTTATTTGGATTTGGATTTATTCAAACGAAAGCACCGAATTCAATTTGCCTAATTATAATTTTAAAGCATGCTGAATCGATGATTACCGTGCCCGGTGGTGTTGGTGTATTTATAAATAAAAATCTAAAAACTGGATCATGTTATAATTGTAATTGGAGTTCAACTGATGTTCTTAGGTTGGACATTCAACTAGATAAAATTATTTGGACGTGTCTATGTTTTTACCTTTTTTTAATAGTATAACCTTAACATATGTAATCCTTAGTATTTCTAATAATCCAACCAGGAATTTAGCATGTCTAGATTATGTATTTGTTAAATCCAATAATACAAATAATTTTACGATTGATAACTTACCAATTCAATTTTCGGATCATAATTTAATTACACTAAATATTTGGGCGATTTTGAATAGACAAGTGATTATATCTCCAAAGTAAATTATGACAAGCTTAGGGATCGCCTCCTATGTAGTTGAAAACTGGAACCTTGCCTATATTGAAAAGGATTGTGACACAGCCTTCAACAATATCGTAAAAAAAATCGTAAACAATTTCGTGAAAGTGTTATACAGTCTACTCAGGGGTGACATGTTATAACATCACATTTTCGATAATTTATCGATGTTTGTGTCTCGCTTCTCGAGAATAAAATGGGTCACTGTTTCATTTTTTTTATATATATTCCAGCCTGCTAGATTTAAAAATTGTGATATTTCTACTCCATTTCTATCATCAAATAATTTGTTAACGATGCTTGAACGAAATTGGAGAGAAAGGTACTGCTCATATTTGTTCTAATCGTTTGCGATAGCGATAGAACAGAAATAATTCATAAACGAAACAGTCGCCAAGTTCAGTTTAGGAAAAGGTTACATAACGTTCGATAAAGTATCGAAAATGTGATGCTATAACATGTCACCCCTGCTCACACAAGAAAAACATATGAGTAACACAAGAACTAAAAACTAAAAAAGAACGTACCCAATATTTAAGTAGTTGTAAGGGGTGCCAACCTGACCGAATTTTGATCATGACATTTCATAAGTAAATGTCAAAACCAAAATCAAACCGGTCGAAATACCGCCACAATACTCCCCCACCAGTAAAAACCTGGCTTTTAAGAAACTTGAAACTTATCTGAAACGTGCGGGAGTGTTAATTGTTCGTGCTGCCCTTGTCGTAGCTTGTGTCGGTACTTGACGTACTTCTGACGCGCACTCAAATGACACCCTTTTGGCTGGTTTAGAAGTGGGACTACCCGAAGTATCTCGTGAAGATGTATTAGGTGTCTCTTTCTCGCAACATTCGCTGGATGTACAAGCTCTCGCTGTAGCATGGTTTAAAGCCGATCGATTGATACTCTGATTTTGTTGCCTTTGATATCAATAGTGAAATTTTTGTGAAATGTATTCTGATTGTGGAATTTTATTGTTGCAATTCTCATCAATGAAATCACTTAGAATACGCACTATGGTGCCAAAAACCAGTTCAGCCGATGATACTCGCAGCTCCTCACTGAAAACTGTCTTCAAACCTAATAAAAGTGAGGGTAAGATATGCGTCCAGTCCGAACGACGATGACACATAATGGCAGCTTTAAATGTACGATGCCAATGCTCTACCATTCCATTGCCGTTTGGATTATAGCTTGTCGTATGCTTTCTCTCGAAGCCAAGCAAATCCGACAACTCCGCGAACAAATGTGATTCGTATTGAGTGCTCTGGTGATTGATTATGATTATTGAGTCTGGCACGCTAAATCTATAGCGATCCATGATGAGTAAATAGCGAATGCAATAGTAAAAGCAGAGATGTCTGGCACTGGAATAGCTTCCGGCCAACGGGAAAAGCGATCTATCATCGTCACGCAGTAGCATTGTCCCTCCGAAATAGGCAATGTAATTTCGCTTTTAGATACGCCAAACAACTCTGTGCCATTCCTTTGTGTCGTGTTTAATGGATAGCCAGAGGACATGCTTGGTCAATAATTTGACCGACGCTTTAATACCTGGATGTAAAAGATTATGATAAGTTTGTAAAAAACGAATTTACGAAAGTCTGCGGGAATATATGGTCGTAGTTTAGACTTTGTCCGAAGTGTTGTTCGAATTGAATGACAACGAAAGTTGTTTGTAATTAAGTTTACTGAGTTCAAGTTTCAATATGTTCTGAAGCTCTTCGTCTTCTTCTTGTGCTATTGCTATTTCTATGTAATCCACACTTTCCTGTAGATCAATCTGCTTAATACGTGACAGAGTAGCCGGGACAACATTGTCCGCACCGGATATGTGCTGAATGTCTGTGGTGAGCTGCCCGATAAAATCCAGGTGTCAGAATTTTCTAGGCGATGCCTTGTTGCAAAACTGCACCAACTTCCGCGTCAGATGCGTCCACAATTATTGCTAAACGAACCGAAATGGATGAATGGGCTAAAAGAGTAGCTTGACATAATTTTAATTTACATTCCGTGAATGCTTTGTCGGTTTCTGATGTCCACGCGATCAACGTGTTGCTATTCTGTTTGTATCCTTTCAAAAAGTTATTCAGCAATGATTGATCTGCGGCTGCGATAGGCAAAAAACAGCGATAAAAATTTATCATTCCTAAGAACCAGTTTAGTTGCTTGATGAATTAGGTCTCTGGAAATCCTGTATAACACACTTGTCTGCATTTTTAAGAGTGCTAGATGTTCATCAAATGATTTTGATGCCACTAACACGTCATCCAGGTATACAAAACAGAACTGTAATCCAATTAATACGGTATGCATCAAGCGTTGGAAGAACTGGGCCGTATTTCGTAAACCAAAAGTCATTTTGCAGAATTCAAACAAGCGGTGTTGCAATAACCGTTTTTGGAATCTCAGCAGGCTCTATTGGTATCTGATGATACGCCTGAATCAAATCCAAACTGGAAAATGCACTACAAACTTCAAGTTGATATGAAAAATTCTGCAAATGCGGATTTGGGTAACGGTCAGAAATAGTAATTCTATTGAGAGCGTGGTAGTCACTGCATGGTCCCCATTCACCATTCCTTTTTTCACCAAGTGTAAAGGACTGGACCATGGACTGTCGCTAGCTCGGTATATACCCATGTAACTGGATGACCGTTAGTCTCCAATCTATGTGAGATTATGTTTGACCTTGCTTGATCCTAATGAGCGACTGGTGACTTCGGGAAAATTTATAATCAAGTGCTGTATTATAGGATACAAGTTGTCTTGTCAATGAAAGGCAACGCGGAAATTTGATCGATTTTCAAGCGGGTTTTATGGACATTTTGAAAGCATTTGATATGGTTAACCACGATATAATTAAAGGTATTAAAGGCAAGTTGTTAGATTGTTTTATCAGTTACCTTCGAAACCGTAGTCAAATTGTTTGAAATTAATCTTACAGGCTGTGCTACAGCGTTCACAGATGAATTGGCATTAAGCTATGCGTAAAATGATCATATTGAAATTCAACGTTTTATTGAAAGTGACTTATGCATTCTATGTAAATAGTTTTTCTATCACCGACTTGTTGCTAGTGGTAAGTCTAGAGTTATGCATTTTAGGCGTCCTGACATAACATTTGATCAAATCTTTATCAAGTATCATGTATACTCATGTGATAAGAACCAATGTTCTGAGCAGTGCTTTGATCTACTTTGCGTAAATGAGTTTAAATATCTACATTTGATTTACAGCTTAATTGGACCTCCCACCTAAATAAAATCAGGAAAATTGTGATTACTGCAGTGCATAAATTTTATAATCTTCGACCTTTGTGTCCATCTTATGTTTTGCGAAGGTTATATTATGCGCTTGTAGAATCAATCATAATATATGTGGTAACTAGTTGGGGTGGTGTTTACTTTAATAATGTTGCTGATCTTTTTATAGCGCAGAAAAGAATTGTTCAAATAATTTACGCTCGTCCGAAAGTTACACCCACAATTCCGCTTTTTCGTAGAGTTGAATTTGTTGCTTCTAAGATATCTATACGTGTTTGAAGTTTTGAAAATGTTTTGCATGTAGTCGCCTTTTAGCTCGATACACTTACTCGTAGTTCAACGTTTTTCCAATTTTTCGATCCCTTCCGAATAATACGATTTCTCCAACCCTTCAAAATAGACGTTTATTGCATCGATGATCTCCTCATTAGAGCCGAATCACTTTCCGCTGAGCCATTTCTTCGAGTTTGGAAACAGGAAATAGTCGCAGGGGGTAAGTCTGGAGAATAAGGCGGATGTGGAAGCAATTCGAAGCGTAATTCATGGATTTTGGCCATGGCAGCTACACACGTGTGCACCCATGCATTGTCTTGATGAAAGAGAAGATTTTCTTCGCCAAATGCGGTCGTTTTTTTTCAAATCGTCGTTGAAACGGTTCAATAAATTGCAGTAATATTCGCCGTTGACTGTTCTCCCCTTTTGAAGGTAATTGATGTGGAGAATGCCGCGTGCATCCCAGAAAACTGTAGCCATGACCTTGTTGGCCGATTAAACCGCCTTAGCCTTCTTCGGCGCAGATTCGCTAGTAGAAATCCACTGTTTAGACTCTGCTGTATAGTGATGGATCCAACATCGCCAAACCTATCTCTGGAGTTGTTAACACGTGTACGTTTTTGGTCGATTGTAAGCAAACGCGGCACCCAACGCGCGGATAGCTTTTTCATATTCAAATGTTCGTGTAATATATTGCGCACCCGTTCATCTGAGATGCCTACTATGAGTATCTCAGCTATCTCGCAAACTTTCACGCTGCGGTCTTGCAATACCGTATCATGGATTTTGTCTACAATTTTTGGTGTGGTGACCTCATTTGGGCGACCGGCACGTTCGGCATCAGTTGTCCTTGTACGACCACAACGAAAATCAGTAAACCAATTGTGAGATCAAGATTATGAGAATCACAGGGATTCTTTTAAGACGTCATCAGGAGATTACTATAGGCCCATGTACTAAGTAATGAAAAGTCTAAAAACCATTTCCCAGCAGTCTCCCCAATTTTAATTTTTTTATTTAATTTGCATGACATACCGATTTCACCTGTTTGAGTAGTTTATATGTCGACTAAGATTATGAAGATCACAGGGATTCATCTAAAACATTATCAGTACATTAAAATATCTCTTTGTACCTCTATTTTCAATTTTTCATAAACCTCCTGATGACGTGGATTTTTTACTATTTTTTTATAAAATTCCAATTTGAAAAATATCGGAATTGGATAATTGTTAAGAATGGGATAGCACTTCTCATCTCTTTCTGATTTTATATATCTGTCTCATTAAAAAATACGTTTTTACAGTGTAACACTAAGCAAGAAAAGAAGTTTAATAATCCAATTGGAATCATATATGTATACCTGTTAATTTTTTGTTAGAAACTTGACTGTCGTAAAATAACACGTTCTAGCAGTTTACCGAGTTCTGTGTAGAATCCAATTGGAATTTTCACCGCCTTAATTGATAAATGTTTGCAAACTGCCAGCTTTTATGGCTCTCGATCAAATTTTTAATTTAACCACGACACTCGAACATTTTTAGTTGACTTTTTAAAAATCTGTGTATAGAGTTACTTGCTACATTTTTTTTTATTAAAGTGTCACTCAACATTTGTCCAGTAATTTGGGTCTTCTTAAAGCAAACCACTCTGGAGTATATTAAGCTTTTTATATTGTTTAGTAATACATTATTCGGTAACATAATTACATTTTGTCGTAAAGAGAACAGCTAAAGCAAATAGTTATGCACAGATATCTCTGCGGAGATAGAGACATTATAGCTAATAACAATGATGAAGTGGAAAATTGTTTACGCTATTGCCCCAATAAAATCGATAAAGAATAAATTTCATAACACTTTATGGTATCAATAACAACATTTAAAAAAAAATAAAAAATCAATTTCACAAAAATGTACATCATCTGAAAGAATTTGTCAGAGCTGCTTTATATTTTGTTGAACAACATTTTTGTGTATGCAGTAATAGATCATTTTTCTCATGTTATCAGTTTGTACTCTGTCGTCGCACGTCGTATTGCTGTATGGAGTTTTTTGTTAATTTTCAATTTCTTATCGTCTCGTTTGGAAAATTTTTCCAAATTGAGGGAAATTGAATGTCATAGTATAAATTCAAATCTTTATTGATTGGACGACGGTTACGGTACCGTTGGCATTTTAAAGTGTATCCATACTTGTGATTTTTTTCCAGATGTCCCAATCCCGAGACGAAAAATTGTTACTGTAGCCGACAGCGTATTTGATCAGAGATATAACTGAACTTTGGTAAAGCTCATAGGGCAGAGCTCGATATTCTGAAAGTATTTGATCGAACAATTATTTAAGTTGACATGCTAGTGAAATTTATCCAAACTAATCCAAAACATAAAACAACAACAAATCTGTTATAATACTCGTAGTACTAAAGTAGACATTCATTTCCCTGAAATTCAAAAACGAAATTTTTTAATGGGCAATTATTTTAGGTACATCCAAATTCATTCCAAATATCTAGCATGAACTGCAGTAATATTGGCGGATCGCTGCGACCCAAAGGAGTGTCTCTAGTATTCCATTAAATTTCTAAATGTGATTTTTAAATTAGCCTTAGGTGCATTCCATAGTCATTCTAAGTATTTTATAAGCATTTAGAATGAACTTCAGTGATATTGGTAGGCCGCTTAGGCCCAAACAAGTGTTCCTAGTAAGTATTGTAATTTTATAAAGGGTCTGACAGGGTGTTCCATGACGTTCAAATTTTTGATATTTTAATGAGTCAGTTTAATTATTTAGCATAAACTTCAGCGATATTGTTGGTCTGCTTATAAGTAGCGTTTCTAATGGGTCTGGCTGGGTGTTCTATGATATTTAGAAATTTGATTTTTTAATGGTCCTTAGGTACATTCCAGAGCAACTATAAGTATTTTATAAGCAATTACCATGAAAGTCAGTAATATTGTTTTTTTTTTTTTTTTTTTTTTTCAGTGGTTGCTGAAGTGTACTGCACACTTAGGCCAATTTTTAGGCCCATTGTGATACCACTCATTCACTCCACATCATTAACCCACCTACTTCACCTACTCACACAACTACAGTATACCACCTGCACATTGCAAGCTCCATGTCAACCTGTACATTGACATGGAAGCTGGGTTGGCGCGTGACACGGAATTCTGCACTCTATCAGAGGGTCTTAGTTGTATTTATTAGCATCACCGATCGTAATCGATGATGAAAATTCGATATGCATCCAGCCTCTGATGGGATTCGAACCCAGCACCTCCCGGTCCAAGTGCCGAAGCTTTAACCACTGTACCACTTGTCCGGTTTGTAATATTGGTGAACCGCTTAGATCCAAAGGAGTTTCCCAATTAAGTTACATGATTTTCTAATTGATCTGACAGAGTGTTCATGAGATTTAAAAATTTGATATTTTAATGAGCGTTAGGTACATTACAATGCCACCCTAAGTACAGGGTGGGCCGTCTGTTAGTCCTTTTTCATTTGTAAATAAATCACACCTTTTGGGATGAAAAGTCAAAATTTTTTATTGATAAGGAAAGGTGGTTCTATGCCATTTATGTATGATAAACAATATTGTTCATATATCTACCACGGCTTCGTCTACAGGCCTGCATCCGAACATCAAAATTGTCGATGTCTTTTTCCAATAAAAGCGGATCAATACCTCAATTTCAGCTCGAATGTTGTTTTTAAGAAGTTGAATTCTTTGTGGATGATTAGCATACACCTTACCGTTCAAATAACCCCACAAAAAAAAAAAAAACAAGTGGTGTTAAATTCGGGCTTCTTGGTCGCCAAGGAACTTCACAATTTCCTGAAATTATGCGATCAGCAAATTTTGTTCACATTAAATGGATTACACACAAAAACCAGTAAACATGTTGCGATAACGTTCCCCATTCACTGTAAGGGTGTTTGCCTGTTCGTTTTCAAAGAAAAACGACCCAGTTATGCCGCCAGCCCGCATAATCCACACCCAACATTGACTCTTGGAGGATGAACTTCTGCTACGTGAATAACATGAGGATTCTCCGCTCCCCAAATTCGACAAATTTGCTTATTAACGTACCCATTAAGATGAAAATGAGCTTCATCGCTAAAGATGATTTTTGATGAAAAACATTCATTTCCGAGTAGGAAGTCCATGTCGACCAGAACTCTCACGTAATTTACGAAATGTTGTTGTTTTTGAACGATTATTTTCATAATAAATTTGGACAATCAAAATGCGTTGTTGTGCTGATAACGGCTTCATGATGATAAATGGACTATTTTTGACTTTTCAAATGTCAAAGAATTTTTAGAACAGATAACATTAAGTTCTAAAATACATCGCTTTAAAAAATGATCAACAGATGGCCCTCCCTGTATTTAGCATAAACTTCGGGGATATTGGTAGACCGCTTAGATCCAAAGGAACTGAAAGAATTTTCCAAGAGAATGGACTGCGTATACCAAAATTAGTTTCCCTAGTAAGTTTTATGATTTTCTAATGGGTCTGACAGGGTGTTCCATGAGATTTAAAAAGGTAACGTTTGAATGGACCTTAGGTACATTCCAAAGTCATTCTAAGTATTTTCTAAGCATTTTGCATGAACTTTAGTGATATTGGTGGAATGCTTAGATCCAAAGGAATGTCTCTTAAGTAAGTTATATAATTTTCTATTGAGTTTGACAAGGTGTTCCGTGAGAATTAAAAATTGATTGATTGACTGGACTGTAGGACCAAGTACCGGACAAGTGTGACCTGCAGCCTGTTTACACATAACAATAGGAAAGATAGGAAAGATAGGATTTTTTGGGACGGAATGACCCGGTTTCAGACACCTAGCGATCGTACGGCATAACACAATTCTAATCTACTTTTAATCTACTAGAGGAAGGATAAAGGCTTAATAGGTTTAATGGATAACAATGGTATTGGTCTTCAACAATTGCTTTTCTAAATCAGCACCCTGAGAAAAAATACTATTATTTCATGTACATCTGGCAATTTCCTGAAGTGTAATTTTATTTAATATTTTCCGGCTTTTATCTGGTTGCTATTATAGTAATTGTTATCTCCAATATACAGGGGGTACCCGCCCATAAATCTATTGTTAAAACCAGTAGGAAGGATAGCTGGGATAACTCCAGAACTATTCTATAGAATCCGCTACCGATACCAGTTCCAATAACCTCACTATCAGAACACGCGCTTGATACGTTGATGACAAAGCTATTGTAGGAGCGTATCCCTTTAATGGATGTTTGAGAAAGCTTCGACTCCTTTGAAGGTCGAAAGAATTTCAAAGAACCCATTAAAAATGCGGGAAGTTCTTCAAATAACCTAACAAAATAAGAGCCGCTGAAGCCTCTTCCTATAATTAGGTTCACAGAAAATACAAATACAAACTTAGAAGTGCCGCACCCAGGGCATGAAGGCTATACTGTGATAAATTATCTAGGCTAACTAAAGTACTGACTATAGCAATAAGCAATAAGCTATCATCAACGGCTACTAACATCATTCTAATAAAATGAATAGGAAATTCCTTTTTTCAATAAGCAGATTTACGCCATTTAAGCCGGCGGGAACTTATGGTATCAACCCATGGGTGTCTAGCATACCACTGACCTGAAGTTGTCATGGTTTGAAACTATATTCAAAACCAGCCTAAAAATTTGTGCCCAATTTGATTGGGCTGAAGGAAAAGTTTTGTTTATACCTAAGTAAGACGGGAAAAAGTTCTCATTGCAATTTCAAAAACCTAAGACTGTTGCGGATGACTTTCCTCTATTGGCATCTTTGGTGAATATCCTAGCACTATAAGGGAAGCACATGCATAAAAGACTGAGTTGATCTTTACTCGAAGAAGTGCAAATTTCCTCAGATGAACCCTAACTATAACTGGTAAGTCAGCTTCACTTCACATACAAAACGAGATACCTCAGGGATGTTTTAAACGGTACACTAGAAAGAATAAAGAAAGCACTTACTTTTGCGAAAGTGCATTAGAAAACAATGGGGTTATACACACAGCTTACCCACTCAAGCACGAGAGATTCTCTTTCAGCTCATCAGAATTTACATATCCTAGGTACACAAATGGCCGTGAGGTCAGCTATAAGGCTCAACTTTATCCTTATGTACATGAACACAGGACAATCTCAGGTACTAAAAATATCCCTAAAATCAACAACTTTGCATTCCGTCACTAGTCTTTGAAAAGAGGTTTGGAACTCATATTCCCACCAGAGAAGCTGTTCTGAAAGTTTTAAATTAATAAATAGGCAAATTGAATTGCACTTAAACCTAAATTTCCGTCTCCTCGACTTCTGCAGCATGTTTCACGCTAAATAACTACGTTAAGTAAAGCCGTATACACTGGTTGAGGTGCACAGGGTTCGATTTAAGCTCTAAAATCAATTTTTCTTTGAACGAGGCTGCAGATCAGTTCAACACCTATTTGATTGAGTGTCAAGTCGAGGGAAATAAGATAGTAGAATCTGCCCCATCCCACCTAGGAGATCGCAAGTTGAAACAAAGCACACTATATGCCAGCCGATAGTTCAACACAAAGCTGTAAAACTATCGAACTACAGATGGGTTAAAAGCTTCGGAGGTACGACAGTAACCACTTTCGAGAGAAGAGTACCAGTCCGCCTACCGCTCAGTAGAATTACATTTCTGGGAACACTCTTTCTAAATGGTAGACCAACCTCTCTAAAGTGAACGTTGGAGCTATTCTATGCTTCGATGAAAGCTCTGAATATTACAGGAGGAAGAAAGAAACTATATGGTATTTACCTACCTTGATCTAATCTAGCCCTTATAGGTAGTTCCACCAAAAAATTTGTGCGCACTCCAATGAGGAGAACTGTCCACCCATCTTAGAAATATGGTGACTGACTTGTTACTGAACCTGAAAGTTTGCAGCTGAAGGGTAGTTTCAAGCGATGTTATCAATACCAATTAGAGATACCAGAGATATCGATACCAATTTTTAAATATTCTTGGGTACCGCCTATAACCATGAAATCATCAATGACGCACCAAAAAACAGTCCGAAACATTTGTCACCGTTGAAGAAAATGACTTACGAAATAGAAGCTTGTTGTTAATGTCTGTCGGTGTTTTTTTATGTAACTCGATAAATGATCGAGATGACACCAAACATCTCCCCGACAGTCGGAGGTGACACCTATCGGTGAGCACCCCACAATCAACTATCGAGCAATTCGCTCTTAAATAAAACACCTATATCGAACAACACTTTCGATGGCCTTACACAGGCCATTATTTGTGGTTCGAACGCAAATCAACAGAAAGAAAACTGAGTTAATCCGTTTCTCTATAGCTAATACAAATATCCTCAAATTTACAGTCCCACCACATAAGTGGTATCAGCAGATTACAGATAATGCGGAGTTCCATTCAAGGTGTTCCGTGAGAATTAAAAATGTGATTTAATGGTTAATGGTTAGTGGGGTAGAATTCAATCATTTGAACTTCAGTGACATTGGTAGACCGCTTTAGCCCAATTGAGTGTCCCCAGTAAGTTATATAATTTTCTAATGGGGCTGACAGAGTGTTTCATGAGATTTAAAAAATTTATGTTTTAATGAGCCTTACGTACCGTCCAAATTAATTTAGCATTCATTTCACATGAACTTCAGAGTTATTAGTGAACTACTTAGACCAGAAAAAGTATCTATAATAAGTTATGTAGTTTTCTTGTAGATATTGCCGGGTGTCTGATAGGCACAAAATTTTTTCTTCTTTAAGGTAGTTTAGGGTCTACAGTTGGGCTCGAGCCATTCTTTTTGCCGAAAACAAGGTTCTTTCAGACTCTTACAAGAGTTGGAGCATTTACAACCTTAATTACGTATATGAAAGAGTAGTATAGACGTTCAAAAACTTACTCATCGAAAAGGGTCTCAGTACTATACTTTACTGCACTGTTGACCCCATCTCGGCAATCTTGGTGTTGTTCGCTTCTCGTTAGAGAGGTTCAAATCAGTTTACAGCAATTTGCCCATAATATTGACAGAATTATGAATTTTGCTATTGTCCATAAACTTAATGAAATTAACACATCAGCACTCAAAGTTAAATTGAAAAAATTCATCCTGAAATATTCTTGATTAGACTATATGGAACAAGGCCCACAAAAAAAAGCTTAATACCACATTTTTTAATCTCATAAATGTCACTAAAGTTCATGCTAAATGCTATGAAAATACTTGGAATGACTTTGGAATGTACCTAAGCCCCATTAAAAAAAATGGATTTTTGAGTTTCAGGGAACGTCCTATTCAGGGAACCTAATTTTTGCAATACCTTTGTTTTGTTGTATTTTTGGATTAGTTTGGATAAATTAAACTTCTTTAAATCCATAATTCTAGACGACCGAGAAATAAGTAGCCGCGTGCTTGAGGGCAGGTGGCATTCTTCAGGTAAATTGGTATTACGACATGCAAAAATTTAGAGAGAAATGTACGAAGAGAAAAGCAACGTTATGTTGTTTATGGGAACCCTCCCCTCCATTCATATCTATCAATCCTGAGATAGTGGTTCAACGAACTTCAACGTTCTCGTACATTTGAGGAAATCGTCGAAAGCGTGCGTCGCCGTACCAAAGTAAGCGAAATAGCTTAGACTGTAGGTGTATCGTATGGAACGACAATGAACATTTTACATTAAACTTGGGAAAGAAAAGGTGTCAGCTCAAATGAAACTTCAATTTTGATATGTCAGAGACCAAGCGACAATCAAAACATTGGATTTCTAAAGGCGAATCAGCTCCGAAGAAGGCACAGACGGGATCCATCGGCCGGAAATCAAATTGCATGGATTTCGGCTCGCGAGTAGAATTCGGTAGTATTATACCCCTTTTCTCACAACCAATTTGCAAAATACCTTAATTCAACAATATGAAACGTAGTACGGAAAATACCCCAAAACCGAGTTCTCTTGACCACTCCGAACGATTTGCAACATTAAATAAATTTTGTGAAATCTGCAACTGTGTTATCCTCAGTACAAGGATTTGCTACGTATGACTTAAGCTTTACCTTGCTTCTAGCAAATAAACGGCAGTGTAAAATGACCAACAAGGCAAAACGTATCACTTGTCGTTTAGTAAAACAAATTGTTTATTGATGTTCTGGCCAGCATCCGACGCTCCCCTACCACTAATACAAGCTCATATGCCAAAACCCTTTATAAAATTTTCATATCGAACTCCATACCCCTGATATCGCATCGCTTTCCCTGTTGGCTCAGCTAAAGAGAAAACGCCAAGTGTTGTGTTTGTGTGTCTATGCCGCACATTATCACAATCTCAAACCGCAGTCGTCGGCTCGTCTCCAAAGTAACAAAAAACAAAAAGGTTTGTTTCGGGAAAAAATTCTACCAAAAATAAAACGATAACTTAGACGAATTTTGGTAAAAACATTTTTTATGAAAAATCTTACGCTGTCGACCAAATTAGCCCTGTAAAATGTCCTGAACCAAGATGCGAAATAAATTTAGGAACCAGGCCTCTTTGTAAATCCCACACTAGCAAAAGACAAGAAAATTCATACGAAAACTTTGACAACAAAAGAAGATCAACTGGAACTATTCCATCAAGCGGTATCTCCGAAAATTACTTAACTGTCGAAGATGAAGAAGGGCTATCGTCAGACTGTTCTCCAGTTTTAATGACAATAAGTGACACAGTAATAAGAAAGCCCTCCAATACTAACAAATAACAAAACAAACTGGGAATACGTTTGGCAGCTAGTCGAAGAATGCGTCAATCTACAGGTGCAGATCTCGAGCGTTTACAAGATAGAAGACGAGCTGGGAAGCCTCATTAAAGAAGGAATATTACAAAAAAGTTTATACTATCCAGTTGAAGTGAGAGACCTGGTTAATGAACAAAGAAGAGCTCGTAAGACTTGGCAGAGAACTAGAGCCCCTGAAGACAAAACAACCCTTAACAACTTGTGCAACAACCTTAAACTACTTATAAAGGAGATTAAGAATGAGTCAGTGGCTAGCTTCCTAAGTAATCTCCTAAGTAACCAAAAATGGTTTTTGGAACCTGTGCAGCGAGAAGGAAAAAAATGATCTGTTTGACAAACACCTAGAAAATACCTTCAAACCACCAACTGGACAAGCGGATAATGAATATTTAACACCTATAAGCAAAATAGACGAGGTATCAGTGCATCCAGTTACTCTGAAAGAAACCAAGCAAGAAATAAAAAACTTCAAAGTCAAAAAAGCCCCTGGATACGACTTGATAACGGGGCAAATAATCAAAGCCCTACTCGAAAAAGCATTAAGGAAACTACAGCACATAACCACTGCTATCTTTAGACTAAGTTATGTTCCGAGGCAGTGGAAAGTATTTGAAATCATAATGGCCTAATAAACCGCTAAGCGACAAAACATCGTATAGGCCTATTTCTTTGCTAACAACAACATCAAAGATTTTCGAATGACTGATTCTCAAGTAACTCAAGCCAGTTATAGAGAGCAGAAATCTTATACCAGCACTTGAATTTGCGTTCCGAGAAAGGCACTGAACGATAGAACAGGTAGATAGAATCACGGATACAATTGAGGAGGAGCTGGGAAAAAGAAGGTATGATATTGTTAGACGTAGCCCAAGCATTTGATACGGTTTGGCACCGAGGTCTGGAATTTAAACTCCAACGAAATTTGCCAAAACAATATTTTGAATTGCTAAAGTCTTACATCAACGACCGTTACTTCCGCGGGTGAGCCAGGAAGCGGAATACTAAAAACTAAAGAAAATACTGGCAAAGGTTTCACAAGGCAGTGTTCTGGGCCCTGTATTACACGTCGTCATGGAAGTTCTTGGCCGCCTTTTAAAGGAACATACAAAATCTGACAAAGTTGTCGTTTTTGGTGTATTGTCGTTTCATTGAATTTTTTTTCGGTAAATTGTCCTTCGTCAAAACGATAATTTGTCGTTCTCCGATTATGCACAGGTACTGTTTGTTTCAACAACGTTTTTTTTCTCGTAATTAAAGTGGAGTTTTATGGTGAAACTGTAATCGAATAAGAATCCCGAATTTAGCTTTCGAGACCGTTCAATTTGAATGGAATAAAGTCATTTCGCAACCGATCATAATGAAATATATACGTGATCCTAAAATGATTTTCGGACGTAGTTCTGGAATGCAACCAAGTTGGGTTTGTATATAATAAAAATGGAATTCGAAATCGACTTTTGGCAAAAGTTCTAAAATACAGCCTACTGGGACGTCACTACGCTATTCCTTAGCAGATCATTATCAACTTGGCTATGTATAAGGGACAAGGGTTTCTAAAATTCTAAAATTTAGAAAGATGTTCTGGAATATGGCCAACTGAAAGGAATGGAAATATGATTCTAAAATAATTTTTCGAAGTAGTTCTGGAATATGGTCTCCTGGGCCCGAACTAAGCCTTTTCTAAAGTAACATTCGGAGAAATTCTGGAATACAGTAAACTGAAACAGAAAGAGTTCATTTTTTTGCCGATGTATTGGTAAAATACGATTTAATTCATAGATGTGGAATTCAACAGGAATTGAAAAAGACATACCAGATCAAATATGTTCCTGTTGTTTACCCTAACACCATCTATTGTTGCTCAGCTCAATCACACAGATTGTATCTACTTATAACGTTGGCACTTATAATTTCATTTTAAGTCATTTTGAGGACAAAAAACAGCACTTGCCAGATAAATAGCATCTGAAAGAAGCATATCACCGAAAATTATTTGAGATTTTCGCAATTTAATGCTACATAGTGCATACCCAATTTCACCATAACGATTATGAAACAACGATTATGAAATGGTCTACTTCCGTCCCAGTTTCGGGAGTGTTTTTTTAAATAGCCAATTTTAATGAAACGATTTATTTATTTCTCTTTAGGATAGGAATATGGAACCAAATTCAATCATGAATATCAGGTTTCTAGCCGTTTCTTATTTGTCGAAATAATTCTTGGAAAGCCAATAAATATACGATGCAATTCTGGTATACGTTGGCCTTTTGGAGTTCATAAAAAGCTAACTACCTATGCAATGCGCAAACGACACAAATATTAAATGGGTGGAGAAGGTTGTGGCTAGAGCGCTGAATTGGAATGTATAAGGTACCCACCTTAGCCTGTCAGAAGTTCAGCTTTTTCCGAGTCTGGACATTTTATAAGGAACTGAACAATTTAAACTCGGCTCTAAAAACCGGACCCGAAAAGTTAACTTCTGCTACAAACTCTTGGGTTAAAACCCGCATTTCACTTTTAGTGTCAAACATGACTATAAAGTGAAGACGAGAAAGAGTTGACGAAAACTACATCACACCGTACCATATTGGAATGACAGTGTTCAGTGTAAACAGATAAATTTACTTCGCTCAAAACGCTTTCATCACTTTTTGATTTGGTCTTATACCAAAATACGATAAGAAATACAAATCCTGAGTAACTACTCATTTGAGATATTTTCGTTCTCGATGAATCGCCATTTTCGTTGAACTATCTTTTTCGGTGAATTTTCGTTTTCGGCAAATAATCGTTTTTGTAAATCGGTAAATTGTTGTTTCAGTAAATTGTCGTTTTCAGTGGGTTGTCATTTTTGGTGAATTGTCGTGCTATCAGTATGAAGCGGATTTCAGCGCAGAAGTGGAATAATGTTTGAACCGTCAACACTTCAATAATACTTGCTGAATAATAACACTGGTTAATAAGCCAACCGTTGGATGTATTGTCAATGCGACATTTACTTTAATATCTAACAGAGTATGGCCAGGAGTTAGCGAAATTCTTCAGGAGATATTTCACACAAAGGCCGATAACTCATAACCGCTTCGAACGTGAGCTCTTCGAACGTCAATAGTGTTTCACATGATATTTGCGTGATTTTACATGTCTGCCTATCTATGATGTTTATGAAATGCTGTTCTATGATGTTTATGTTGATTAATAAAGCCTCGTCCTTGTAAACCATCAGCAGATTTCTTTGGATTTCCCACTGTGCACCAATTATATTGAAGCCGTTATCGCTATATATATGGCCACATATGCCTTGATGTGCGTGGATTCTTGGAAGAACTGCCAAAAATGTATCGGTTGTTATATCGCCGACTAAAGGCGGATTCAGTCTTGTGTTCTTTCGTTCATTCAAACAATTTTTTTCGACCAATCATATTGCTCCAAAATGATGATTTTTTCTTCTGCATTTTTTCACAAGAGATGATTGATCGAAAAAATTGTTTGAATGAATGAATAAACGAAAGAACGCAACGCAGCACCAAGTAAGCCTTGCTAGGTTTAGCACCTCTCAATTTTGATGTTTTTATTAATAAAGGACCTGCATCGTACACCAGTTATGAAGAAAGACCTTCGATATGACACTTCAGGTTGCGCTGACCCATAAGTTGTTGTAAGAAGCAATCGTTGTCGTTTTAAGAAGCAATACACTTCATACACCACCTCCCTATTATTCCCCTCGGATAACTAACGTTGCTTTGTTGCGATTTTTAACTGAAAGCCATTTATATCTATAAATGGAAAAAAGGAGATTAATTGGGAATACTGATTGATTTGATAAATTGCTCAGTTGGATTCGCCTTATCGCCAAATTAAATGCATCAAATTTGGCACACTAAAATTTCTCGAATGTCTGCAGCTGCCTTACGTGATACTCGACTTCTGAACAATATTGAAATCCGAGCAATTACAAATAAGCCCTTCGAAAATGAAGCTCATCGTCCAAGAAGGTCGTCCAGCCAATCGCTGCTTCTTCGAGTTGCATTTATTTTTCAGGCAATGCTGGCGTGAATTGAATTTGTTTTTGGCCATTCCACTTTTGGTCTACTTAACCAAGATGGACCATTGAACCAGAATCAATAATTAACTAACTCCTCTGGAAACAACCCACGTGATGCGCAATACTCTGGATTATCGCTAGATGATACGTGACGTGAGTGTTCCAACACAGGTGAGACTCTGTTGGCTACATACGTTTGCCATCTTCTGGGACACCATGTTATCCAATTCAGGACTATTTAAATTAACCAGAAATCACCAATACCAATTAATCAATCAGAAATCAGAACTCTTTCCTTCATGACGGTATTGAATCCTGACGGTCTGTCAGAGCTGACAAAACGCTTTTAGATTGATATCTTAACAAATATACGTTATATACACTATTAGGTGTTTTAAATACGAAAACGAAATAAACTCGTAGCTTAAACATATCGGATTAATTATAGTTACTAAGTGCACATGAAGGGCACTATCAGGCAAATGAAGAGCACTATCTTTAATTTCATAAGCTCGTTTAGCAACTCCAGATTCTTTTCTATTTTGAACAAAATCATTATTCCTAAACAGTGTACAATGCAATCCATTTGAAATTAAACGAATTGTTGAAACAGTCACTACATTTGTAAAGGCGCAATAGTGCCGTTAGCGAGGTACATAATGCCTAGTAGGCATGTGTTTTTATAGTATAGACGGCCCCCATTATTGCATTTGCACCGAACCCATCAGAAACATTTTATACCACTGCCAATTGGATTTAATGAGAGAGTCAAAATTTTCCTTAATTAAACCGCGACCAAGTAGACTACATTTTTTAAATTTTACAGTAAACCGCTTAAAAATTTACCTATACAATCAAGATATGCAAATTTATGTGCGAATATATCGTATTAGATACCAAAAATGTGGTAACAAGGGGAAGTAAAAAACAAAAAAATTGAATTTAACACGTGAAAGTTTTTCAATTTATGATTATGTCAGTTTTTGTATATCTTGTTGAGTTACAACAAGTGGTGTGTAGAACATACGTACATGTATGACTAACAGTATATGTTGTTGATATTTTTTTACTACGTATACCTTAGTGAATTGATGAAGAAAATTATGAAAGAAAAGACATAAAATAATATAAAATATTGATAGGGAGATGAGAAGTGATTTTGTACGGAATGTTGAGTACACGAATCTAATATATTCAGAAGAATGTTGGAAGTAATAAACTTTGTAAATAAAATAGAATTTTGTCCTTAACAAAGTTTTGTGGAATTTTCAAGGCGCGAAACTCTTTTGGATTAAAATAAAGCAAATCATCTGCCTGGTGTTCTTTAAAGCCAGGTAACTTTATGTA
The DNA here is from genome assembly GCA_963691935.1 of Nephrotoma guestfalica. Lineage (NCBI taxonomy): Eukaryota > Metazoa > Arthropoda > Insecta > Diptera > Tipulidae > Nephrotoma > Nephrotoma guestfalica. Next base: position 83,026,223 of record OY829914.1, on the reverse strand, counting down.
GTCTCATGGGACAAAAGAAACATAACTCAAGTAAAACAATTTTAATTTTTACATGCGCAAAAATAAATCAACCATTGCAACGTAACGAAGATACCGGAAAGCAAATTTTTTATGATACAAATTTCATAGAACAAAAAATGTTATATAACCTGCAGACCGCACTAAACAACAACAGTATGTGTAACACTAGTCTTTATTAAATAAAAGTAAATATAAATACAAACAAATTAATTAGAGAACCGTAACCAAACCAAAATAAAATAGTTTTGTTTGAAAGAAGTGCCTAACCCAAAATGTGAAGAACGAAAATGGAAATACGATTTTCCTATGCAAATACAACAACAGAAAGTAATTACAGTGTTAAGTTTGGTTAAAATCAAGAGAAATATGCTTTGTTATTATTTATTTGAATGACATAATTTGTTTTGGGTTATAAAATAAAATTGCATAATTAAAATTACTCGTTATATGTAAATTAACTAAACAAAGTTATCTAAATCGAAATCATAAAAACTACATTTATGCTTTAGAAACAAGGCGAACAACTGTAAGATATAAGTTACTTTTGGCCTAGTATTCTAATGCTGGGTATAATTGCTGTTCATGTTACGGCGAAAGTGCGAAATTGGTAAATGTGCGAATAAAAATTTAAAAAAACGAGGTACCAAAATCTATAAAATGGGAGTCAAACATTTTATGGAACTAATATAATTGGAATAGTAAAGGCTACACGGTTTTAATGACTCTCCAGCCCTTGTGTAAGGTAACTGCGCCCCTCATGATGCTTAAACATTTCCATATGACACCTCTTTTCAAGCAAATCTTAATCGTGTAAAAGAATTTAAAACAATTTAAACGTCTTACCATGGAAGTATATGGAGGATCAACGAGTTATTTATGGGAAGTGCTAAAACAAACACGAAGTTACATCAAAGTCCAGGTTATGAGAATAGAGAATTATGTGCGTCTGATTAAAGAGGTCACGAGTGAAGATAAGATGCTGTATAAAATAGCGGAAATTTCTCAGCGGAAAATAAGAGATATCGCTACTCGCCACAAGTGGCAGCACCATCACAAAAGAGAATTTTTTGTTCAGCGGAAATTTTTTATTCATTTTATATCTCTTTTTTCACTAAATAAAACATTCCAGCGGAATAAAATATTAAAAGTAATCCTTAAAATGGCAAATTGATTGATCCCCGAAGTAAAGGAACTCGGTAAACGAAATCTCAAAATTTAGCAATATTCCGTCTTTCCGCCATTTCTTAAAGATTTACGATGAAATTTGGATAGAAGTATTGATCAAGGATTTTAAAGTAAGTTTCGGACAAAATTCTAGGATCTGTTCATGCTGGACTAAACTTGGCCATTTCATAACCAACACGTTTGAAAATTTAAATTTTTTTAATAATTTATTTTCAGTTTTTGGCCAATATCTCAAAAACTTCCACTAGTAACCAATACTTTCGGTTGTTTTTCTAATGGCTTAGGTCATACTGAGACTAAAAGGAAAATTTGGGGAAAATTGATGAATATGAATTTTCACAATAATTTTTTAATTTTCTGCGGCCTTATAAGATATTTTCAGTTTTTGGCCAATATTTCAAAAACTTGCACTAGTAACCAATACTTTCGGTTGTTTTTCTAATAGCTTGAGTCATACTGAGACTGCGAGAAAAGTTTGGGGGAAATTTATGTATTAGAATTTTCACTATAATTTTTTGATTTTCCTCGTCAATATAAGTTATTTTCTGAAAATAACTTAAATTGCCGCAGAAAATCAAAAAATTGTATAGTGAAAATTCTAATCCATCAATTTTCTTCAAATTTTCCTCGCAGTATCAGTATGACCTAAGCTATTAGAAAAACAACCGAATGTGTTGGTTTCTAGTAGAAGTTTTTGAGATATTGGCCAAAAACTGAAAATAACTAACCGCCTAGTGCTAATAATGCACCACTTCGGGTTTATTGCTACAAGTTTTGATATTCTCGGTGTACTGATCTCATTTTTATCCAAATTTGGATGTCCATTATTGGCCATTCTGGAATTTGTGGCATGAAAAAAAAGGTGGCTTCGATAATATTTTTAATAATATTTTTCATCAATTTTTTAATGATCTCCACCCGGAGATCCAACTTTCAGTCATAGAAGGTGTGGTGACATGCCTTGAAAAATCCAGTGAGTTCAACAACTTTGTTGGATAATCGCAAACTGTATCGATCGATTTGTATGATACCAAGTCGCCTGGCAACGACTGCTACATCTTGAAGTTTTGGTGTATCTTGAAGTATTGTGTGCGTACATCGGGAAATATGCGGTCAATGAGTGCATTTTGCGAATCAACGATTGTACAGAAATTAGTGGGCAATTTTATGCATCCAGGATTTTCATAGACAGCAACTTTTCCATCACCCATATCTAACAATTGGTTCCAGAATGTGTCAGCGGATGGATCTTGTAGCATTTGGACGCGCATGTTTATTTTTAGCTGGACTTTTTCAACATTACGCTACAGTGGCGATGATTTCAAGAAAGCGTTGATCTCATCAGCGTCTGTTGAACGTGGAATGGCGAGAAGTGTTTGTCTGAAATCACCTGAAAGGAGTAAAATAATGTCGCCAAATAGTTTGCCGTTGTTTTTTACAGAAGCCTCAAGAGAATGTTTGTGTGCCATAGTGCTTTCATCCCAGATGATAATTTTGCATTGTTTCAGCACTGCGGCCATGGACGATTGTTTTTTTATGTTGCACACCGCGTCTGGGTTATTATGAATATTCAGTGGCAGCTTAAATGCTGAATGAGCTGTTCTGCCTCCATCCAATAAAGTTGGATGCAGTCCAGATGCACTTCGATTTGGCGAACTCATAACGAAATGAGTGAGTGGTAAATGGCAATGGAAACGCAAAGATCCTCGATAGCAATCAATGCTTCATTGTACATAGCGTCGCTGAATGTAATCATTAGATCGTGGCACTGTGTACGAATTCGATGCAATATATCGTCAGTTATTGAATCAACACTATAGCGAATAGTAGACGAATTTGTGTTGCTGTAGAGCCCAATGCTCCTTCAGCAAGCATATCGTCCCAGCGATTGTCGTCTTCGAGCAACCCAGTGCAAGGCATGCATCTTTATATGTTGGATGCTGTTGTCCATTCACTTTGCGAATATCTTGAAATGACAATGGGCCGGTGATATTAACCAACAACAGTCGCAGGTGGAAGCACGCAATCTGCCTTGGAGTGGCTCTATATACTCGGCCCAAAGTGTTTGATTTGAATAGGCCGGGACACGCATATAGACTAGTGTTCGTGCAAAGGCACTGAAAGTATCCGCACGATTATACAATTCGAAAAATTCCGTGAGTGTAGTTTTTGGTGCATTTATGGCACGCTCAATTGCTGTCTCGTTGGTGAAAAATAATATGGACGGCTAAATGTATAACTGCTGGGTCCCGTTCATGAATTTGGAAACCAAAGACACGCCCGATAGCTTCATTAGAGCTGATGAACCGGCCAATTAGGTAGCGCATCGTCGTTGTCATTCAATCGAGGAGCATTCACATCGGTATTTTAAATTTGAAACACAGCCTGTGTGTGGCTAAGTATTCACATACTTGTAAATGTATTTGATGCTCTTCATCGAACTACAGAAGAGGCGGACTCAGCAGAGGCGGATATGGTACCAGCTAACGATTGTCAATGTCAATGTCTGCGTTATTGATATTTAGCGTAAATGATTGTCCGTCGTTATCAGCATTTCTTCGACGATATGTTGCATATCCATCGACATTTGTGATCGTGTCGTTGGTGAAATCTTTAGGAAAACGCTTTGTACAATTTCCATCTACCATGCAAGGCGATAGACGATTCAGATCATCGCAGCATGGACCATGAATCATGTTTCTGGTAACAATATCGAACACTAGTCGATCAGTAGATGAATCTGGAATTTTCGCGGAAATCACACTATCGATTTCCTCAGGGCGTATTTTGTCGACTAAACAAATCAAAATGTGTGCATGAGGTAATCCTCGCTTTTGCCATTTAACCGAATACATCCAGCAACGTGTGGACCGAATACGTGTAATTTTGTAATGAAGCTCATTAAAGACTTCAATTTTTGTTTGAATACACGTGCTGTAATGTCTTTGGCCTGGCAATAGCAAAGATGTAATCTCCTGCCATTTTGAATTACATGTAAACATGATAAATAAGCACGGTCGTTCGTACTCGCGCACGAGAGTCATAGCATCCTGGATGTATTCTTGCATATGACGTGGACTGCCTACGTACGATGATGGTGGAAGTGAATGTATTCTTCCGCACGCAGTTTCAGTTGATTTGTCGTAGGTATCGCAGTCCTTCGCTCTCTACCTTTGCGTACATGTCAGCCATGAATTGTTGGCACAGCTCATTGCAATGCAATTCAAAATGAGTAATGATGTTCATAATGAATGAATTACTGTAGAATATTTATGTTTTGTCCCTTCTAGAAAATTAGCGGATATTGGAGAGCATCGATGTGCGGTCGCCAACCATGATTCCAGCAAAATCGTCAACAACAGGCGCATTGAATCTACGCACGTGTTGTCCAGCTAGTGTTTTATCCGGATTGATGACAATCGCGTGATTGTCACTTTGCAATTCATCCATGTGTGATTTGAAGAATTTCAATAATTCATTGTGCTCATTCAATAGGGCGTCCAGTTCGCCGACAATGCGCCTAGGCGAATTGAGGTTATTGTAGCCGCAACGTGCATCCACACGATTGATATCCTCACCATCCATGAAGTAGATTTGTACAAATTTATGTGGCTTGTTTGGTATTGGCAGCAATGAGCCTACTTTGTGGTACACTTGGCCTTTGATTTGAATGTCGAATTGAATTGTTGACCATTTGCCGCAGTATTCTGAACTATTTCTGTTGCTCCGAACAAAGTCATTTGGAAGCAAGAATTGAATGTGCGAATGGACTTCAGGAACAAGTGTGAATCTGGTTCCCTGCCGATGAGCAAGCCGTTCAATGGTTCTGGCGATGTCTCAATTGTGTTGTTGTGGTGTCATGTTTGAATTTGAGCGCATGACAATGGGGGCATTCTTTGTCCATAGCATCAATCAGGATCGTACTCGAATGCGAGACGAAGGAACGAAGCGGATGTAAATTGCTCGTTGTACTTGTTGGCGTTATCGGTCATTTGCTCTGCGTGTGTTAACTACGAAACGGCGCGCTTGTCTCCGTTTCAACTTGCGCATACTACTGTGGGTAAAAAGTAGTAAGACTTTTTAATTTAAATTTCGCGCGTAAAACCATTCAAATTAGTCTTTAGTATATGCTTGTCTTTCTGAAGTACAAAAAGTGCATTCGGCGATTTTTACAATGAGTGAAATTATTCAACAAAGAAGTTCCATTAAATTTTGTGTGCGGAATCAATTTTGTGGTGCCGAAACGTTCAGAATGTTGCAAAAGGCCTTCGGTGATAACTGTATGTCGCGAGCAAGTGTTTTTGATTGGTACAAATTGCTCAAAGAGGGTCGAGAACGTGTTGACGACGAACCACGTTTAGGACGGCCATCAACATCAACTAATGATCAACACGTTAATAAAATCAAGGAATTGGTGTTCGAGAATCGACGATTAACAGTCAGAGACCTTACTGGCATCATTGAAATATCGGAAGAAAAGTGAAAGCACGATTGGTTCCAAAATCACTCAATTTTTTGGAAAAACAGCGTCGCCTTTCCGACTACCAGAATGTCATGAAATGTATTATAACTGGCGATGAGTCTTGGATCGGCCAATCGGCCGAATATCGTGCCAAAGGAGAGCCGAACCGAAAAAACCACGTCAAAGCAAGTCAAAAATCAAGGTGATGTTGATTGTTGACAGTTTTGTTCGATTATCGAGGTGTGGTGCACACCGAATTCGTTCCTACCGGCCAAACTGTCAACAAGAAATACTATTTGAGTGTTATGCGTCGTTTGCGCGAAGCTATTCGTAAAAAGAGGACGGAATTATGGGTCGACAACTCTTGGTTTTTTCACCGTGCATTTAAATTCCGCAGTAAAATAATTGATGAGCCAACCTTTAAATTCAAACGATGCGGTGGATGCATACCAGGTAGTTCAAATGAATTCAAAAATTCAATTGGATAATTCACTGCATCATCTGCATTCATTGCGCTATCAACAGATTTATATGATGTCACTGCAACTGGTAATTTTTCTTGAATCTGATAATTGATTGCATTGACGTGTACATTTTTTGGTGCCATTATTGCCGTTCTCTCAACCAATTGTGATTCCTGTAATTTTGAGCAATATTTGGGAACACACTTTCAATCAACTCTTCTGTTGATTGGATAATGGTACAAAAATTGTTCGGCAATGTAATCAATCCATTTGTATTATCGACTCGAACTTTGTCATTTCCAATATCTAACAATTGCTTCGAGAACCGATCTGCAGATTGGTCGTTGTGCAATTAAACGCGCGTATTTATGTTCAAGAGAAGACTTTAAGCATGCATTGATATCATCCGCCGGTGTTGATCGTGGAACCACAGGCAATATTTGACGAAAATCGCCTGACAATAATATAAATGCACCACAAAAAATTTCTTGATTCTGACGTAGATCTTGCATTGTACGGTGTAATGCTTCCAGCGATATTTTATGCGTCATTGTACATTCATCCAAAAGAATAATTGCTGCTTGTTGCAAAACTTTTGCCATCGCAGAATTTCTTGAAATATTGCACGTATAGAATGTTCAATCACCTGTTAATTTGAGAATAATTATATTTTACAATAACATCGATTAAATTTTAAAGTGATCAATCAATAAATATAAGCACACCTGCATATTCAGCGACAATTTTAATGTAGAGTGGACTGTTCGTCCACCAACCAATAGAGTAGCAGCGATTCCCGTCATTTAATTTGGAAACATTCAAATTCACAAATGTTTGCAATTCATTGGGATCATACTGTTGTTCACGTTGCAATTCTCGATCAAATAAATCATGCATTGGACGATTGAGTGGTGACAAACCTAATTGCCCTAATGATTTATTTGCAATTGTTATAGGCACATATCTTCAATCGCTATCAATGCCTCATTATACATTTCCAATGAAATCAGCAAATCAGCGTTTCTTGTGTGATGACGCATTCCAATCAAATAGTCTTCTGCCATAAAATCTTCATAAAATCTGCCATAAACCTAATTGCTCACATGCTTCACGATACGTCACACATAAATGACCATTTACTCTTCGCACATGTTGAAATGAACGTGGTCTAACAACATTTACTAACAAAAACCGTAAATAATAACATTCTGCATTGTTTGGATGAACTGTGTATAATCTTCCCATGGTATCTGAAAAAAACACCCGGATAGCCATCAACAGGTGTTCCTTGTTTACGTCGTTGTCATTTCTTTGCAGTCCAAGTGAAATAATGCGTTACATCTGAATACAGCAACGCAGTAAATGCTGTTAATGTTGTTGCTGATGGCTGTGCTGCTCTCTGCTGTACATTTGCATCGGTAAAATACACATGCTGGCCATTTTCAAGATGAACAGCCAAATGAACAACAGCAGGATATCGCTCATGAATTGGAAATGAATAAATTCTCCAAAGAGCTTCATTAGTGCTAATGTAGCGCCCCATTTGATATTGGGCGATTTCATCATTGCTTTTGTCACCAGCTACTCCAAAAACAGCCATATCACTGCCTTTATTCACATATTTACAAATGTATTTAATCGACTTCACAGAATTACAGTACTCAACATTTATGTGAGCCTGAAATACTTTTGACAATAGTGGAGAATAAGGCACAATCCAACGATTATCAACTTCAATGTCTTGATTGCGAATTTTAATTGTTGTTGAATGGCCATTATCCTCCGGTGACCGACGTTGGTACTACGGGTATCCATCGTTACCTGTAATTGTATCCGAAGTTAATGCTCTTGGATACCGTTTTGTACATTTTCCATCGATTATGCATGGTGAATTCATATTAATTTGACCGCAAGGGCCATAGATATAATTTTTCGTGACAAGTTCAAATAATTCTGGATCGCTGATTTCATCTGGAGTTTCAGCTGATATAATGTTATCAATTTGATCGGGTGTTATTTTACGAACCAGCATTGTATGACATTGCATCTTGCGTATATTCGTACATGTGGCGCGGACTGCCAACATATGTCAATGGTAATATTGTTAAACGTCCGATATCATTAACATTACCATCATTCACTATTGCATCTCGCAAGTGTATGTATTCTTGCGATCGCAATTTGGCTTGATTGAATCTAGAGTAATTAAGACGTTCTGCTTCAATTTTCGCATACATGTCAACAGCGTATTGATGGAAAAGTTTGCCACATCGCATAATATAGTTGTCTTCTTGTGGGCGAATCTCGAATCTATACGAATAATAATTCATCCCACTAACTTTTTTTTCTACCTCACGACCTATGATGAATACATTATCAGAAAATTAAAATGATGATGTCATCATCATTCATATATATTTTACCGGTTCGTGGATCTATCATTCGTATATTGATATGATAGCCGCCGTCACCTTTCCAGTGCAATGGATATTGTATCGCCGTAATTCTGCATTTCTTCGATGTAGCACAATATCGCGAGATGGAAACTGGTCTCAAATTGGTGCATTAAATCGTCTCGCATGCTCTCCAAAGGGCGTTTTGTCAGCCCTGATAACGATTCTGTGATCATCAGATGGCATACGATCGAGAGCGGTTTTAAACAATTGAATTAATTCATTGTGCTGATGTAAGAATGTTTGAAGTTCAGAAATAATTTGTCGCCTTGCACGCGCAGCAATTGTACAACGCCGATCCAATTCACGATTTGCATCTCCGATAAAATAGATTTGCAAAAATTGATGATCAGCTTCGGGATATGCCAATAAGGAACCAGTTAGATGATAAATCTGACCTTGAATCTGTAATATTTGTGAAATGTAATTAGATGCTGGGTCAGAATTCTTGAACACATCAAAAAAATTTCTGCTCAGATCGCATTTTTCATATATGATATTCCGCATGAAGTAATCACCTTAAACGTCGGCATGAAATTGTCTCTTACAATTTTGGTCGTACCAAACGAAATGATTTGAAATGCCGCTTTGTATTCTTGAATGTGAGACAAAAATTGCATAGACGTTTGCGACGTTCCAAAAATGAATGAATGAAGTGGATCGGGGGGAGATTCAAATGCTGGCAGTCTCACCTTGCCATTAGCACAACACATGCCAGGCGTTTCAAATTGAAATTTGGCTGCATCACAATGTGGACATCTCACCGTCATTCCACCAATATAGGCATGTTCACTATAATCATTTTCGCTATTGTAATCGAAAGCAGCATATTCCATCTCTTGCACAGCACGACGTGAAAGTCGTGTCGTTCGTCTCGATGCTGGTTTTAATGGATTTGGATCTGCCGATCTATGACGACGTGCGTTTCGTAATTGTTGTACTTGATTTTGTTGTGAGTGACAACAACAATACTTTTTTAAATTATTATTAAATAAACAATCCTTAATCAATCCACTGGACAATTAATACTTTCTTTTTTACAACAAAAAAAAAAATCATATTGAATTAATTTCATTGATTTAGAAAAAATGCCACCAACAAGACGATCAACTATAGGTCGACGTAGCGTAATTCTACCTATAGATTTAATCAAAGGAGAGCGCAAAGTGTAGAGGAACCTCACGAAACCATCATCGCTGCTCCATGCACCTATCCCTAAAAATGTTATGGCAATCGGTTGAGCCGTTCTCGAGTTATGGAGTGACAATCAAAATGTACACTTCTTTTTATATACCGGGTGTTTCTTTTAAACTGAGACGATCAAATATCTCGAAAAATAGCCACTCTACGGAAAAAATGTCCATAATCAAAATTTAATCATACCGCGGGGGAAATACATTAGTGCAAAAAAATAGTCCCCCACAAACTAAGATAGGAAGCCATATTTTTTATTGCAGATACGGATTCTGCGGCTAAAAGTACGTATGATTTGTATGAAATATTTTGTTCGGTTCATGATAGATGGCGTTGTAATCGACGAAATTCAATTTTTTCAATTTCTCCTTCTTAGAACACACGCATTCGATTCTGCAATACGTTTGAAATAAAAACATCACGTTTTCATTGGAAATACTCGAAATTCGTCATCAAAACAATTTATTCAGTTTTGTAAATCACATTTAACGTTTGTGTTATTTCTTATCTTCATGTTTTTCGTAATTGCAAAATAAACGATAAAATACTTTAGAATGGAGCGTTTAACTGTGCCAGAGAAAATTGAAATGGTTCTGGTTTATGGAGAAGCTGGCAGAAATCTTGAAAATGCTGTTGCTATTTACGCTCAACGTTTTCCGGATAGGATTCGTTCACGTGCTTCATTTGGCCGTACCGTCAAACAATTTATTACTGATGAAAATGTTCAACCGAAAAAGAGGACCCGTATAGCAACAGTCACTGGAGAAAATAATGAAATTGCTGTATTGGCAGCAGTGGCTCATAATCCTCATGTTAGTACACGAGAAATAGTTCGCGATTCCGGATCGTCCCTCACCAGTGTTTGGAGAATTTTAAAACGGCACAAGTATCATCCATATCATGTGCCTTTACACCAAGATCTTCATGGCGCTGATTTCCAAAATCGGGTAACTTTTTGTCAATGGGCACGTGAACAAATACAACAAAACCCCAATTTTTTTTCGTTGCGTAATGTTCTCTGACGAATCGTCTTTTACAAACCATGGAACGGTTAATCGACACAACATGCATTATTGGAGTGTTACAAATCCGCACTGGCTTCGTCAAGTTGCACATCAGCGTCCTTGGACTGTCAACGTGTGGTGTGGAATAATTGGCAACAAACTCATAGGCCCCCACATTATTGAGGGCAACTTGAATGGTCAAATGTACCGAAATATTTTGGAAAATGAACTGCCAATATTACTTGAAAATTTGAGCTTAGAAGTGAGACGGAACATGTGGTTTCAACATGATGGTTGTCCTGCACACTATTCGGTGGTGGCACGTGAAATACTTGATCGTGATTTCAATGGTCGCTGGATTGGTAGAGCTGGTCCGGTAAATTGGCCTGCCAGATCACTAGATCATACTTCGCCAGATTTCTTTTTGTGGGGCTATCTCAAAGACAAAGTTTACAAACAAGAACCAACAACACGTGAGAACATGATTGAGCGAATCAGAAATGCGTGTGCTGAAATTCAACCAGATACACTTCTCAGTTGTGTACAATCATTTGAAATTGCGCAGGCCATTATTTTGAACACTTATTTTAAGCTAAAATTATTTTATTCACCTGACATTTACATTAATAAATTGTTTTGATGACGAATTTCGAGTGTTTCCAATGAAAACGTGATGTTTTTTATTTCAAACGTATTGCAGAATCGAATGCGTGTGTTCTAAGAAGGAGAAATTGAAAAAATTGAATTTCGTCGATTACAACGCCATGTATCATGAACCGAACAAAATATTTCATTCAAATCATACGTACTTTTAGTCGTAGAATCCGTATCTGCAATAAAAAATATGGCTTCCTATCTTAGTTTAAAAGTTACCCCCGCCCCACCTACAAAGCGGGGGGTGGGGGGCTATTTTTTGCACTAATGTATTTCCCCCGCGGTAAGATTAAATTTTGATTATGGACATTTTTTCCGTAGAGTGGCTATTTTTCGAGATATTTGATCGTCTCAGTTTAAAAGAAACACCCGGTATACTCGTATAGATTATTGTCTGAAATCGATTCTCATAATTTCCATTATGCGATTGGTATTATTTATTTTATGTGATTGAAAATTTTCGATTAGTATACAGGAAAAACATTTTGTTGGTGGGCGGCTAAATCTCACCTTGGACACAGGCGGCCGAGATGCTAGGTGCGGCCGAGAAGCTAGGCGCGGCCCTGACATTAATAGAAGTTGATTTTAATAATTTCAATTCTAAAATTATTAACTTGCATTGTCTAGTTCATTGCAGATTTGTAAATGAATTTTGATTGAGTTTCAATTAGCAGATTGGAAAGTTTTATAAATTATGTCGAAACATATTACATACTATTACATGCAATGTAATCATAATAATGTTATGTACAAGATACATACATGTCCCATATATGATTTATATGTAATACGTAAAACAATCTATCATCGTTAAATACTCTGCCTTTTATGTCCTCGAGTATTGTCGAAAATTTCAACATCATATTTTTCATCTTAAGTTCCGTATTTTCGTTTCTTCAAAATATTTTTTTGTTTTGTTTTTATTGTGTTTCCATCTTTCTTTTTCTTGGTTTTTGTTTTCTTCTCAAATTGTAACATCTGAAAGTCATAAATTTTAAATAGAAAATAACTCGTTGACAATATATAGCAAAAGCACATATACTTGTGTATAGTAAAGAGATGTGGGGTATTTAAAATATCAAGGGAGATGTGTCGCTGCTGGCGGAATGGAAAAAAATTATGCTATGCTGCTGCTGAGATGCTGCTGGTGGTTTTAGGAACGAGTAAGCATCTCACAAAACAACGAGTTGGAAATTATTAAAATGAATTTTTTATAATAATTTTGGCGTTTTTTCGTTGCTGTCTTATTACCAATAAATATGAGATTCTTATCACACAGATTTTCATAATATTTTGATAAACTTGAATATAAAATTTATGGTGTATTGCTTTGCCACTATATACATATAAATAATGGTTAACTTTAAGGACGGTGCAATATACCTTTAAGGACTTAAACTCACAATTCAAATTTATTATCACAATTTAATATCAATAATATATTTAACTTATAAATTATATTTAAAATAAATTTGTACACCATGCGGTAATATTTTATTCAAATTTATATTTTGAACTGAACACCAGCGTTGTGCCGTATTATCTACACTGCGTAGATAATGAATATTCTACACGTGAACATAATGTATGTAGACAATTAAAATAATGACGTCGAAAATGCAGACAATGTCGACAATTATTGTTTCTGTTAGCAATAAGCAAATTTTGCTGAATTCCCTTTTAAGGCTGTATGGTAATGTGTGCAAATAGGCACGTTTCTTTAATAAGTTTGATTATCTAGTGACAGTGGTTAAAGCTTTGGCGTTTGGATTGGGAGGTATCGGGTTCGAATCCCGATAGGCGCAGAAAGAAAAAGGAAATTTCATCAACAGATTACGACCAGTGATTAAAAGGAACACAACTGTGACCCCCTATCGGCGTGCAGAACTCATGGTTGGCAGTTATTGCGCAAAGTTTTTTTTCGTTATTAACTACAACTGAGACTGTGCTCATCTAGCAATTTATCTTTCAAATTTCCAAATTTTACATTTCTTAAATAATTCTGATTTGTTTGGATGAAGCCCAATGGTTAATCCCAAAATTAATTAAACCTATTTAAAATATAATTTTAATTTGGTATGTTTACTAAGTCAAGTGGCCTCGTTCTTTGAAGTCTTTTTTCAACGACAGGGTTATCTATCATATGGCGAATATAGGGGTTTACATGTTTCTGGAGTCTTATTTCGTGTTTGGCGACGTGCTTTTTTATTTCATCTTTGATGTACTCCATCTGTAAGTCCCTGTGAAGGTCTTCATTTCTTATGTACCACAGAGCATTTACGATGCTACGGAGAACCTTATTTTGAAACGCCTGTATCATTTTGGCGTTTGTTTGCTTAGTACACCCCCCTTAGTACAACACCAGAGTTGAATACCGTAGGTCCATATCGGCTTCAGTATTTGCCGATATAGCAGCAGCTTGTTGTATATTGTAAGCTCAGAGCCTCTATCTATGAGCCAATACATTTTTCTGAACTTAATATTAAGTTCTTCTTTTTTTCTTTATGGCGTGCTCTCTCCACTTGAGCTTGGCATTGAGAGTCATGCCAAGATATTTAGCTTTGTTTGCATATGGCACCGGCCGTGAGGTAATTACTATCGGTAGATGGAAAGCCTTTTGATATGTAAAGTTAATATGCGTGGATTTCGTCTCATTAAGGTTGATTCTCCAGCGCTTAGTCCAGTTACAAACCGCATTGGTAACCTTCTGGAGTTTGATCGTTGCATCAGCGACATTACTTCGAATGGCCGACATTGCTGTGTCATCTGCAAAGGTGGCTATGGTTCCTTCATCTGTTGTTGGAATATTACTTGTATATAATAAATACAGGATTGGTCCTAAGACACTCCCCTGTGGGACACCGGCAGAGATTTTCTTTAGTTCGGGGTATTCATCCTCATATTTCACACGACAATGTCTATTGGATAAATAAGATCTTATAGTATGGCATAGAATTGTCTCGACAGATCTCTGTGCAACTTGAATTCCAGTCCATTGTGCTGGACTTTATCGAATGCTTGGGCCACGACCAGAAATATGCTGGAGCATACTTTTTTGCGTTCTAACGTTCTTTCAATAATGTTGGTGATTCTATGCACCTGTTCAATTGTGGAGTGCTTTTCCCTGAATCCAAATTGATGTGGAGGAATTAGTTGTCGGTCCTCAATTATTGGTTTAAGTCTTTTTAGTAATAATTTTTCAAAGAGTTTTGACATAATTGGCAGCAATGAAATTGGCCTGTATGATTTTTTAAATCCTTTACCTGGTAGAGCCTTGATTATTTGGCAAGTAATCAAGTAATACCCTGGGGCTTTTTTAACATTCATGTTACTCTTCAGTTCTTCTTTTAATTCTTTGAAATGGGCGTATATCAAAATCATCTTGCTTTTGGATTCACATTAAATTTTCATTGGCCGTTTGCCTTGGTAGTGGTTTAAAGGTATCCTCGAGATATTCCACAAACTGATCAGCCTTCTCTTTAGGACCTCTTGCTCAGGTTCCATCCTCCTTTTTAAGAAGAGGCACTTGCATTTTGGGTCTTTTGAGTCCCTTCCTCGCCTTCTACAGAGAATAATCAGAATTTTTTTCATCGCTTAGACTGGCTAGATATCTGTTGATTGATGTATTTTTATCTTCTTTAAGAAGAGATTTGAGACTGTTACCTAAATTGTTAAGAATTGTTTTGTTCTCCATTGTTCTAGTTATTTGCCAGGTTTTATGTGCACGTCGTTTTTGGTTTACCAACTCTCTAACTTCCATTGGGTTGGATATGTTAAGCTTCTTCTTATTTTGTATAACGGGGGTACTTGCCAAAGCAGCTTAGTGAATTCCTTCATTGATTTGTTCTAATTCATCTTCCAACTGGTGGGGATTTCTTATCGGCACCTGAAGATTGATTTTTGCCTCCAATACTTCACTAAAGAGATCCCAGTTTGTTTTTGAATGTGTTAATCTGGGTGCACTCTCCCTTTGAATTACCATTTAACTGACTGTCATGATAACCGGGGAATGATCCGATACTAGAAAATTGCTGTCTTCAATGTGAATGTAGTTCTGGGATATACCTCTAGCTACATAAAAGTCTATTAGGTCAGGTATCTTCGTTCCGTCACGAAACGTAAAGTAGGACAGGTAATTGCGTAAAGTAAGACAGGTAAATGAAGGCTGAAAAGATGCCATGGATTCAAAAACAAAATCGTCATTGCGGCGTAACACAATTAAACTTATTGTTTGACGTAATTTGAAATATTTAATATTTTTAAATTAAATTTTACATTTTCTACGTCATTTCAAGTCTAATCTTGATAATCATGTATTAATCCCTCAATTATACATCTAAGTCCATCCTAAAGAAAGAATTAGGTCAATTATGTTTATATTTTATGGTCAAAAATTGATTTTACTTAACATCGTTTTTGACAATTTGAGTACCATACCGCCCTAATGGAACCATTTGGCTTCATTTCTACCGCACATTAAAAAATTCGAAATTTTACAATGGCAATGATATACATAAACCTTAGCAGTGTTAGTACAATTTTAAAATATTCGCAAAAAGCCAATAAACTATTGTATAGGGTTTTCCAATACGAGTGATACGATTTCAAACAACACACTAATTGTTAAAGAAATTGAAATGTTTTTTATTTAATGTGAAGTACAATCGACACAATTAAGTTCTGAATAAAACGTCATTCGAATGGCCTCCACAACTTGTTCTGCAGGAACGAATCGATGAACCCAATTTTTGAGCACTTTTTCCACTAAATCAAGTCGTATGTCTGAATAGCACGTTCAATATTGACTTGTAAAGCTTGCAGATAGTTTGGTTTACTGCTGACCAACCAATGACTTCAAATAACCCCACAAGAAATAGTCTAATGTTGTTAAATCACAACTTCTTGGAGGCCATTCAATATCACAATTTCATAAAATAATCGAATCTCCAAACTTTTCTCTCAATAATTCAATTGTTGCACTTGCTGTGTGGTCTTGTTGGAACCAAATATTGTCAAGATCAACTTCTTCCAATTTCGGCCATAAAAAGTTGGTTATCATCGATCTATACCGATCTCCATTGACAGTAACGGTGTTACCAGCTTCATTTCGAAAAAAATACGGACCGATGATTCCACCATAGACCAAAAACCACACCAAACTGTCAATTTAGGTGATTGTAATGGTTTTTCATGAATAATTTGTGGATTTTCTTCGCACCAGAATCGACAGTTTTCAGATGAAAGTGAGCCTCATCGGAGAAGATGATTTTCTTTAAAAAAATCGTTATCGTTTTCTAGTTGTTCCAAGGCAAAATCAGCAAATTCACGACGTTTACGGTGGCCCAATGGCTTCAGTTGGTGAGTGAGAACAATTTTATACGGATGCAAACCCAAATCCTTTCTCAAAATCCGCCAGGTTGTGGTTTGAGGCAGTCCCAATTCTTGAGAACCTCTTGGAATCGACAAATTGCAGTCTTCAGCAACACTTGCCTGAACGGCATTAATATTTGCATTATCGAGTGAATCTTTGTCTTATTGGCACTTCAACATTATGTAAAGAAACTGTAGGTTCAAAATTTTCAACAATTCGACGAATAGCGAGCACACTTGGACGATTATTACGACTATAAAATGGCAAAAGCGCACGAAAAGTTGCAATTGGAGAACGATTATTTTGATAATAAAACGTCGTTCTTGCGCATATCTCACCATGATGAAATTGTAAACATGACTGAATACAATGAAACAAAAAACGACAGATCATGATATACTACAAATGGCCGAAAAGTAACTAAAAATCATATCATTCCTATTGGAAAACCCTATATATTGAAAATTTGAACCGTATACACAGTTAAATTTTATTGGGTCACGTTAGAGGAGAGAGTAGAATTAAAAATTCTAAATTTTTTAATACAGTGCTAGATTCAGAATTGTTTCAAGACGCTAATATCTTCTGGTGTTCTTTACAATACTCGAAGTGGATTACATCGGCGATTTTGTAGTATCGATACTACAAATAGCGTATCAAGAAATGTTACAGAACCATGATAAACACTCATGATTTAAGTTAAAGAAGCTACCAGTGTACACTGTACGCTTATTTACCAATATGCAAATCACACGAGCTACTAGTTCTATAGTGATTATGGTTGCCCCAATAACAGCATCGGTTACCCAAGTTCCCGGTTGAGACGGTAGACAGGGCCCTACAAATGATTTCCATAGTTGGAACATACTACAATTCCGTAAATTAAACGGATACTGTTCAAGTGCACGTGCTTTAAAATAATTAGAAATTTATCCTGGCCAGCGAGAAGTGTGCTGGATAAAACTGGATACAATTTTCACCACAACCATCAATGAGCAAAAACAAATTTTAGTACACAATACTTTATGAAAATTTCGTACATAATTGCGCGCAGAAGCTCGACATCAAAAGTAAATGAGTGTTGGCAGTGATCTCTCGTATAATAGCACACCGAAACTTACTAATTTTTCCACAAAAATTGAAAACTAATGTTTCGATTTGAATCACCAAAGACAGGTGAAGCTGGTGGTTTTTAATTTGTTGTTGTTTCTGATTTTACAAGGGACTTTGTCAATTTCAAAATAAACTTTTTAACAGTTTAGTCGTTCGAGTATTTTTTCGAAATTATTACGTTCTGACGTAATTTAAAGTGCTTACTAGGCTTTGTAAAATTTCTTTTCATCAGAAAAGACAACGGGCGCTTTCAGGTCCCATCATGATTAGTGAAATCATCGCTAGTTTGATTAAGACATTTTATAGTACTAAACCATGGATCACATATTGGTCAGGACTTGGTAGAAGGGCGTCGGGATATGTTTC
The DNA here is from genome assembly GCA_963691935.1 of Nephrotoma guestfalica. Taxonomy (NCBI): domain Eukaryota; kingdom Metazoa; phylum Arthropoda; class Insecta; order Diptera; family Tipulidae; genus Nephrotoma; species Nephrotoma guestfalica. The sequence continues at coordinate 83,007,936 of OY829914.1, read as the reverse complement.
TCAAAACTATTGTCCTAATTTGATTTACAGTGGAATCTTGGGTTAAGTAAAGTACATACCGAATGAAGTATTCCAAATTTGAAAAAAAAAATTGTAAACACAGCAACTTTCGTGTCAAATCTTTTCCTGGAGAAAGAGAGTTCTTGATCAGTTTTTTGGACAATTTGCAAAAATAACTTTCCGATTATGTCTGAAATGGCACAACTAATTTGAACCTTGATCAACATTTTATAAGGATGGAAACAAGATTTTATAAAGAAATGTCCAATGAAAACCAGAAGCAATGTCTTGGAGAAACACATTGAAAGTAAGAATAGCGCGCGAAAGGAGCATTCTAATGATAAGACCAAATCATTGCAGAATCAATGTATTATGATGCACGAGATGCAGATGGCGGTATATTTCAACATCGCAATATTACTTTGGCAAATGCTTACTAAACTTCGCTAACATGCGCTCCATTCCAATAACACAAATATGTATTACAAAAGAGCAAACCTAAATGGAATGCGGTTCCGTACTTAGTTGCATTGAGAGGAACTTTACAAATCGAGTAATTGAATTTCGAAGAGGATAGTTAAACTACGGAAGATTAGTTAAAAAGCATCCGAGGAAGCAGTATACAAGCCTAAGCTATAAGAAGTAATTCAACTCAATCGTGAGTTTTTCAAAGATTTCGCTGGCTCAGAATCTCAACTGGTGTTATAGCACAATCCGACGAAGCAGAGATGTTCATGTGATACGACATAAAAGCAATTTTGTATGATTCTGATAATTGATTTACTTTCACATAGTGCAGGAAGGTAATGTTGAAAAAGATGAAGAACCTCCCGTGAAAAATCGAAACAAAAAAACCAGTAACAGAACTAAAACTGTTTTGAAGTAATTACAGAATAATTCTAGAAATATTAATAAATAAATTAATAATTATGTTTAGATTATTTGAAATAAAATGTACCTTTTAGTCATTAATTTAAATTTTATTAATATAATAGAAAGAAACAAAGTGTGTAAGGTTAGGACTATATGGTGTGTGCATCAAAACTTCACAGCCCACCTCTCTCAGTTTCTTCCGGGTCATCAATGTTGTGTGTGGTCTAGCGTTATCGTGATGAAACACAACGCCTTTTCTGCTGATCAATTCTGGACGTTTTAACTGAATTGCTTGCCTTAAACGGATTAGTTGCTGACAGTAAAGATTAGAATCAATCGTTTGGCCCGGTGATAGCACCTCATAATGCACGATTCCTTTCCAATCCAACCAAACACACAGCATTACCTTTCTTGGCGTCAATCCTGGCTTTGGTACCGTTTGGGAAGCTTCACCTCGTTTCGTCCATGATCTTTTCCATTCGCTTTAAAAATGGCTCGATTTCGTTCCGTTCCAGCAGCGTTTCGCAGATAGAAGTCCGGTCCATTAAATGTTTTACTGTTAATTCATGTGGTACCCAAACGCCAAGCTTTTTTTGTATCCAGCCATTTTCAACTGGTTTAAAACTGTTTTGTGATCAATATTTAGTTCTTTACCAATTGCATGGCTGCTTATATGCTGGCCTTCTTCAATTTTCTGCATGATTTTATCGATTTTTGAAGTGGATGGTTGACCAGAGCGAGGTGCATCTTTGACATCCATATTTTGAGAACGAAAGCGCTTGAACCATTTCGTTGCTGCTGATTTTGATACAGCACCTTCTCCATAAACAGCACACATTTTTTCACAGTTTTTACTTTCGTCGTAATAAAATTGAAAAATATATCATTTTCATTATTTACCTCCGTGTTTAAAATGTTGTAACTTTTTATTCACTTCGCTGATTTTAATGTTTTGTCAAAGTACAAGTTAAAATGTCACCTTTCAAACACACATAAGAATTGCCCGATACGATCAATGGCTACTGAGGTATATGAATGTAAAGCCATCTACCGTGAAAAAGGCCACGATCTTTTGCCCCTACCCAATATTACATAAAATTATATGCAATACCCTTGTATCTGCATTTTCCAGGCAACAAAAAACCGATTGAAATGGTTCATTTTACATAAATCCATAAATAAACCAATCGTAATGAATAGTCATTCTAGCGCCGGCCAAATTAAATTTGATTGGTTTTATGGTTTTCCTGAAATAGACAATTGTTGTCAGGCCGATGGCGATCTAATCTCACTTATTTGATTTGTAAAAATTGAATTACAACTTTCACACACGATATTCGAATTCGCATTTTGAACTGGAAAACTGTGTGTTGGCACCTTGCACTGAAAGAATTGAGAAAACAAATACATCTACGCATATTCTACATACTCTACAAATTGTCGACATTGTCTACGCCAAAATGAACTGTCTACACTATTTTCGACACCAACAAGTCGACAATTCCAAATGACGCGTAGACGCACAACACTGTTGAACGAAAATATGTAGTAGATGGTTAGGTCAAATCGTTCAGAAGGGTATGAGTACGGTTGCCATTAAATGTTAAAATCTATTTATTGCTGTTTAAGTAATTTGCTTTCCCGAAGTCCCAAATAATAAAATTTTCAAAATAACTCTATCATTTGATTAAACGCCATTGAATATAAAACTAGTTTACGACATTGTTAATAAAAACGTATCGTAAAAATGTTGAGCTACCACCAGCTGTTGCCATAATAATAGCCAGAAGCAAATGCAATATTAAACATATGTACGACGTTTTATTTCCGAGTTATACCAATATGTCAAATTGCCAAGCTCTTTTAAAAACCATAACACTAAAATCCGTCATACAAATCAAATTCAATTTGGTTTTCAACCCGGAAAAGGATCATTTTCTCCTCTTTAATTCCATTGTACATAATTTTTATGTATCCTAAAAAGTAGTTTTAGTTTCTTCGTACAAAAATCCTTGATTTTCGTATTATCATAAAAATCCTGCAGAAATCATATTTCTTTATCGTTGTGTAATAAAAACGAATCAAAATTACGAGAATAGCAAACTTAATAATTTTAGAAATAAAATAAAGTTTAAAAACTATAAATTTGGATAAAATCAACTTTTCTTCGTTCGGATGTGTCGGTCTATTTTAAGTTGGACTTTTTCAGGATTTACGCAAAACTCATAAAAAGGACGAATAATTTTAAAAAGTTAGATGGAAAATCGATAGATACGAATGATTTTAGGTTTGATGTGTGCGAATATTTATTTAATCCACATTCATGCATATTTCAGTTGATCAATTTAGCTTTCATATACAGTAAATTTTTGTCCGTCCGTTCCTCGATTTCTTGGTTTCAACAAAAAAAAAACTATACACATAATGGTCAGAAAGTCGAGTTATCGAGCTACACAGCTATTCGATCTCAATAACCTCGATAGGAGCAAAAGTAAAATATTTAACAAATAACATTTGTGGCTTTACAAAATAGCATACATTTGGCGAAATTTGTTGCATTAAACAATTAATACACGGCCAGACAAAATGGTAACAAAGCTTAACACAGCTTTATTATAATTTTATTAATAAAATCCACGTTTCTGGGCCATCCTTTCCAACTGAAACGGTGAATTCTGCTAGCTTTAGGGAATGTTAGCAGAACCCAAATCAAAAAATGATTTAATAACTATTGGAAAATTAAAGGCTACTTTTAGACTAATTAAATGTCTTATTACAATTTGATCCGGTCCGCTTGTTCTAGAAAAATCATTAGGCTCGTCCACTTGAAACGTAGCAGAACCCAAATCGAACATAAACCGAAATTAAAACGCAAAACAAAATCAATTGACATACAAACAGTGTTGTGCAATTACGAGTAAAAAATAATTGTTTACATTTTTCACGTAAATAATGTAAATAATGATTAATTACGGTAAAAATTGTAATAAATGTAAAAAATGTAATTAATTAGCGACATCTACATGGAAATATTTAAATTAGTATAATAATTCAGCCATTACCAGAAGCTACACCTATTGAAACTTTATTAATGTATTATAGATTGTTTTGTGGGCCTGACATCTGCTAATCAATGGCGCTACTACAATAATTTATTGCGTAAATTATTACATATTCAGTAGTATCAATATTTTTAATTAATATCAATACACTTTTCTGTCAGCAAATCCATCTATGATTCAAAGGATGAAATATATTTTTAATAGCTTAGTGGATCATCTTAGGCGGCAGTACAAATTTGCGGGGACTCAGGGGGCTTACACAAATTTTGACCGTGGAATGATTAGTTTAGAATTTCGATGTACTGTTACTGATAATTTTTATCTCGTTATGAAACGCCGGATGTAGCACATTTAGCTGAATTCATCTGGTAGATTATGTGGTATGATTGCTGATGTTGGAATAACGCTAGGTGATTTATTTACGACTACTTTTCGAATAAAAAAAATAGGAACCAATCAATTATAATTTTAGCGTGCATGTGTTTACAGGTTTACACTAAATACATACACAAAAAAAATCGGAAAACCCAGATTTGCAAGCATTTGTATGCTAAAATTATTTTAGCCAACAATAAAAATAAAATTCAAATGTCAAAATTTCAATAGATGTACTCGTAGTTGCATGTAATGGTTGTATTATCGACTAGATAACGTATTTTATATTATTTTACTAATTTAAATATTTTCATGCAGATGTCGCTAATTAACTACATTTTTTACATTTGTTACGCCATGTAACGTAAAAAATTTCGCGTAATTCATTCATTATTTACGTGTAAATAATAGCGTAATTAATGTAACGTAATTAATCTGCATAGCACTGCATCCAAATAATTAAAGGCTCCTTATGGCCAAATCAAATGCTCCATTAAACTATTTAGGGCTCCACTCGTTCTTCACCAAACTTTAGATCATTTAATTTTTATTTTCTTTATTAATTTTCAATTAAAATAGGAGTATTGCTATTTTGCATAATGACTTAGGTCTTAAGGCTTTTAAAGTTCAGTTAATACAAGTACTCAAGCCGGTCGATCACGATAAACATCGTATCTACGCTGATTGGGTCCTTCAAATCAGAGGCTACGTTAATAAGCAGAATTGTCGCATTTGGGGCTCAGAAAATCGAAGAATGATTGTTGAAAAGCCTCCATTCCCAACGTATCACTGTTTGGTGCTGTTTTTGGGCTGGCGGTGTGATTGGACCTTACTTATTCGAAAATGAGGCTGGTGCAACTGTTACGGTGAATGGATTGCGCTACACAGCTATGATTAATGATTTTTTATGGCCGTAATTGGAAGATATTGGTGTAAACGACGTTTATTTTCAGCAAGACGGTGCTACGTGCCACACAAGCAACGAAACAATCGCAATTTTGCAAGAAGTTTCCTGACCGTGTTATTTCAATTCTACAATTGGCCACCGAGATCTTGTGATTTAACACCATTAGACTTTTTTCTTTGGGGCACGTGAAATATAAGGTCTATGCCAATGCTTCACAAACGATTCAAGACCTTAAAGATGGAATTCGTGAAGTTATCGAGGACATACAGCCGCAAATGCGCGAATTGGTCATGGACAATTTTCATGAAAAGGATATGGTGCTGCAAGCGTAGCCGTGGCGGCCATTTGGCTGATACCGTTTTCAAATATTAATGGCATACCTTCCTCTTTACAATGAAATACACAATCATTGATTTCTCTTAAAATTAGTGAAACCTCTTATTGGAAAACTTTTTATAATGGAACTCCTCTATATAATAAATTTCTTCTTGTGCGGGTATCTCGAGCGAGAAATTCTCATAACAATAACGACGCATTTCGTAAGTTATAGTGATACGTGTCCCCCGCTTTCACAATGATTAGATTATGTATTGATACACCCTTAATTAACTTTAAAGCCCTCTTACGGATGATTTATAATTCATTTAGTTTAAATAGTTTAGGGTTTAAGTATGATAATCTGGAGTTTTTTTAGCTAGCTCTAAAAATTTGGTGCCATATGGCCCGTTTCAAAATTTATAATTTTAATTTTTTACATGTGTTAACATAATAATTTAATTTTAATTTCTTTTCATACACCTAGCACACATCGATCCCCTTTCACACTTCTATCTAATTTGTTATAATAAATTCATACACATTCTTATACACGTTCATTCCCATTCGTAATAATTCAGTCAAACTACTTGCACTCAATAGAACATCGAACATTTGTCTGCTCTATGGTTAAATGCAGAACATTTCAGAATCAAATGTTCAACGTCCTCCACAACCAAACAGCTTTCACATAATTCACACACAACCAAATTGCGTTTCTTCAAACATTCTTTCCAATTTCCATGATTTAATCTCACTCGTTCCATAGTTCGTAACATTCTAGTATCTCCTTTGAGCACCTTAAAGAACGGTTACCTCAAAGGAGACCTTACCAATTCAATGTACTTCTTACCTTTCACCTGACATTTTTCAACAAACTCTCTCTCCCATTTTCTCCACAGATTCACCTGAAACATGCGGAGTAGGTCTCTGATCCATGAATATTTATTTTCATCCTCAATCAAACAACCCCGTTTCGCAAGCATATCGGCTCTTTCATTACCTTCAATCTGTAGGCGTGAAGGTATCCATTGAAGGATGACCTGCTTCCCACAAGATTGAAGATACTTTTACAGCATTTCCACATACACATTGCCATGAGTTCCCCCACCCTTACTAATTAACTCCAACCCACTCCGGGAGTCTCCCTTGTGTCATTGCCAACTTGATCCCTCCAATAATCCCTATCAATTCTGCATTCATTATACAGATACTGTCATGTACTCTTACCATTTTCTCTTTCCTCATTGAAGGAATATAAATTCCCACACCTACGCGATCATCATTTACACTTGCGTCTGTATACATTCCACATATGTGCATAATAACTGATTCGCATTTTGCAAAACTCACTTTTAACCGATAACTCATTCATCATTGCTTTTGTTGTGTCACCAAACTTCAACCGCACTATTAGATTGCTCGGAGGGACTTTCGGATTTGCCGGACGAATCTTGGAGAATATGTTAATCTTTTCCAAGATTATCAGTGATTTTGTTGTCTATTTTCATTTCATTCACCAATTTGTTGTCCTTAGTTAACATTCGCATAGTCTCTCGCACGGTGACCCATTCCCTCTTATAATTAAGAGGCGAATCACCTAATTCAGACCACAGGGTGTATATTGGTGTCGAATTGAACGCTCCCCATACCACCTTGGCATAGGCATTCTCCACATTCATGAACTTTTTAAAACCGACTTTGGATCCATCGCCATATACACTCATTCCACACCCAATTTTAGCTGACACTAGCGCCTTTCGTAACATATCAGTCACACCCGGATGAGCTCCCCATTTCGGTTTGCTCACCCTTTTAATCACGTTCAATCTACTCTTACAATTATCGGCCAATTTTTCCATATGCACTTTGAAACTGTCAATTTCACACACTCAATTCTCTCATGATATATTCGCACTCAAATTTAATTTACTCAAACATTCGGTTACCTGAGTCACACATTCTTGAGCCCGGCTCAAGGCCTCCTCGATGATCCTCCCCTTGCCCATCAGGGCAAAGTCATCTGCAAATTGCAAAATGACTTTGCTCGACAGTCGGTGAGATTTTACTGCCTTGGGGGAGGCCCATAGTCGCCGCACCTTCCAACCTACACACTCTACCACACAAAACTAACTTTCTCTCATTCATAAAATCATATGCCCATTTGCAAATTTTCCCAGGAAACCCCAAGTCCATAAGGATCTGATAAAGTTTTCCTGGAACCACATAATCATATGCCCTTTCTACATCCAAAAATACCGCCACAACATACTTCTTTTCCTTTCTTATTTCCCATACAAACTTTTCTACACATTCATTAGCTGAGTGGTTAATACGGAACCCAAAGGTAGTTTCCGGCAACAAATTTCCCTCATTCACAAATTTATCTATACGACCTTTCATCATACCATTCACAATTTTAACAAATTCATTCAACATACATATTCCCCTGTAATTTGTTGCCAGATTCCTATCCCGATCTTTTTTAGGAATAGGTACCACTCTGCTTTCCTTCCATTTTTCCGGTATCTGAATAATCATCCATACTTGATTGAGAATTCAAAGCAATGCCGCCTTGGCTTCGAATTCTAATCTACCAATCATTTTATAGCTCACTCTGTTACTTCCGGGAGTAGTAGATTTCGATATTTCTAAGCCCCCTCGGAACTCTTACCATTCAAACTCCTTACACGTATCGTTCATAAATTCATTTTCATTATCAGGTAACAAAATGTCATATCTATCGCTCAAATTGCTACGTACGTCCGTAATCATGTGTAAAAGGACACCTTCATTCTCTCTGTCATCTAACACTGCATTTCTGTGTTGTGCTCTATAGCGTATCACTCTATTAAACTTATCCCATACAACCTTAGTTGTGGTCCTGTGCCATTTTAGCCGCATAGTATCGCCAACATACATTCATCCTTCCATAATGTATTCTACATTCATGACATATACACCTATTGAACTCTCTCAATGCTATCCGTTTCCTTTCATACCAATACTGGATTTCATTTTTCCACCAACCATTCACTTTGTATTCATTGCCTCTGACATTTATAGTGCACATTTCATTTACTCTCTCTATTTCATCCTCAAGTTGGTTAACCCCTCATTTACTTCTTTCATTATGAGAGTCTCATTCATACGTTCGACCCATTTCTTACCATTTATAATGACCTTACGGTCTATAGCAACATTTATACCACCTAAGCATATCCTGATCAAATAATGATCACTACCCAAATTCGCATCTGTGACATTCCAAGTGACTTGGCCCGCCAGCCCGCTAGATATTAAAGTTAAATCTATCGCGCTGGCTGTCGACCCCACTCTCGGCATTCTAGTCGACCCACCATCATTCAGGACTACGAGATCGGAATCCAGAATGTTCGACGGGTCAATCAGTTATTTCTAGCATCAGTTATTTCACTCCCCATATTCTCGAATACGCATTCATATCACTCGCTAGAATCACGTCACTTTTGCCTTCCACCCATTCAAATAAAATTTGAAAATCTCGTTGGCTTTTCTCTCTGTCAGACGTAGCCAACACTGGAGTTGCATAGATACTAACAAATAACAAGTTTCTGTCCAGATTCCGAGTTTTGGATGCGATGACTTCAATGCGCTCGAATCGCGGTATGTCACAAAGGACCAGGCTGATATTGATACGTGCTAATATCGCCAACCCGCCGAAGCCATCAGCCCTTGGTCTGGACAGATAATTGTAATTATGCTTAATGAAGCCATGCTTCATTTTTTTTGATTGCTCTATGTCCATTGCTGTATTACAAGTTGTTTGTTGATTTGATTGCGGTTGTTGTTGTCCTTGCTGTATTTGTTATTGTAGTTTGTTCGTTTCTAGTAGTTGTTTTGGTTGTTGCGGCTGTTGATGGGTTTGTTGTTGTTGTACTTGATATTTTTGTTGCTATTGTTGTTGTGGGTGGTTTCATTTTGTCTGTTGTTGCCTTGAAGTTGAAATGATTTTTTGATATGATTGTGGTTTTGTTTGTTTTGCGACTTTTGTGATGTGTTTGGTGGGTTAAAGGAGGTTTTAGTGTATCTGCATATGTTGTCTGGTTAGCTGGTGTGGTGTTTGCAAATAATCGAAAATATTTGGCTTTCGCCTCGGGAAATGTTAATCTATCTACAATTTTAATTTTTACTATTTCTACTTCTCGTTTATATACTCGACATTCCTTACTGTTGTTGGTGTGTGCCTCTCCACAATTAATGCATTTTAGTGTAGTGCACGGCTGGTCACTATTTGTAGCACTTAGAATCGCTTGTGCATCTCTTTTTTGTGTGACCAAATTTGTGACATTCGGTGCACTTCAACGGATTTGGATTGTACAACCGTATACTTAGAGTTATAGAAAGCCTGCCCTCACATATTCCGGTAACACTGGTGAATTAAAAGTCAGGATAATTGCTGCTGTGTCCGTTAACTTGTTTTCCACCCATTTCTTTATTTTATATACCTCTACGACGCCTTGGTCTTTAAGCCCTTCTTTGATTTCCTCCTCAGTTAAACTTTTTAGGTCGTGGCAGAAAATGGTACCTTTGGAACTGTTTAATATGGGGTGTTGCGTCACTTTTATTTTGGCCGATTGTCCCAGAGATGTGGTCTTCAGTAATGCATGCGTCGCTGCCTGATTTTTTGTCAGAACCGGCAGTTCCTCAGTTCTCGAGCGTTGCGTGTTAATGACTTCTTTGGTTATCATATCCAGCGCTTTTTGTATTCCAAAAGGTGAAAAGTTTGCAATCCATTATAACTGCACCGAATCACAATCCAAAATAACAATATGTAGCCACCTTATCAATTTTAGTGTTTTTATACAGAACTTGAAGATTGTTATCTAAGTCTTGTTTGTCAAATATTAAATATTTTGTTTTGTCAGCGCATCAGGCGATTTACATTTAATGAAGTATCGATTAAGATCAGATCGTTATTAACCATTGAATATATGTTTTGAGTCCGCTGCATAAAATATAACGCTATCGTCCGCGAAAAGTTGCAAGGTACTTTTTAATAGCAAATCAAAAATGTCGTTAATATAAATTTTAAATAGGCATGGTCCCAATATAGATCCCTGTGGATCCCCCTCTTCACTTACAGTTCCATTGACAACCACCTTTTGTTTCCTATCATGTTAATAGTTGCCAAACAATTTCAATTGCGTTGGGTTAAATTGCAGTTTTTCCATTTTCAGTAGCAGTATTTCATGATTAACACAGTGAAACGCTTTTTTTGAAATCTTGAAACAAACAAGCACATTTCTTTCCAACATCTACGTTTCTTGTAATTAAATGTGGTAGATTAGAGCATGCTGATAAAGTACTTGATTTTTTCTGAAATCCAAGCTGATATTGATTTAATATTTGATTGCTAATCAGACAATTTTCAAGTCTTCTTAGAATTAATTTCTCAAATACCTTGGAGAAAACTGGTAGGATCGATATTGGCCAGTAGTTTTCAAGATTGAGTTCATTTCCGTTTTTAAATACGGGAACAATTTTGGCTGTTTTGAGACAAGTGGCAAATTCACCTATTTCTAAATAATTATTTAAGAATTTGGAAACAGATTCGCCAAAATTCCCAACAAAATATTTAAGAATTTTTGCCGAAACTCCATCTAAACCGTTAGCCACTCTTGTCTTTAAAGTGTTAATAGTTGTTATCAACTCGGCTACTTCAATAGGCTCAAGACTAAAAGGACTGCGAATATCATAATTTATGCTAGCAAAATTTTCAGAGCGAGAAGAACACCTTCCAGTCATTAACTTTTGGGCTACAGTAGTAAAGTGTTTATTGAATAAGTTTGCAGCTACTCTATCACTAACTAAAGCACCAAGTTCATTCTGAATAAATATTTTTTTATTGCTGCAATCGTTGTTGAAATTAGTTTTTCTAAATTGCTGCCAAAGAAGAGTAGTCAAATGTCCATAATGGAGCTTTTTAGCCAGTTTTATTTGATTCTTAACTAATCGAACTACTACTTCTTCATATCGTACTCGCAAATACTCATTTGTTGGCAAGCTCTTTACCAATATCTACGGTCTACTTCTTTTTTTAATATTTTGCAAAATATCTGATGACATCCACGAGTTCATTACCTTCGCTTTTTTAGTTATTATGTGGCTATGCCGTGTAACTAATTTTCCTAATTCGTTTATGAAATTCTCGAGGTTCATCAATTTGAGTAACCCATTCCAACTCATATCGTTACTAAATGCTTGGAAATTCAAGATATTGTAAGTTGCGTTCTCTGCCCATTTTCTAATACGTATCTTACTTGTTTCGATGGTAATTAAAATTAATCAAATCCGTAATACAGTGATCAATTACCTTTTGCAATTCCGTTTTCTGCCCTAGTTGCAAATGTTCTATCAATAGAATTCAAAATTACAAAACCTTGTGAATTCACAATAGCTCACAGTAGAAGCCAGCAAATTTTCTAATACCTCCGTAAATGTTGTTTGCGTGTTTTTTTGCGATCGGTAAAATGCAAATATATTTATACAGTTCAGAACTAATTTAACGCCTAGAAACTGTGAATACTCATGATCACGATGGTAGAGTAATACCGATGGGATGCTTGAACTAACAAAAATAGCACACCCTCCGTACCGATCTGGACGGTTGGAAAAATAAGAATTTAATCCCGGTATATTATGGAAATTAACTAAATTCTCTGTTAGCCAGGTTTCTGTTAAAACTATAATGGCAACATTGTGTTGATGTGCTATAATTTCTTCATCAATTTAAAACTAGCCGAACCCAAATCGAACCAAATTTTCTTTAAATTTTCTTTTTTAAATTTAGTCCGCTCATCAGACTGCAGTGACCAAACTACAAAAGTATTGCAGGTACCTTGAACTTACATACAAATTATAATCACAGTGCTTTAGCGAATTAGTGGGGCTAGAAGATGATAGCCAGATATTATTTTTACATCGAGGTTAGGTTACCAAGACCCAAGTGTGGTTCCGAACTAATGAAACATTGACTTCTTTAAATTAAAAAAAAATTATACTAATTCGTAAAGCATTGTGGTTATACTTTGTATGTAAGTTCAAAATATTTCCAATTTTTTTGTAGTTTGGTCACTGCAGTCGGTAGAGACGACCGATTTTTTTAATTTAAATATTTCAATGTTTCATTAATTCAAAACCAAACTTCCAATGTCTTGGTAACCTCACCTCAATGCAACAGTAATATCTGGCTATCACCCAGAAATTGGGCTATCAGCCCAAAATTTCAAGTAATTTTAGGCTTACTATGCCCAAATCAAATGCCACATTAAATAATTTTGAGCTCTACTCGTTCTCAACCAAGCATTAGATCATTTAATTTAAAGCCAGTAGAACCCGACTCGACAATGAGACTAAAATCGAAACTAAAACGCAAAACAACACCTATTGACACACAAATAATTTTAGTCTCAATATGGCCCAATTAAATGTCCCATTAAAAAAATTTTGGGCTCTACTCGTTCAAAAATCAAACCAAAACCGAAATTAGAACGTAAAACAACATCTTTTGACATACAAATAAGTTTAGGCTCATTATGGATTAAGCAAATGACGTACTAAAAAGTTTTGGGCTCAACTCGTTCTTGACCAAGTTAATTTAAAGCTGGCAGAATCTGAATCTAAAATTGACCAAACCGAAATTAGAACGCAAAACGGGATTTGGCATACAAATAATTTTTGGCTCTACTTATTCTTGGGTTTTTGGCAGAAAATTTTGGGCTCTACTTACTCTTTTTAAAGCTAGCATAACTCGAATCAAAAATCGGATCTAACCCAAAATTGCGCAAACCAACTTAAATTGACATACAACAAATTTTAGACTCAGTATCGCCTAATCAATTTCCCATTAAACAATTTTGGGCTCCACTCGTTCTTGATCAAGCTTTAGGTCATTTAACTTAAGGCTAGCAGGACCCAAATCGAAAATCGAACCCAAAACGAAATCGGAAAGCAAATCAGGATCAATTGATCCACAAATAATTTTAGGCTCATTATGGCCTAATCAAATTCCATATTAAAATTTTTTAGGCTCCAACCATTCTTTATCAAGCTTTAGGTCATTCAATTTAAAGCTAACAGTATCCAAATCAAAAGTCAAAGCAAAAAATTAGAACGCAAAACAAGATCAATTGGTATACAAATGATGTTAGGCTCATTATGGCCTTATTATTTGCCCCATTAAAAATGTTGGGCTGTAGACTTTCTTGGCCAAGCTTTAGATCATTTAATTTAGAGCTGACAGAACCGAAATCAAAAATCGGATCAAACCAGAAATTAGAACGCAGACTAAGATTAATTAGCTTACAAATGATTTTAGGCTCTTTATAACTTAATCAAATGCTCATTAAAAATGTTGGGCTTCATTCGTTTTTGACCCAGCTTTAGACCATTTAACTTAATGCTAGCAGTACCGAAATCAAAAATCGGAACAAATCAGAAATTAGAACAGAAACAAGATCAATTGACATAAAAATTTAGGCTTAGTATGGCCCAATTAAATTCCGTATTAACAATTAGGCTCCACCCATTCTTGACCAAGCTTTAGATCAATTAATTTAATTCGTAAATTAAAACTCAAATTGATAATTGGACCAAACCGAAATTAGAACGCAAAACAACATCAATTGACAAACAAATAATTTTAGGCCGAAAAAAAATTGTAATGAGCCTAAAATTAGCCTTCAGTTTTCTTATTGTTTGAAACCATTTTTTGATGAACTTATTCTAAAGCTGCATAACAGTTTTATTTGGAAGGGGGTGGAGGCCAAAACCATCTCTAGTATGTTGTAATGTTCTGCTGGATGGGTTCTGCTAGCTTTAGAGACGTTAAAATCCCGACGTTTCGAAGATATATCCATCATTCTCAAGAAATACAACAATTTATGAAAATTTGGCAAATAGTTTTTTTAAATTATAGAAATTTGATTTGAAACGAAAATTTCAAAGTAACTGGATTCAAAAACCGAAATACATAGGTGAAATTATACGAGTAATGCCGAAACCTCAAACAATTTTAGAATTTTTTCTAAGCTGACCAGTTTATGGTTGTTTCTAATCCAGTTTAATTTACTGCATCCAGGTACACATTCAATATTTACAACGTCCGACATCACGAAACAGGACATTACTCCCCCAGATAATACCTCCGCCAGTACCCCCAGTCAATTGCCGCGCCATTACTCCCTGGGAGAGGGCGGTAAAATTTTCCCTCCAGAAAGCGGTTATAAGCGAAAGGGAAAATAAGAGATTACACTACTCGCTACAAATGTCAGCACTACCAGAAAAGATAATTTTTGTTGTTATTTTATTACGAGCTGATTTTTTTATTCATTTTGTATCTCTTTTCTCACAAAATAAAACCCCAACGGTATAAAATATTAAAAGTGTTCCGAAAAATGACATATTGATTGATCTCCGAATTAAAGTCGTTTAATAATCAATCCTTATGAAATTTGGTTTCTATAGATTGATTTTGGATTCAAACATAAATTTTAGATGGAAATTTGGTATCTGTGCATTCTGCACGGTTAAAATGGATTTTGAGCTGGAGAGAACTCGGCTAATTCTTAATTAATAATTTTAAAATTTGCATCGCAGGTCTATATTCTACTAAGTATTTTGAACAAGGTCTGAAATGAGTCAGTGATCGGTGCTTCTCGGCCACTTCTTTAGTAATTATAAAAATAATTGTGTGCAGGGTTGTATTTGAATTTTAAAACGGAAACTTATGAATCGAATAAGAAAGTTAAAGAAGATTATCGTTTAGAATTTTTTGAATAATATTTTGATTGCAGTCAAATAATTACGTGTCAGGCTATCAGTAATATCTTAAAAACTCCCATAGGTAACCAATATGCACGGTTGTTTTTTTTTGATAGCTTAGGTAGGCAATGCTGAGAAAACATGGACAATTTGGGAAAAGTTATCGGATTGAATTTTCACTGTAATTTTTGAATTTTATGCGGCCATATAAGTTCAGTTCAGTTTCTGACCAATATCTATTTATAGTGAAAATTTTGTCCAAATTTTCCATGTTGCCTCAGTATAGCTACGAGTATTATAAGAGCGACGGTTAGTGGTCACTTTTGGAAGTTTTTGATATTTTGGCCAACCCCACAAAATTAACCTAGAAACCAAATTTTATAAGGATTGTTTACGAAATGTTCCTTTAGTCCAGCATGAACAAATCCTAGAATTTTGTCCAACATGGTGGATAAAGATGGAATATTGTAAAATTTCAAAATTACCGAATTCGATCAATCAATTTGTAATTTTAAGGAACACTTTTAATATAGTGCTGCCACTTTAGTGAGTAGCGTAATTTCGATCGAAGAAGAAGATCTAAAAGACCGAAAATATTTCAAAATATGGCAATGCAACCAAATTTAGCTGATTACGGACGAGACAATATAACGGATTGTTCAGCTTGAAAAGCTGACTATAACACATGTCGCAAAAAATTGTAAACGTGTTGTTTAAATCTCTATAAATTCAAATTATCTATCACGCGTAAATAAAATCAATATTTTATTTAGCACGGTGTTATGCTGTGGTCCTCTATCTAGAACAGTAAGCCGATCCATGATTTTTTAACTAAGAGATCAGATATGGGTTTTCTCATCAAGTGATGCTCCAAAATCGAAAAGTACTCTTGAACGATATTTTTCGCTTCATACAAAAGACCAATTTCTTAAACTGGTCCACATTTGGGTAGTTTCCTGTAACTTTAGGTAAGAATGATTTTTGCATAGAGGTTGGATCATTTTTAGAAAATGGTCACTTGCATTTATATTGTTCAAGAGTATTTTTCGATTTTGGAGCCTCATTTGACGAGTACAATATATTTTTACAAATACTCCAATCGTCATGAAAATTCAGTTGGGTATTCTCAGAAAATATTGATAATAACTAAAATGCCCCAACTGAGGGCTCAGATTTAAGTAGATTTCTGTGACTTTAGACGAAAATTATTCCCTGCACAATTGTTCAGCACATGGCATAGAAAATACCCATGTTAATTTTCATGAGGATTGGACCATTTTTTTAGAAAACGGTCATTTGTAAGGGAAATTATATTGTTCAACAGTGAGCAATTTTGGAGCATCACTTGACGAGAAAACCTTTATCTCAGCTCTTAGTTAAAATATCATAAAACGTTTCACTGTTATATAGACGAAAAACCATGCATAGTTCAGCTTTTCAAGCTGAACTCTAATCGTCACAATAAAAAAATTAAGAAGACAATTTTATTCCTGACGAAATGGTATGTTGTCCCATTAATCAGCAAATGTTTCTAGTGAGATTTGATATCAAAACTGAAGAAATTGAAATTGTGTCAAATAAATTATGCATCTCTTGATAGTAACTCCTTTCAAAATCTCGATTTTATTTTATTTCGATGAATCGTAAAATCTCCATACCGTTTTGAGATTCGAAAAATGTGCGGACACGAATTGTGCTATGATACAATTCATCGAAATTATTCATAGTGGTAATAATCAGGGGAATGACGGCGAGGCTTGACCGGGGAAGGTAATGACTGGGGTAATTAACCGTAGTAATGGGGGGGGGGGGGTAATTGTCCGGGGGTAAATTCCTAGACCTCCGGCCTCTTTATGTATTCCTTAAGATAGAAATTGTTTAGCGAGTTGTAAATCTGATGATCTAACATAATTTCCCGATGATCAAAAAATAATATTTCTGGGATAATAAATGTTTTTTAGTGTCTTCACACAATTGGACCAGATTATTCCCATCATACTCAAACTGATGTTTGATGGTCGGTTCCATGTAAAACATTATTTTCAATAATGGTAAAATATAGGAGACATATACGGAAAATCGGTTCAATTATCATGTGAGCACTTGTGAATTCACCAATAATCAGTGCTCTAAACCTGCACCGACCAAATTAGCCCGCCTCAACGAAACCTGTACTATAATTTGTTACACATTTATTACAATTTATTACAACAAATCCCGATTTTATTACAGTTACCGTTTTCGAGGAACGAGTGGTCGGTTTAGCTTACAATTAAACCTGCACCGCCAAAATTGTTACTTTTGATGTAGCTATGGTATCGGAATGATTCTTGGACCAGAATTTTAAGACCAGAAGTTCAAGACTACCCCAATAACTTGCCTAAGGGTAAATTTTACCCCAAAACGATTATATATTTCAAAAACGTCAATTTAACCAACTTTAATAAAAAAAATTACTCCAGACCGCCACCAGATTTTGGGAAAAATGTTGCAAGAAGTTTAGTCGAGAGTAGGTCAGCCTTATCCCGGTGTGTAATAAATTATTTTTGTGTCAGGATACGCGGAATTGACTCCAAACAGTGGAGGCTTCAAATAGGTAATTTAAGGGTCAATTTTACCAACTTTAATAATTGATTACACCAGATCGCCACCAGATATGGGGTCTAATGTAACTCTGTGGTCGTTGTAAAGGGTAGGTCAACCGTATACAGGTGTGTAATAAATGATGTTTGTATCAGGTTACGCGGAATTTGCTCCAAGCAGTGGAGGCTTCAAATAGGTAATTTAAAGGTCGATTTTACCACCTTTATTAATTTATTACACCAGACCGTCACGAGATATTGAGTCAAATGTTCCTGAACATTGTGGTGGGTAGGTCAACCTTGTCCAGTTGTATAACAAATTATTTTTGTGTCAGGATACGCAGATTTGGCTCCCAACGGTAGAGGCTTCAAATAGGTAATTTAAAGGTCGATTTTACCTCCTTTAATAATTTATTACACAACTGGATAAGGTTGACCTGGATAAGGTTGATGCAATATCTGGTGGCGGTTTGGTGTAATAAATTAGTAAAGGTGGTAAAATCGACGTTTAAATTAAAAATTTCAAACCTTTTCAGTTCGGACCAAATTCCGTGTAACCTGACCCAAATATAATTTATTAAAAACCTGTATAAGGTTGACTTGCCCTTTACAACGACAACCGAATAACATTAGACCCCATATCTGGTGGCGGTCTGGTGTAATAAACTATTAAAGGTGGTAAAATCGACCCTTAAATTACCTATTTGAAGCCTCCACTGTTTGAAGTCAATTCCGCGTATACTGATACAAAAATATTTTATTACACACCTGGATAAGGCTGACCTACTCTCGACTAGACTTCTTGCAACATTTTTCCCAAAATCTGGTGGCGGTCTGGAGTAATTTTTTTTATTAAAGTTGGTTAAATTGACGTTTTTGAAATATATAATCGTTTTGGGGTGAAATTTACCCTTAGGCAATTTATAGGGCTGATCTTGAAGTTACTTATTGAATGTAATTAATTTGTAATAAATTCTGGCACTCCAATAATCCAACCGAAGATAAAACTCTTTCATACTGAGGCGTCATATTGAATGAGAATTTTAAAACCCATTCGCTGGTGTTATATGGATAGTTAGTAATATAATCCAACACCGACATAAGTTTGTTGTCATGGTGGTTCACATCCAAAGTAAGTCTTTCTAGAGTGTAGATTTACCCCGAAACATATTTACCCCCAATTTTATGAAAATTCGTAACTGCATTACCGGATTTAATGTAGAAGTTATTTAGTTTGATTTCGTTCCCAGACAGGTGTTTTTTAAGGTTACAATTATCCAATTTATCGTCTAAGGCAACACAAATTAAAATAGATGACGCTATTAAGTTTTTGTCACTTATTAAGATTGAAATCTAAAATTCAGCAACCAGGAATTTTTGAGATAGAATATCTTTAACAAACTCGTATCAGTTAATATAGTCTTCAGAGTGGTTGTTAGTTGAACCTTTGAAACCGTGTTGGTTTAATGTCGATGTCAGTTTGAGTTTCACAATGTTGAGATGCACACATATTACTGGGTCTTGGAGTCACTGAGTAATTTTCTGAAGATGAGAAATGCAATAAGCATCCATTTGAATGACACACTGGAAGACAACCTCATCCGTAACACAGATATTGAAACCACCGTTGAAGGTACACGTCGAGTCTCCCGGATTGGTGGTTTTTAGGTTGTTTCTTGTATCCGAAACACGGGTGCATTTTTGGAAGCCCCAATACCTTGAGGAAAAGTCAATGGGCCAAGCATCAGAATTTGTTATAGAAACAAATTGTATCAGCAACACATGCGGAATACATCTCACTACAAATAAATTATTTTTGCGGAAATAATTATTTACTTGTAGCAGAATACAAGAGGAAAAATGTTAAACAAGATTTGAGATGAGATGGTAAAATAAAAAAAAATACACGAATAAATCAATTGATTTTCTTAAGAATGGTAACATGAAGATTTGTATATACAATTCCTAGTACTCCACGATTACCTATTTTACATATTTCTCATGTAAGCATAACAATTAAATAACGGAATAGCTATCAGATCTCAAAATGCATTGTTAATCGAGGGTTGGTTCGATCAGTAATCCAAAATTTCCATTAGCGATGGTTTAGAGCGATTCGAATTTACGAGTACGAGTACTATACCTAAAAATTTATTAAAAATGTTTAATTTATATCAATTTGAATTTTTTATTATTGTTTATATAAAATACAACGCGCTATGTTCACGACTGATTAATTCAAATAAAGACAAATATTTAAATTTGAAAACAATCTTTTCGCCTCGTAGCGCGTAAAATTGGTTTTCGTTTCGATATCTTATGCAGAGGCAAGCAAGCAAGTAAAAATTGTTGGTTTATTATGGATAACAAATATACTAAAATTATTTTATGGAAGATTATCAAGGATTAAACTTTTCAAATCTCGGAACAAAAACTTATTTAAACTTTGGTATTTAATGGTGATTGGCGTTTATGTAGTTTGCTAAGTCGTTTTGATTCAGTTCTCAAAGTATTTATTACGTGTGTATGTATGTGCTCCAGTTAATACGAATTTTTATGCGAAATTAATTCAAAATGTAGATAAAAGCAACTGTGCTATAGTGTTAATTCACAAATTCCATCAGATTATGAACCGTGTATTAGAAACCATAATAAATTTATTGTGAGATACCGGTCAAATTTCTAAAATTTGTGAGGTGCGAAACCTAATTCGTTATTTCGATTTTATGCGAAGTTATCTTTAGTCATCAGTGCCACTAAATGCCAAATTCGCTGCATGTTCTGCGGTATATATTTGATTTATATAGAATTAGTGCTGGCTCATAGAGCGCGGTAACATGATGCGTTTCACTACCATCTCTACCATCTCATTAACAATGAGAATTTTTTGCACCATGTTTGCAACAATAATTTTATGTGCAGCTCGTGTACCGGTGTGAAGTACTTAATTTTAATAAAAAGTGTAGCTACACATTTTAAAGAAAAGTGTAGATACACAAACTGTCAAAAAGTGTAGCTGCAAAAGAAAAAAGTTTGGAATTTGAAATACGTGGTTTAACTAAAATTATTAAAACCTCTACTTGTGATGGTGTATGGAGATATTACTTTGGCTATTTGGGTATTTACCCAAATTCGGCTAATTATTCTTTTCGTTCAAAAAATCTTCGGAGTCATGGGTGCCGAGTGTGGAATTTAGTGTTCTCAACTTGGTTTGGTGTCGGAAATTTGTACAAAAAAGTGTCTTGAAATTTTATGTACAAATTTCAGACACCATGCCAAGTTGAGAACACGAAATTCCACACTCGGCACTCATCGTTCCGATGATTTTTAGAATTATGAAAGAAATAAGTGAATTTAGCTCGAAAGACGCTTCCACGTGTAGGGTCATATCGCCAATCACAAACTCCATACACCATCACAAGTGTAGGTTTTAATAATTTTAATTATACCACGTATTTCCAATTCCAAACTTTTTTCTTTTGCAGCTACGCTTTTAGATAGTTTGTGTATCTACACTTTTCGTTAAAATGTGTAGGTTCACTTTTTATTATCGTTAAATACTTCACACCGGTGCTCGTGTTGCATACTTTTTGGCCAGATTTTATTGTTGTTTTTCGTGGTTAGTGGACATTAAATTTTGACAGCACATCTACTAACTAAATTTATAACATCTACTAGATGTTATGAATTTTATTTTTTTAACTTTCCTATCCGTTTTGCTCAATCATCCAATATAAAATGAACAGTAGATTATGTATCGAGGGAATTAACTGGGAGATTACTGCTTTTATGAACTAATTACCTAAAGGCTAGACGAAGGACGAACATTATGATATATAACTCGTTGGCAGACCTTTTAAAAGTTTAGACATGAGTTTTTATGTACCAAATGGATAAACCAAACAAAATTTAAAGATGAGAGTGTACCCGCATAATATTGAGGCTCTCTCGCTTTCTCTCTAGCTTTCACATCACATGAAGTCCTCCAGTTTCGACATCCTAATATGCGAAAATCTTATTCGACGTCGTGACACTAGCGCAGCCGTCTTCCTCTAGAACGCACACCGGCTGGTTGTTGATGGAACATTTTATTAATAATCCGTTGTTGTAGAGACCTTGAAACGTGGTCGAACCATACCGCTACCTCCAAGAAGTTGTTTTTCGTGGTTCATTCAAATCCGGTATTCGTTGTTCGCAACTTTAACCCTACAATGCATGACGAAAAAATCCATATAATAGATTTGGTGCCAGTTTTTCTGAAAAATGGATTTTCCTGATTGTATCATATATGATACATCATGCATTTAGAGCAACAAAAATAACCAAATTTTAAATTATTTTTACACAAATTTAGTTCATTAAAATATAGGCACATAGTTCTGTTCAGATACAGTCAGTTAACAAATACGCGAACATCCCTTGAAGGTAACTGGTTAGCATTAGGTTCTTTGTTTTATTTTCAATTTCCGCACTAATTGCATTTGACAACGGTCGGCCGCGTTTCAAACAGTCCCGGTTCTTGTTAACTCTGCACAAACTCTCAGCAAGTTGAAACCGAAAATCCACTAGACTGAGATAATTTGCCTTTCTCTTTGGCAATTCTTTTTGAGAGCAGCCACGATATAACCACTGTAATGTCGAAAAGATGGTAAAAAACTAGATCTCAATTTAATTTTATGGCGTTCGGTAGGGTTTATTATAATCGGTTATAATGTTAGGTCAATCCACTTCGATCGTTTGTTTTTTGCCACGAATATACCGTTTAACTTTTGTGGTCGGTAACTCTCCTGCAAACGTTGATAATAGTGTCACATATTTTATGTCTTTCCACAAAACTACACTTACGTCTACATCTTCGACTGTGCTAATCTGTTCCACAACAAAATCTCGAGGCTTGGTTTTTAAAGCACGTTCCGTAGGTAATTTACAGAAAGGCAGTCTGTCACGAAGTACCGTGCCATTCGTTTGAATTTCAACTTTATGCAGTTCTACAACAAGTGATAAACTCGTCTAGTAGTTGTCAAAGTAAACGTGATGGTTTACGTGGTGTGGCACATCCCGCAATAATCGAATTATTACATTTGAAGAGCTACCTAAATTCGGTTTAGGTTTTCGCTTCTTGCCGCTGAAAACCTTGTCATAACCTTCGTGCTCATCATGTGATATTTCAGCTGGGGTTAGCTTACCTCTAATTGATGTTGCCGTATCTCCAAAGTTTGTTAGAAAAATCATTTTCTGAATTAGCTGCATCCAGCCCATCTTCTACAGTTACGTGGCTGAGAAACTCGTCTTTTTCTTTGGGTTCATCATCTGCTGCGTCTACAGCAGTGAATTAATCATTTATAGGAGCTGTTACATCTGACGTTCCAAATAGTATTTTACCTGCAAGTCATGACATTAGTTCTACTTGTGGTGTAATAATAAACAAGCCGATTTGAGGTACTAAGTGCTATAATGAAAATTTTGGCGTTAAAACGATTATGCCGATGCTTTGGTTACACGTATCGAAATTCAATACCGATACAACCTAAAATGATATTTTGTTGATGGTAAAAACATGTTTGGTTACCAATAATTGTAAGGTATTTACATTGGTGCCTAAAGGAAGATATCTTGGTTCCTTTCAATATACATGTTTCAAATCGAGGTTATCTGCTGAATTACTTGACAAGGCTCTTAATCCTAATATTTGGCCAATTAGAGTAAATATTCGGGAATTTAATAATGCAAATTTTCTGCTGCAATCAACACGTTGATAGATTAAATTACCTTTCATGTAACGTATGTAGTGGTATATAGCTGTGTCAAGTGACAATCCGCAGGTAAATAATGGTTCATGTTTAAAGTTCGGCCACTTAAATGTTCATGGTTTAGTAAAACATTTTGATGACGTTACAATAGTTGATATTTCTGGTACTATGGATGAGCGAAGCTCATTTGTGATTTTAGTACTATTGGACTTCTCTAAGGCTTTTGACTGAGTTAATCATACTCAATTGCTGCAAAAGCTTCAGTGATATCATAAGTTCTCTCTTTAAGTTGGCAACACTGTTTTTTTGACAACCGATTTGACAGTTTGATTTACCATTTCATAATGAATAGACTCACGCCAGAGCAACGCTTGCAGATTGCTGAATTTTTTTTATCAAAACGATGGTTCTGTTCGCCAAACTCATCGTGCATTACGTCCATTTTACGGTCGCCATAATCGTCCACCAGAGCAGGTAATTCGGTAAACTATGGATCGTTTTGGCACCACTTGTGCTTTAAATGATAATACGCATCCAGTAAGACGTCAAACAGCGAAACATTGAGGAAGACCCAAATCAATCAATTCGACAACGTTCTCAGCAACTGGAGTTGTGTCCATCCAATTTTTGAAAAATTTTATTTAATGATCTTGGTTTACGTGCTTACAAAATTCAACTTGTGCAAGAATTAAAGTCATCCGACTATCGCACATGCCGCCAATTCGGCCAAAGGGCTAAAGCACAAATTGATATTGATGTTAATTTTCCAAACAAAATTTTGTTCAGTGATGAAGGTCACTTTTGATTGAATGGGTAGATAATCCACAAGCCTTTGCCGAAACTCCATTACATCCAGAGAAAATAACTGTTTGGTGCGCTTTATGGGCTGACGGAGTCATTTGCGTTCATATGTCTTCTAAAACGACGATGGGGGAATGTTACTGTCAACGGTATAGAGATATGATTTCTAACGTTTTGTACCCCAATTGGCTAGCATAAGCTCGGGCGGAATATAATTAATTTACTCACAGAAACATTTGATGTAGGACTAATTTCACGTAATGGTCCTATTAATTGGCCACTGAGATCGTGTGATCTAACTCCATTAGATTATTTTCGTTGGGGATACGTTAAGTCAATTGTCTACGCCGATAAACCAGAGACGATTGAACACTTGGAAAACAACATTCGGCGAGTTATTAGGGAGATACGGCCGCTGCGAAGAGTGATCGAAATTTGCGATTACGCCATGTACGCGCCAGCCACGGCGGCCACATGGTCGAAATCACATTCAACAATTAATGGCAGAAACTTATCTATCCAATAAAACTATTTTCACTGATATTCAAAATGATTTTCTTTGTTCTATTTTAATTTAAAATTGTGAACCTCTAAAAAACGTCATTTAGAAACTGTCTCAGAGGGGCTGGTGTAATGTGCTTTTTTCGAATGAATCGCGGTTGAATTAGACGGTTATCAGACGGTCGATGCAGAGTTTGGCGTTCACCAGGATAAAGATTAACCCCTAATCGCGTGATGACAGTCGAGGCATTTTATAGAGGTTCGGTGATGGTTTGGGCCGGTATTTCGTGTAATTACAAGACTGATTTGGTAGTAATACCACATTCAGATTTATAACATCAATACGACTTCTTGAATAAATTTTAAGGCTTCATGTGCTTTTCAGGAAAATGCAAATTGGGCGTGGATTTTGTTTATGCATGGTAATAACCGGCTGATTTTGGTTCTGGCTAATTTTGATTTGGGAACGAAATATCGAGCAAGTTTACAGTCTCAAAGAGCAGCATATTGGTTTTCATTTAGACAATTTGTATTTTACACCAAAAACTCATAAAAACCAAATAAAATAAAACGGATTTCAGTATCGAGAAGATGACAAAATTTCCTTCCACCAAAAGGTGTCATTTCATCAAGATACAAGCGTTCACATCCGGGTATTTTTCGAAAAAATTTCTGTTCCGGTCTTTTTTGGCGGAGAGTGTATTGTCATTATACAGTAATGTTTTTGGGCCGTTAAGTGTTAACGAGATAGACAGTTCCCTATATTTCTTCACCGGTGTGAAGTATTTAACATATATCAAAAAAGTAGCTACACAAATAAAAGGTAGTTACACAATAAAATAAAAAGGATAACTATACACACAAAAAATATGGCAGGGTTGAATTTTCGTTCTTCGATTTTTACAAGAAAATGACAAAGTCTTTTCATAACTTTACATGATTTGGTAGCATCAATATATCGCGTTTCACTAAAAACTGCCAAAAGTATCCCCAAAATGCCGGTATAACCAGATTTGCGTAGACATCTCTAGAATATCGTACGTACACTTTCCATAACTTTATTTTGATGTAAATTCGATAAAAACTTCCCCAATGGTAGCATCGATATACCGCATATCACTAAATGTTTTCGAAAATATCGAAAATGTAGATTTGAGTAGATATCTCTAGCATCACGTGTAAATGGCCATCAAATATCTTTGAGACCGGGTGTATAGTTCTATAATGTTCAATGAATAAAAACCAATTGTAAAAATCGTTTTTTAATGAGAAGAATTGAAAATTCAACCCTGCTAAATTTTTTGTATTTATAGCTACACTTTTTATTTTATTGTGTAACTACACTTTTATTTGTGTAGCTACACTTTTGGTACATGTCAAATACTTCACACCGGTTATCTCTCCACAATTTCACCACAAGCAATGAGCGATGCATAAACTTGTACGTAGAGACCTTACGAATGTAATCAGTGTAGCTGAGTTTAATAGAAGTAATTCATCGTTAATAATGAACCACAGCAGTGCACAAGCACATCTCTGCGACCAACAATTTAAATTGTATCAAAAAAGCAAATACAATGAATAGGTCAATGCCAAACCTAATACAGGTATCGGAAATTGTCAAAAATGTTTCACTGTTTATCGAAAAGAGTCTACTAGAATCTGTTTACTATTAAATTATCTTTCAAACCTAGAGCACGTTGATTTAGCGCATTTTACAAGAACTGCGTAAGTATAGTGCATTTTAGTGAGTGAGGTAGATAAATTATTTTTAAATAATTTATTGATGATTCTAGCTAACACTTAACACTAATCAAGCAATCTGCCCTCCTCGAGCAAGGCCGAGCACTTGACATTAATCAATCTGCCCTCCTCAACCTTTCTAGACAGAACACTATTGGTTTAGTATAATCTTCTGATCTTCTGCAGCTCTCAGTAGCCTGGAACAGTTTGGATAAATGTCTCTGAATGAGCAAATAGCCACGCTCAAAAGCAAACCGGTGTGAAGTTTCTGTACATTTTTTAAATTATTGGACACTTTAATAATTTTGAATAAAATATAGATTTTTGGCAGATGTTTGCCCACGTGTACATTTTTTAATAGTGTAAATATAACAATAAATTTAGTTTGAAAAAAAGATTAAATTTTTAAATTTACACCCATCCCCTGATTTACACGGTAGTGTTTTTTACTCGATCTCGCTTTCACACGGTTTGAAAACTACCATGTAAATCGGGAACAAACTACCACATAAATGGGTGTACATTCTTTTCATTCATTACATTCTCTGTGGCAAATTCAGCGAACCTCAAAGATTGCATACAGTGTGGAAATGAATTCACCTAATGCCGAAATGTTATATCATGTCACATATAAAAACCGCAGATTCGAGTATGGTCATTATGGTAAATTTGTGTAATTTGCCATCAGCTCAGATGAAAATCACGGAGAGCGCGAATGCTCAAAAATTCTTTTATTTCGAAATGACATGATGTGATTTTAATTCCACAATGTAAGTTCTTTCTAACCTTTATAGCCACTAAGGGACCTAATATCTAAGATTCGTGTAATTTGCCATAAGCTACAACGACATCCATTTATATAAAAATCGCGCATATCTTGAATGTTCCAAAAATATATGCGGAACCGTACTGCGGTTCTGTTCGTACTACGCGAAGGTTTAGGAGAAAAGTCGAAGAATTCTCAACAGGTGGCGCTGTACGTGCACATTTCGTTTTCAGTTCAATTCATTTACAGTTCAACAGGTGGTTCAACGCTGTAGGCGGTCATTCCATTTGACAGCTCAATATGGTTTGTTCTTTCTGATTTGATAACTTGAGCTGTGCGGTCACGGTTAAATGCATTTCTGATATTTTTATCAGTTTTCATTGATTTTCCGAGTGAAATAGTTTACATTTACGAAATGAATCATTGCGCATTGTGGATTATCTATTTCTGAGTGATATTATTGTTATTTCGATCACAAAAAAGTGAGTTCATTGTTTTTGTTTGTCGGCGAAAAGCTAACCCGATTTCCATTGGAATAGATCGGTAATGGATTTGTTTTGGTTTTCCAGATGATTTCAAAAATTTAAATTGCATCTTTTTCGTTCGTTTGGTTTCTTTATTTTTGTTAGTTCAAAGGTAAATTATTGGTTAGTGAAAACTTTATGTGCGATTTATACAAAGTGATGATCATTTACAGTTCGATAGCAACAACGGTTGAGAAGAAGAGATGTTCGTGCTCGGCAAAGTGATGCATTGCAATACAGTTAAATTTGAGAAAGAACCACCTGGATTGTGTTGCGCGAGCGGCACCACCAGAGCCACTGCGCATGCTGCTTTACGGTGAATCTCCTAATTCGAACCATTTCCTGCAACACACCAAGATGTA
The DNA here is from genome assembly GCA_963691935.1 of Nephrotoma guestfalica. Lineage (NCBI taxonomy): Eukaryota > Metazoa > Arthropoda > Insecta > Diptera > Tipulidae > Nephrotoma > Nephrotoma guestfalica. Next base: position 82,979,571 of record OY829914.1, on the reverse strand, counting down.
CAACGATTGTTTTCAAATGACGTCGTTTGTGGTGAAATTGTAAATGAACGAAATTACGATCCAATATTCAAGGTAATTTCACAAACATCAGCAAGGTTCATGGGCAAATTTTTCATCTTGCTGGATCGCTGTTGCCACATATCAGATCAAGAACACAAATATATGGAAATATACTTTCTTGGAGATACCCATGATGAAGTAAATCGGCGTTGTGCTATATTTAATACAACGAAAAGAGAAATAGTCCAGCAATTGCAGCAAATGTCACACGAACACAATGAGCTCATCAAACTGTTTACGCTTTCGTTGGAACAGATGCCATCCGATGATCACAGCATTGTCATAAAAGCGGATTAACGACCAGCAGCAACTCATGAACGACAATACAATGCACCTACAGTTAGTAAAACATGCACGAGGACTCCCAGGACGCGATTACTGACATGCGCAATTATTGGCGGCGAATTTGTTTGTGACGTTTACTTGCAATCCAAAATGGCCAGAGATTACGCAGTTATTGCATCCCGGCCAATCACCAAGCGATCGTCACGACGTTACAGCACGAGTTTTCAAACAAAACTGATGAAGATGTTTAATGGACTTCATTGCGAAACAACGTGTGTACGGTATTGTTCGATGCTGGATGAAGTTTGCCGCACGCACACATTCTTCTTTGGATAGTGGACAAAATTACACTAGACCAAATTAATGACATCATTTCCGCTGAAATTCCTGATCATGAGATAGATCCAGAGTTGCACGAAGTGGGGACGACCAATATGCTGCACGGACCGTGCGGACAACACAATCCCACTTCGGTTTGTATGTCCGACAATAAATGCACAATCCAAGTACTTTTATTTCGTAAACTCAAACTGGATGGAAACGATGGATATCCACTCTATCGGCGTCGCTCACCAGATGATAATGACAGTTCATTCATCACTCAATTGAAAGGAGCGGATATCGTGGTTGACAACACATGGATCGTACCATATGCGCCAATATTGTCTAAGGCATTTAAAACACATATCAATGTTGAGTATTGCAGTTCGGTGAAATATATTAAGTATGTTTGCAAATACGTCACGTGAACGAGATCAAATGAGCCGATATGTGAACTGCAGCGAAGCACTCTGGAGAATATTTTCATTTATTCGCGAACCGTCATCCGACTGTTGTGCATCTGGCAGTTTATTTGGAGAATGGCCAAAGACTGTATTTCAACGCAAAGAATGCAGCACAGCGAGTGGAAAGACCACCAGCAACAACATTAACGAGTTTCTTTTCAACTTGCACCAGTGATCCGTTTGCGAAAACATTGCTTTACTTGGATATGTCTCGATATTATACATGGAATGCATCGTCGAACAAATGGTTACGCAGAAATCAAGGCCAACCAGTAGATGGATTTCCAAGTGTGTTTTCAACTGATGCATTGGGACGAATTTACACAATCCATCCAAATAACGACGATTGCTTCTACCTTCGGTTGATTTTGGTTAATGTGCGCAGCTCTACATGCCAGCGCCAAATCGTCAAACTAGAGATGTATTGAATCGAGAATTGGAACGCGAGCGTGCTTACGATACGACAACTTTGAAACAATAAGTACAAACAAATGTTCCATTGTTGAATGACCAGCAAAAGAGGGCGGATGATCAACTGATGAAGGCTGTCGATGATGGAAACTGTGGACTATTTTGCCTTGATGCGCCCGGCGGAACTGGGAAAACGTTCCTGATATCATTGATATTAGCAGCAATACGTACTCAATGCTTAGCTCTCGCATCTACCTGAAGTGCTGCAATACTGCTGGAAGGTGGAAGAACGGCAACATTTCAAAACAATCAACCATAGTGTTGAAAAATGGAAAATTGATCATATGGGATGAGTGCACGATGGCACATAAACGATCATTAGAAGCACTCGATCGAACATTGAAAGATTTGCGCAACAATAATCGTCACTTTGGCGGCGTGATAATACTGTTGGCGGTCGACTTAAGACAAACACTTCCCGTGATTCCGAAATCAACAGCGGCGGATGAATTAAACGCATGTCTCAAGTCATCGTATTTTTGGCGATATGTGAAAACCATTCCCTTGAGTATGAATGAAAAAATTCCTGAGAATCAGAAATGGACAAATTCCGATAGATACTTCCAGTGGTTTAATATCGATTCCAACTGAAATTTGCCTCAATTTGCCTGAAATTCAGTTCAACGAAAGATGAACTCATCACTAATGTATATCCGAACATTGGCCAAAATTATCGTAACTACGATTGGTTGAGCGCGTTCATACAAATCGATCGATCGCGTTGAAAACGAAGGCGAAGTCGTCATTTATCCAGTGGAATTCCTAAACTCTTTGAATTTGCCTGGCATGCCGCCTCATCATTTGCGTCTTAAAGTTGGATCTGTCATCATCATGCTAGGAAATCTTCATACCCCGAAACAGTGTAATGAAACCTGACTGATTGTGACGAAGCTAATGGACAATGTGATAGTGGCGAGGATTTTGAAAGGGCCGTTCAAGAGAGGAGAATGCCTACCGAAGAATCAACCGATTTGCCGCTCCAGTTCAACTGCCAGTGAAACTTGCATTTGCAATGACCATGAATAAATAAGTCATAAGGGCAAGCGCTGGAAGTGTGCGGCATAAATCAGAAAATGTCATGCTTTTAACACGGCCAGCTATAGGTGGCGTGTTCCCGAGTTGGGAAACCAACTTTACTGGATCATGCAGATTTTAATAAAACGAATAGAATTCAATGAAATTAATACTTGATTTTATTCTATTTTCGCCAAATATTGGACAGACCGAAGTCCGTCGGGTCAGTTTTCCGTATAACTATAGGATATTAAATTCACTTGAATTTGAAAAGTGTTTCATTCGATCTATAATTGAAATTATATTATTGCGTCATCTGTTAACAACGATCGATAATTTTTTTTAAAAACAAATTTCGGGTGGAATCGTGAATGCTCGAAATTAATTCAATCAAAAAATCTATTTTGGGCACAACGAAGTTTTCCGGATCAGCTAGCTACCATAATATAAACCCCTTCTAACCTATATAGTTACTATGGGAGGTAATCTCTGAGATTAGTGTAACCCATAAGCTACAACGACACCTATTCATAAAAAATTGCACGTAGCGTGAATGTTCCAAAAATCTATGCGAAAGACCTATGGCTTATTCCGAAATGGCATTATGTGATTTTAATTCCACAAATTAGCCCCTTGTAAACTATAAAGTCACCATGGTAATCAATTCAAACTCTGAGATTCGTGTAATTTGCCATCCCTAGCTTAATTGACATCCGTTCGTGTAATTAGAAGCATTTATTTTTATAATTACACTGTTAAAAAATGTACTCGCGGGCAAACATCTGTCTAAAATCTAAATTTTGTCCAAACATTTAGTTTTGAACACTCGCATAAATTCGTTCGGGAGTACGTTTGCTATGAACACTTACTCGGCTTACTTCCAGCTATGGCATCGTTAAGTATATTCCTTATGGCAAACGTTAAATGAGAGTCATTTGAATGCTATAATGTCAGATTCAAGGACATTCGTACTCGATCAGTAGCTGATATCAATTACCGAACTATTCAATCTTGGCTGATAACCAACATTAATATTAATAGCCAACGAGAGGCTTTAACAGGTATTTCACGGTAAAGTGGCGTCTTATGGAAGATAAACAGATGGTACGACAAGTACAATCGCAAATAAAACACGCGCTCGTATCAAATCTGTTTTTGGCATCGCCTGCGATCCTGAAATGTATGGACAAAAAAGAAATATCCAATTTCGGTTGCTTTAGAAACTACTTTGAATAAAGTCAAAATTTAAATCATGTTTTGATTAAACCGGAAGAAGGAAGTAAAACACAAAAATAAAACAAAAAATTATAATAGGAATCCATCTACACCACCATACATATTTCCCAATACCAACAAGACGGTAACTTATTTCGAAAGAATATGCAAATAGTCTCAAAGAAAATGTAAAACGAACACATAAAAAAATCGATTCATTACTTTTTAGTTTATTTTTTATTTCAGCGGACAAAAATAATTAGAAATTTAAATTCCACACAAAAAAATCGTATTTCCTGCCAAAAGGACGAGAACATTTTTGTTTTCGATCCGGTCACATAGTTCAATAAAAGAATGTGGGAAATTAGAGAAATTTCTAATTTTACCTTCTCAATATTCATTCTCGACTTATGCCAACAAAATAATTTCATTTAAAAAGTTGCGGTAATATGCTAATTTTACAGTACTCCTGTATGTATGTGCGAAATCAACTAATAAGCAATAATTTCGATTTCATTCACCTTGTTTCTTCATCAAATAATAAAACTTAAGCATCCGGATTCGTTACGGTTGAGGATGCTTCCCATATATGTTTGTACAATGAACGGTTTAAACTTACTCGTATGAGAAATATAAAATTGTAAACTACAAAATTTTTATGTGTTGCGGTCGCGGCCAATAGCTTTTCCATGTTATCCAATTATAAGTTGCTAAATTTAATAAGAAGTTATTTGGGTTTTAATTAAAATGTGTGGTTTGTAATGTCACCGTTATTTTATGTCTTAATTTTCAAATTTCTACTGTAACTGGAACGGAGAACATCAATCATATCAAATGTTCTAAGGCACGCTAGTAGGTAACTACTGTGTTCTTATGTACATTTCAAACAGTAAGAAATGCCATTTGGTGCCTTGCAATATTTACGTACACACCAAGAAAGGTGTCAAATTGTCTTACGTGACACGTAACACAGAAAATAAAATTCGAATATAACCGAAACAATTAAATATTACATCTCCTGTCCCAACAAAGATGGAGAAACGGGCAACGTGGTGCAAATAAAACAAAGTCACAAAAAAACAATGACAGTAAAATATTTACCAAGTCAGTCCGTGTCAAGTACAAAACAAACCTAAGAAGTGATTTTTACGATTTTCTTTTGTTACCATCAAAGTATAATAAACATTGCATGGTAAAAAAGTACTAACATTTTATAATTAAATTTACATCTTCTACAAGAAAACTCCTTCGATACAAAATATTATGCGCGTAAAGTTGAGTTAGTTTTGTTCGTTTGTTTTTCGTAATGTCAATCATGTTCAAAATATATTTCATAGTGACAACACGTTTCGAAGTGAACATATTTTGTGATTATTCTGTGTAAATGCGCAAATAAATTTAAAATGTAAATCAGTGATTAGAGGGTACAAAATAATTGTTGGTGAATATTTTTCAGGTGAGATATTGATTCAAATAAAGATTCGTTCTTATTAGACCTGCGTCTTGTTGGAAGATATAATTTCATTTTGACTAAAAATGTCATCGAACAAGGCTCTATTGGGTAAGTTGCGGCGAGGTCGAAATAATGTAAATAAAATCCACAAGAGCGGCTGAAACTCCTGAACACGACTTGAAAATGAATGAACGACTTGAATCCTGAAAGGAATAAAGCCAGAAAATTAGTCCAGACTAATGAGTGAAACTTCCAGAGATCAAACAGTGCTCAGAAATCCGCTTGTAAAATTAATAAAAATGCTTCGTGCAGTGGAAAAATAAACCATTGACACTGTCAACGCAGATTGTATTGAGCCAACCAAGGTGACATTGCACTAATTTATGAAAGGGACAATGGCCAAAGGTGGTACAAAGCTCCAAAGGTTAACGAAGCGATCATAATGGTTTAAACCAAAGATGGAGAACCACCGTTTCATCCGGATATCGTCCTGCGTTTTCGTGTTGATCTGCCTGACTAACCAAAATTTAAACGGATTGATATTTGCCATCTACATTTAAATACCATAACGGAGTATCTTGAAGAAGTACTTTTCTTATAGTTTGTTAGTTAGAGAAAAGTGTTCCCAATTGCTGGAAATAGCAGCAAGTAGTTGACGCTTAATTTAATAATAATAATCATAAATCCGACGAAACCATTTACCCCTCCCTGACCGTTCGCAGGAAGTCATCATTCTGTCTTATTATTATTTTTTAGCACATAGTACAGTAGATTCTCCAGGCGAAGTTTTTAGGTACCATAGTACCATAGGAGAACTAAGAATTTGTATTAACTGTACAAGGTAAAGACTGGCAAATCACTCAAAAACTATACACACGTTATTATCAGAGTTATCGTAAATAAACAAAAAATCATTAAGCGGCCCCATAAACTCACAGTGGTAGTTGATACTTGTCGACGTTACTAGCATCAGAGCTGAGAACTAAATCCAAATAGACACTCGTGGCCTGTTGCTGTTACAATCATCCTCAACTGGAATCCAATTGACATGCGACAAGTTACCAACATAGGATAATAAAGTCATCATAAACCGTAAGGTCAATCAACCTTTGGTAGATCAGGTTTGTTCGATAATGGAATACTTGGAGTTTAGCAAACTGTATGAGTTACGCAAATAATTTCAAGATCGCCAATGCCTGGAATTGTAAATTCACAACTCTGGAAACACGAGCAAACCTGCATGAGCAAAACACCTCTACTACGATTTTCCTCAGAAGTAATGTAACGATCATTATGGTGGACCTCGAAGTCCGAGGGAAATAACTCTTGGTTATGTGGAAGCTTCTATAAGAGCGACACCACCGTGAGGCAACAAACGCATGTTGGATATGAAAATATGAGTTTTTGTTCGGAGCCCTCTTACAGTTTGGTAAAAACTCAAACACGCTCTTGGCTTTTTGACGTCTTGTCTATATATAAATTTCTTTACAAAGGTACCAACAGGCCACTTGTTTGGAGAAACCGATACTGAATGAATGTATTATGTTCGAGCAGGGTCAAACCACTTTCAATGGATACGAAACAATCAAATCATATTGAGAGTAGATAGTTATAAAGGTTTAATGAAATATATAAATCGTGACGCAGACCCAGAGGATAAGCAGGTTAGAAAATTTGTAATATTGTTATCTAGTTTCCAGGGTAGCCCCCGCAATATACAGCAGCATTACCAGGGTGATATGGCAACCGTTAGAGAGCATGGAAAGTCTGATCTTTTGTCACCATGATCTGCAATCCGAAATCAAAAGAAATCGTGAAAAACCTTGAACCCCGATAAAAAGTGAAACATCGGCCAGACTTGAAAGATATACGTTGGGGGATGTCTCTCCCGGCTAAAGTTAAATAATTTAGTAGCGGACATTGCGAAAAAATCTGTTTATGGAACGTGAAGGCAACCGTTGGTCCCATACAATGCTTACCTTTGTCTAAAATATAACTGCCATATCAACGTTGAAATATGTGCATAAAGGATGTGATTGTTCTTTGTTTCGCAATGGATGATCAAAATCATAACATACACCGCTTGTCAGTTGCAGGAAGAGCAGATCGTTTGCATTCGCGTGGTGAATACTGTATGCAGCAGACTGCTTGGTTCAAACTCAATCAAAATTATCCAGATGCTAACCAGTGGAAATATTGAGAAATCCTTCACTATGTTTGGGGTAACAAAACCACTTTCTGGAAGAAGCGGCAATGTCGTGGGAATAAAGTAGACGGATGTAAGCTGTTAGTCATCAACAATTCTGAAATATTTTATCTTAGACTCTTGCCTCAACATGAGACGGGAGCTAAATAATTTGAAGACGTTAGAACGGTTACAGTCAGCGAAGGAATCAAATGTTGTAAAACAAAAATTGATATCTTTTACAAGATTCAATTTGGCTAAAAACTTTGGAAGACGCCAAATCAAACGATATAACTACCCAAATGATACAGAAAAATAAGGAAGACATGACTGAAGATATAAATGCCATGGACGGGATGAGACTTGCACCACTTGTGAATCATATGCTTTAAAGAACATTCTATAGAGTCTTTCAGTCTACCCAATATCGCAAACGGAGTATCTAATATTGATTACGTTCCATTCAATTTTGAAGAAGAGAATGAGATAGCCGAGAATATGATCCCCTCTTTTAACCCCAAGCAGTCATGCGGATTTCACAAAATTGTTGGTGCAACTAAAGATGAAATCAGAAAGCCAACAAGTTATTTTCTTGAAAACCTTTAGTTATGGCTAAGGCGGCAACAGTGGCAATAGTTAATAATTTGTTAATTAATGGATGAACATGCTATTCAACTGTTGGGCAGGGTTGAGGATGAAAAGTGGTGGTGCAGAGGATATTCGTAGCTCAAAATCGATTATTATCAGTACACTTTGACATATATGAGTAGGTAGTTATATTCTCATTACAATTGACAAGTTGATGAAGGAAGTTATACAAACAAACCTTGCTTTTGGCGCCAATTTCAAGTTAATTGAACAACTAACCACTTTTAGAATGTGAGTTTAGTAGAGAACTCGAGATACGTTGATCAGGACTATAGAAATTGGTTGTTACAACTTGGAGCTGAAACATTTGATTGGGACACTAACTCACACGTTAATGTAAACAAAAACAACTACTAAATTACTGGCTTGCTTGCTGAAGACAGTGGAATGTCTTTAAGTACAGATGAAGTCGATACAGAAGGTGAAAGTGTGCGTCTGTGCATTCCACGCGAATATTTGAATTCCATCAACCCGGTTGGATTACTTCAACAAACTCTGAATCTTAAAGTTCGAGCTAGAGTAATGCTACTTCTGAATGTCAACACTAAACAAGGAATATGCAACGGTACCTGCTTAGTTGTGAAAAGCATGAAAGATATCGGTCTTTGAAGTTCCGACCTGAGGCTGCCGTTTAAACCTAAACGACGACAATTTCCTATTAAGACGGCATTTGCAACGACCATAAACAAGTCCCAAGGTCAAGCAATAGACAAAGTTGGAATATACCTGTCGCAAGAACAACTATATGTTGCATTTTTAAGAGTTCGTCGATCCTATGACGCCAAAGTTAAAATTTTGTCTACTCTGTACCAAGGAAAGCTGATTCAAGGAAGTAGGAATATTTTTACTACAAATGGTTGGATTGGGAATTTGTGTACGAACATGGAGGATTTAGGAAAGGTTTGTCTTTGATCCATAAATTTGAAAATTTAAACTAACTATAATGTGAGCAGCAATTGTGTTTTGCGATAGTGCTGCCTCTTACATTGAGTAGCGTATTCTCCTAAAATTTCCGATATCTTCAACAGCATAACTGTGATTTGGTTTAGCAAGCGGATTGCACCCGAAAAGGCCTGTCAGTCTTTCTAGAGGCCCGATTATTAGTAAAACTGAGTTAGCAAAATTCGGTCAAGTACTCTAGAAAATAAAATTTAATTCAGTTCGACACACCATGCAAAATTCACAAATCAACGATCAAATTCCATTTTTCCAAGCTGGCCGGGTTTAAATTAAGTTCGTCAGCCTTAAGTGAAATTTGCCACAGAACGACATCTCCGAATCGCACATACATAATATTCAATGTCAATTTGCCAGTTTAAGTTACAATATTTCTTAAATGGCCACACTACCTGCTGGATCGGTCTTCCACGATCGACGATTGTTTACTCGATAACATCAACGAAAGCAGGACGTCGTGGAAGACCTTAATAACAAAATTTATGATGTTGAACGGTATCTATCCCAATCAGTTTACGTGTCTAGCGTTCCCTTGTTACTAGCCAGCAAAATGTCACAGCAGTAGCTATACCATAGCACGATGGCCAACAATTCACTACCTCAACAAGTAGTATGTGCCTATCGGTGTTGATAAAACATAAGCCTGACCGGTACGAGTAGTTCTATTATATCAATTAACCACTCGACCAAGGCAATAGAGGACAATTCAGGGCACAAGATGTTAAAATGCGTCTGTGCTATAAATTAATCGCTTATGCCAACCAGTTATTATACTCGTAGATATCATAGATTTTATTCGTAGATTTTACGATATCATAGATTGGACCTTGTGAATTTTCCAAACAGAATCCATCCTAATTCTGTTTTTTGTGCAATTGGTTGTTCTGGATTTCCTTTTATAATATCATTCAATACGATCTTTGGATAATAATCTGCTCCAAGCAACATGTCTATGGAACCCGGTGTGTTATAGTTTGGATCTGTATGCTCTAAGTTGGTTAGATGTTCGCAGCCTTCGGTTTGTATCCGTTGTTCTGGTAGCAGTGTCGTGAGTATTTGAAATACTAAAGTATCGAAGTGTAATTCAAATTCGGATGCTCTGGACAGGCTGGATTTTGAGGTTCACTATTTTCTTTACCACCCCCCCCCCCCCCCCCAATATTACGACTATCAACTCGAGCTATTTTGACACATACTTTCTGTCCCTTCAGCTTCAACTTTTGAACTGCTTCCTCGGTGATGAAAGTTGCTTGAGATCCTGGGTCAATCAGGACACTTAAAGTTGCGTGGCTTCCATTATTATTAGCGGATTTAACCGTTTCTGTTGCTAACAACACGTGTTCTTTATCGTGGTCTACGTTGGTTATTAGTTTAAAATTTTTTACTCCACCTTGCTCGTGGTTTGTTCTTTGGGCGTTGCTGTATGCAAAACACTATGATGTATCCCATTGTAGATCGAGCATTTTGTCTCTCGGCCGCAATGGTACGTTTGATGTGCTGATGATAGGCATCTTCTACATAGCTGGTATAGTAGCACTATTTGGTTTTTATCTGTTGCTGACAGCTGCTTGAACCGTGGACAATGGTCAAATGTATGCTTCATCTGGCAATATATGCAAATCTCGCGTAGTTGTGGCAAACGTTTGTCTTACCTCTTGCGGCTTTGGTTGTTGCGATTCAGTTGGGTCCCGGAGCGAACTTTCATATAATCGTCGTGTTTTACTGTCCAATTTTTTGGGTAATGTAAAAATTAGAAATGAATTCCAGGATTCGACGTTTATTCCGAGGCTTTAGATTGCGTCTATGCACTCATTAGTTGTATCGTGCAAATTCCAAATTGCGGCTGCTGATTCTGTATTAATTGATGGTTGGTTTAGCAACGAATTTAGGTAAGCTATAGGCGGACCATTTTATAATTGTCTGAGAGCGTTTGGGTTTGGTCTATCAGACGCTTACATGTAATCTCCATAAAACGTGAGTATTTCAATCGGTTTTAGCTTTATTTCTGATGTCGTGTGACTGGTAGCTGATATTTCTTCTATCGCAGTGGTAATTTCGATTGTCATCTTTGTGTATCTTTCTTTTAACGCTTCATAATCTTCTCTTGTGAAATATCCTAGCCTCTTATGGTCATGGCCTGAGGCTTCGACACAAAGCTCTTCATGCCTATCAATTATTTGATTCATCGGCCGCTGCATGTACTGTATGGCGAATTGCATAGCTTGCTTGCCTTGCAAGCTCCCTCATTTTAAAATCTTGTCTTCGTAGCATTTGGTTGAGTGTGCTGTTGTTGCTTTGATCTATCGGTTCTATGATCTAATCGCCTGTCCCGGATGCTATGAACTCCATGCTGCACGCTGGTGATAGCGATGTTAGATTGTTTAATCGCTGGCGCATTGCTTCTATAAGTTTTTTGTCGCTTGCCGCCACTGTAGTTCTTTGGTTGGTGTACGGATGATCTTTATTGATTGGTGGAACAAGGTTGTATATTTGTCGATCCGTTTTTACGAACTCTGTGTATAGAGCATTTAATTTGTCTATCTTCGTCTCCAAATATTCGCTCAATATTTGCAAAGATGGTTCATCTTTGTTGTCATTGCTCTCGAATTGAGCTATTTTTCCTCTAACAATTTCTTGTTGACCAAGTAAGTTATCCATTATGTCCGGTTGTTTTGTGTCTGTTGAATGATGATACTCGGTTTTGCTGGTTGTTGTGCAGCGCTTGATTATTGTTCAGAATTTCGCTGGTTGTTATTTAGCCTTGTTTTCGATGGATTTGTTAGTTACTTAAACTTTAACTGTTTGGCCGGTTGGTGTTTGGCGTTGAAATTAAACTTACCCGGTTGTAGTATGGCTTTGAAGTTAATTTTTATTAACTTGTTTTGCCGCTACCCTGGGTCGGAGCTCGTCCATTGATTCAAATAAATGGTGCATTTCAGCATTTTATACGATTCAAATAATGGTAATTATGAGGCAAATAGTAGAAAAATTGCCAATCATTATTGATGCTCCGTTTTATAAATGCCCATCATGGATATATCTATCCAGCCCCTTGATAATTGAAGCAGGAAATCAACTTCAGTTATTAGAAGACATATTCCATCATACATGATGATTCCGGAAGGAGAGAATGATAATAGTCTTGGGCACATTTGCGATATGCTAACCGCAGACAAGAGTCAAGAAAATCCTTGAATCGGCCGTTGCTCAGCAAAAATTCAAAGAAACAGCTTTACCGAAGGTCTTGCTAGACTTACGTAATCTATCTATGTATCCACTTTTAATTATCGATATTTGCTGGAAGTCCTTTAACCTACCATAGGCCAACCAAATAGTTATAAACCGCATATATACAAGTAAACACTTATTGATGCAGGTGCCCTGCAGTCAACCAAATTCCGTTGTTTACGATAATGATTTCATAGAGAGCACCATGTTCAAATTGAAGGTGAAAGTAATTTGATTACATTTTGGTACGGCCAAAGAATTTGGTACGGCCTTTCTATAACAATTCAATCGAAATGACATAAACGCGTTTTGATTTGTCTCTAAGTATAATAAATTTGAAAATTGGGCTTTTCCCTCAACACTTCGCAGCAGCAATTCGAACAAGTATCTAATCTCACGTGTAATCATTTACAGGATGCACAGAGAAATATTAAGACATATTGTAATCTTCCGACACAGTTTCCAATATCCGTAGTTAGCAATATTACGTTTCGCAAGGTATGGAATTCACATCGAAAATGTATTATGCGGAACCCCTCATAAACACTTTGCCTATGATTATGCATTATGAATTGAAGCAATTTCCGGAAATCACAAAATTCTTGTTATATGTATGTAACAGTATGTATGTCATAAATCCATACAACAACTGTATAATTATATACGAGATATAAAGTCTCAACAAGTGAAATTTGACGGTACAAGAAGTTCCTCATCCGTAAATCCCGTATCTTCAAACAAATTTATTTTTTGGCTAAGTGATGTCATGTCTCACACATACACAACATTTTATGCATGTACGAATGGATAACACATGCTGAAATTTAAATAGTTTTAAATTTAATTGATGGCGATACTACTGGAGTAGTTTGATTTGGTTTAAAGATTCATTGTTGAATTACTCCATTTGAATATCTTAGTTTTAAATCTAAATTCAACTGTGCCGTATAAAGTCCTTCGAGAATAACTATATTGTGCTGTTTGAATAAATTAAAAGTAAATCTGTGTATGACTATAGTTTATGATTCATGGCGAGACATAAATTCAAGGCTATCACAAATATAAGTAGAATCCGCCTAACAAAAAAACCCATATACCATTCATAATCATAAACATTACTAGTGTGAGATTTTTATTACGAATCTTAAGTTTAACTGTCAGGTGTGCAACTAAATTTCAGGGTTTTACACATAGATGGTGCTAGCGAAACATCTAGTTGTCATTCTCTCAGAAAATTTGTTTTGTTCATAGCGTGGACAGTTGTTAACGATAACCAGTTGTAATACTTCTTCAACTTGAAAACAAACAGCTGGAGCACGTCATTTGCTTGAGGAGGGCTACGGCGAACATGCATCATGGCTACCTTGGAAGATTGGTTTAAATGCTTCAGAAATGGCGATTTCGACATTGAGGACAACAAGCGCTCCGGAAGACCAAAAACATTTGAAGACACCGAGCTGCAAGCGTTATTGAATGAAGATGATATGCAAACTCAAGATCAACTTGCGGAGGCATTAAATACGACTCGTCAAGGTATTTTCAAACGTTTACATGCAATGGGAAAAATTTAAAAGGTGTGGAAATGGATGCCGCATGAGTTGACTGAGAGACAGATGGAAAATCGAAGAGCCACTTGCGAAATTTTGCTTTCACCGCATGAAAGAAAGCGCTTCCTGCATCGAATTGTTATCGGAGATGAGAAGTGAAATTTTTTTAAGAATCCCAAACGCAAAAAGTCGTGACTTTCACCTGGCGATGCATCAACATCTGTACGGACAAATCGCTTCGGAAAGAAGACATTGCTCTGCGTTTGGTGGAACCAGAAAGGAATCGTGCACTATGAGCTGCTGAAACAGGGCAAAACTGTTGTTACCGACAACTCATTAACTCATCAATCTGAACCATGCATTGCTAGAAAAATGGCCAGAATGGGACATGAGACGCTGAGATGGGATCTGCTACCGCACTCGTCTTATTCGCCAGACCTGGCCACACTTGGCCAGTTTCGAAGAACTACAAAATTGGTTGGATGAATGGTTTCGGTCCAAACACGCGTTGTTTTATCGTTGTGGTATTCGTTTGTGTATTGACAAAAATGTGTTGATAGCGAAGGGCAATACTTTGAATTAACCATTTTTTTATATTTCTATTGAAATTTTCCATGTTTCATTTTTCAAAAAAACCAGGAAATTTAGTAACAAAATATTTAACTGAGGAATTTGTTCTAATTCGTATTACTCAGTCAAAGCATTGTACCCAACAAAAGATTAGCTGTACCAACATGGCCTAAGAAGGTTTAAGTTTCAGTGAGACCAATCCAGTAATATATATAGGTTTACTGATATTCTATGATCATGTGAAGTACAGTAGTTTCCAAATCATCACACAAAAATTCAGAGCATGTCCGTCTGAATCACCCATATAGTAATTCATTGCAAGCAAATCTTCGCATTGCGGTTGTAAAAACTTTTCACTATTTTAATGTTATTTATTTGTTTCTTTATATTTACAGATTTTCCCACAAATACCGACACAATCTAATTGTCACCCAGCTTCCTCGTTTTTAATGGACATGGAGCTTGACGAAGACCAAACAATTTTCATAAATAATGTAAGTGAAATTTATATATCATTAAAAATAATAATTTATAATATAAAATTATGATAACTGTCTTATTACCGAAGTCAAATTTCTACCAAATACCAAAAACTATACATGTGCGCGAATATACAAATAGTAAACATTTGGGCGGAATACTGGCAACAATTGTTGCTTGATTAAAATAAATTAATAATTAAAAATAATTAAGTAAATAGTCCCATATATATAGACATGGTTTTTTATGACGGCCTTGGTATGTACTTTAATACAAAAATGCCAAATGGTCGGTCCCTGGGTTCGGCCATATGAATAACAAGCAATATCTGCAACAGGTGTTGCACGAAACTTCAATCAAAAATTTTGTTCTACAGAAGTCAAAAGTCCCACATATAGACATGGTTTTTTATGATGGCCTTGGTATGTACTTTAATATAAAAATGCCAAATGGTCGATCCCTCGGTTCGGTCATATGAATAACAAGCAATATCTGCAACAGGTGTTGCATGAAACTTCAATGAAAAATGTTGTTCTACAAAACAAAACATGTCTCTACATTGTAGAACAAAATTTTTGATTGAAGTTTCATGCAACACTTGTTGCAGATATTGCTTATTATTCATATGGACCTAAATGGTCGGTCCATATAAGCATTTTTACCCTTTAGAATATGGAACCGATTATTTATCAATTTTATCAATTTTAAATTGGGCATATTTAGCACATTAAAGCCTCACTTTCAAATGAATGTTTCGATTGTGTTACACGTTTTTATTTAAATTCGCCTAATTGTTCTCTAATCTTTGATAACAATGTTTCGATTGTACTGCACATTTTATTTTAATTCGCCTAATAGTACTCTTTTATGTTTTTATGTAAGAGCAACATTTAGGGAAATAATTAACCAATACATATTTATAGCGTAAACGTATATGAGAAAATTTGTTATATTTTTTGTTAAGTATTTGATTGGCATGCCTTATTGCGTTCTGGGAGTTGCTGGTTTGACATGGTGACATGGACAAAACGAGATGAAAATCCGGACTCTCCACCAAACTCCCGGAGCTTCTGGCGGGTCAACATATACATGTGTTATCCTGGTGGAACACGAGGCCTCTCCTATTGGCTAATTCTCGCCGCTTCTAGTCGATTGCTGCCTTCAGTCGGTCCAATTGCTGGCAATAGAGATCCAAATTGAGCGTTTGGCCATTGGGCAACAACTCAAAGTAGATAATTCGCTCCCAATCCCATCAAACCAAGGATTTTGGCCAATGATTCGCAAATGGAAGCACGGTATTTTATTGACATTTTCGACGATAAGCCTTCCAGTGCGTGGTGCATCCTTGATATCGAAATTACCGGAACGGGACCATATACACCATTAACAATTTCAGTAATCCCCCTTTTAACGAGTATAAGTATGGCCCACTGCGACAAATACATCACGAGGTATATATGTCATTAAAGCCGTCTAGTGAAAAAATAATGGATTTGTTTTCCCCAACCCATTATGAACAGATAAAAATAAATTAAAATTAGGTAACCAATAACTGAACAGTTAAAATAAAGAATAAAAATGCAGGTTAATTCACAAGGAATTAATACAGTAAGTATCTAAGCGGTTTAAGGAGACCAAAAGCAGTAGACAAAATACCAAAGACCATTGGATTGTCATAATGTCAAAGTTGTCAATGGTAGATTCTTTCCCATATGTAGAATTATACCGGTGTTATCTGTTGGTTCCATTTTTTGCTTCCAGTTTCAAATTAGTAGGCAGTGGTCGATTTGTCATTTTTTCAGTTTGCGATGTTTTTGTTCTACAATAGGTTAGGTTTCAGTGGTTGCTTACTGCACACTTAGGCCAATTTTTAGGCCCATTGTGAACCACTCATTCGCTCCACATCATTAACCCACCTACTTCAGCTACTCACACAACTACAGTATACCACCTGCACATTGCAAGTTCCATGTCAACCTTTACACTGACATGGAAGGTGGGTCGGCGCGTGACACGGAATTCTGCGCTCCATCAGAGGGTCTTAGTTGTATTTATTAGCATCACCGATCGTAATCGATGATGAAAATTCGATTTGCATCTAGCCTCTGATGGGATTCGAACCCAGCACCTCCCGGTGCGAAGCTTTAACCACTGCACCACTTGTCCGGTTTGTTCTACAATAACATTTGTTTCATGTGAGTTGTAGCTGGTGAGAGCTGATGAGTAATGAGTGCTGGGGCGCGATGTTGTATCATCTCAATTTTTGACTTCTTAGGCTGTTTTCCAAACGGATACTTATTTCAGACTTGCTACCAAAAATTATTTTATGTTTCCTTCGCACGAAGAGTACGATGCAGTGGGTACGAAATTTGCCAACCAGGCTGGATCCTTTATTTTTAATAAAGTCGTAGGTGCTATTGATGGCACTCATATTAAAATAAAATGCCCTGAGAATCGTCATAATGAATATATAAACAGGAAATTGCCATATTGTTTCCTTCGAAGTGTGTGTGACACCGGTAGCTCAGTTCGGTGAGGTGTCTAGTGCGTGGATTTTAGACACTACCTTAAGGCAACAATAACACCTAAGAATAACCACTATTCTCGATTCTCGAGTTTCTACGAACCTATGGAATATTTGCATATATCGCGACATGAATACACAAAAAAATATTTACAAAATCAAATAAATTAAATTAATTAATAAAATAAAGAAATTAACTATAAAAGAATTAAAATGATTAGACACTCTCCTGCAGTACAAGCTGATATGTACCTCGAGATTGATCGGATGCTGTCTTTGGGAGTAATCGAAGAGTCACACAGTGCATGGAGTTCACCTGTGACATTGGTTCGGAAACCAAATGGTAAAGTTCGACTTTGCTTCGATGCAAGACGTGTGAATGAGGTAACGGCCAGGGATGCGTATCCACTGCCTATAATCGACGGATTGCTAAGATACAAAATGTATTTCAAGTCTTGACTTGAAGGATGCCTATGAGTCTGTTGAGTCCCGAGATAAAACAGCGTTTACCATTCCTGGTCGGGGTGCCAATTCACAGTTATGCCATTTGGACTCTGTAACGCACCACAAACTATGGGCCGGTTAATGGATAAGGTGATACCCCATGAACTCCATGATCGAATTTTTGTATATCTGGATGATCTTCTGATTACTTCCAGAACATTTGAAGAACATCTCGAGCTTGCCAAAATTG
The DNA here is from genome assembly GCA_963691935.1 of Nephrotoma guestfalica. Lineage (NCBI taxonomy): Eukaryota > Metazoa > Arthropoda > Insecta > Diptera > Tipulidae > Nephrotoma > Nephrotoma guestfalica. The sequence goes on along the minus strand of OY829914.1, from coordinate 82,961,455 downwards.
CATCGTCTTCTGTATCTTTCTCGAATTTCACGATATCTGATGGTAAAAGTCAGCAAATACTTCTGGTAATAAGAATTGTCCTTTGACTTTGACTGATTTGAGTAATTGGAAATTATACATTCCCAACGATCTAATTAATAATGTTATCGTTCAAGCACATAACCCTCCGACGTCAGCACATGTTGGCTCTGCGAAAATGCAAGGCAATTACACCAGTTAATTATTCCACCAGAACTGACATGGGCGAGCAAAGGTTGGCGGGTCGTCCAATGCAACGATTATTTGTAGATTTTTTAGGCCCATATCCTAGATCGAAAAATGGTAATACATACCTGTTCATTGTTTTATATCATTATTCAAAATATATTTTCTTGAAACCTTTTCGAAAGGCTCTTTCCACAGATATCGTGAAATAATTAGAAAAGACAACGGAGCACAATTTACTACAAAATTATTTCAAAGGCGAATGCGTCGGAGCGTGTGAATCGTTCAATACTTGTAGCTATACGAGCATATGTTGGGGAAAATCACGAAACGTGGGATCAACATATATCGGAAATTACTTGCGCACTCGGAAATGTTGTACATGATTCTACGAAATATTCACCTCATTTTTTAATGTTCGGACAACATATGAATATGCATTGTTAAAATTGTTAAATGTTGGGCATGAGGGTATTATTTCTGCGGAATCTAAATCAAATTGTCTAAGTGTAAATCAACGGCTAGTTTTAACACATTTAGAAGATGCGTATAAAAGATCCAGTCATATTACAACATAAGGAGTAAAAATAGAATTCTAGGAGTAGGTCAAGATGTTTTTGTAAAAGATTATGTTCAAAGTAGTGCAGTGAATAAGTTTTCGGCTAAACTTGCTCCTAAATACGCTAAGTAGTTGTTAGGAAATTAGGAAATACACCGTATGAACTGGCGAATGATGATTGTAAGAAACTTGGAGTTTACCATATTAAAGACATTCGAACATGAACGATATATGTATATACCGGTTATTTTTTTTTGTTTGCCCGGCTTGATGAGAATTCAGGGTGTGTGGTACGTCCCCAAGAATGTTGCAATTTGCATATTGCACTTAGTTTCCACTTGTTTATGGTTCAAAATATTTTAAATCATGTTTTCGGCAATTCATTTCTTTTAAATTTAGTTACCAAAGCTTTTTCGGTTTTGGTTTTTTTCTGGAGTATTGAAAGAACTTTTGTTATGTTCGGTTAGAATAGTTTTCCGATGTCTGTGAAAAATCTGTGATTTTTTTTTAAAAGAGATAGATTTGTGAAGTATGTTCATTAAATTTAAATTTGGAAACCACTTTTCTTGTGTTCAATTATTTCTGTATAATTTATTGTTGTCAGAATCGTATAACCATTTACACTTTTATGTTGCCACTTTTATATTGCCACTTTTTGTGTACCTACACTCTTATAACGTTAGAAACTTCACACCGGTCCGAAATTGACGAAAATGTACGTATTTTAAAATGTTAGACAGAACCATTCACAACAGAACAAACTGACCGAAAAATGATGAATCATAAACGTTGTCAGTTGAATTTGCCTCCAAAATATCTGTTTAATTATGAAGTAATTTTACCTTTTATTAAAACAAAAGTAATCACTAGATGTCAGACTCTGCATCAATAGGCAAAATATCTTTTTAGGTTTTATACGTAACATGCCAAAAGTTACACAAATCGTCAAATGCAATCAAATAACAGAATTTTACAAAGAATTACAGTTGAAGCAAACATTCTTCGATCTAATATATCTAACTAAAGCATATTCATAAGAATGAAATTTAGTTTTCGGAAGTAGATTTATCCCAATGTTACTAAGATTTTAAGCAGACAAATATAAATAGTAATTGATTCACATTCCTGAAAGGTTTGGGTCGGAACAACATTGCCGCACGACAATTTTAAGCGGTAGTGACATTTTTATGGAAAACGACAACAATTTGGTTTCACAACAAAATACATAGCAATGAAACAGATTTTTAACAGCCCTTCCACACCATGCTATTTGCTTGAACCATGCGACAGAATTGTTTGGAGAAAAAAGAATACAATAAAATAATCCAATGGTGTTCATCTAGAAATGAGCGCGTTCAACGGCTCTAATTCAAAGACTAAGATATTAAATTCGATTTATGATTACTATTAGCGTAGCTTAATGTGTCCCCCAAAAAGGGCCTCGGGCGAAATGCAACTCATTCGGCCCGACGCCGCTCTTTTCACAAAGTTTCAGTATTAGAAATATACAATTTTTGGGATTACGATAAAATCCTTTTCGTGAAGCAAAAGAATAAGCAAGGCAAGTCACTTTACAAAATAATCAGTGGGTTGTTAATGGTATTCTCATGTGCTGAGAAGACTACCTACGCAGGTAAAACTACTGAAAAGGAAATTCGTAGGCATACAGTGTTGATAATTATGTCCAAAAGTAAAGAATTTTGCGAGGCTCATACACTGCAATATTTCTTTTCGAATGAACTAGCACTTCTAACGCCAATTTCTACTTCTAGTGCAATTAGAAATAAAATAAAGAAACGGAAACGAAACAAAGTAAAGTCAAAATGAAAACGAAAGGTGGTGAAATCATAATATTTATTAGTGTAATAGAAGCTAAAACAAGGAACGGCAAGGATTAGCTCAATCGAACTAGAATATGGGTACGTATGCTAAATTATTTAGTGATGTGAACGTTTGGTAGACAGATTATTAAACATAGCCACAATTCATTCATTTGGGTACGCTTTCTGCAAGTAACAAAACGTCTGACCTTTGCACGTTATTGTGTGAAATACTAGCCGCCAACAATACACTTTGGGTACAACCTTAGAAGAGTTTGGGTAGAAAAGAACAAAGACAAAATCAAGTAACTACCGCGCAATAGTATGCAACTTATGTGTGTAAAAAAACATGCGCCCGTCAGAATATATACGTTTATGTGTATGTACAATGATAAAATAATATGAGTGGCAGTTTCAAAGGTAAACTACCAACCGAAAATAAAGAAATTAAAATATGTCGAAGATATTGGTTAGAAACTAGCACGTATAACAACGACAAGTTAAAAAAGCTAATAAAATTTTACGAAAGGTACACGGAATTTCAAGTTAGAAATATATTTAAATTATAATTAAACTCGAAAAAATCTGGCCAGACAGACTCATGTGCCTAACGGAGGGTTGATTAAAATTGCGACTTAGGTCATTAAAAATAGTATTTTGATGTAAGTCCAATTAGGTTCAATTGTTTTGGCCTTGAATTTGCTTGATTATCTACTGGAAGTAGTAGTCGGTAAACGTGCAGAAAGTACTTGCCAACTACCGAGTGCTCAGTCCCTCAATAATTTAGTAGATTTAATTCCTTGCTATTATCATCCCTGAGGTGCACGCATTTAAAAAAAGTTTTATTTGGCAACCCTGGTTGTGAGCCCTGTTTTATAATTATCGGATAATTATTTTAAAGAAATATTAATGGGGTTTATAAAATATATTTCAGAAATTTCATTTCTTAATTTTCAAAAGGGCCATCAAAATGTTTTTTCTCAAAGAACGTCCAACTTTTATTTTATTTTTTATATTTCCTCATTTAATTCTATTCAACAGACTAAACAATTAGGGATGTAAAATTTCTTGTTTTTTGTATTTGAATTTCGCACACATATGTCTCCCGTGCCAATACTTCTATTAACATTTGAAAGTGATCGGACCCTTAATTTTTTCAAAATCACCATGTTACTTAAATCACAATATCGTTTTGTTGTTACATTTAAACACTCTTTCATTCTCACCTTGATACACGTAAAGGCTGAATTAAACGAATTAATAGAAAATTAATTTCAAAATATTTAATTTTTTTGGTTAGTTTTTTCGATACCAAATTTAATATTTTTTTGGCTGGGTTTGACAACCTTATTTCTAAGGTTACATAATCAATTTTAATTTTTGAATTGATGAATGATAGGTCCGGTCCGTTGGATCTTACCCAGTTTTCACGGCTGCAGGAAGGTTGATCTCGTTTTCTTCCACTTTTACAATTACTTTTATGCTGTTACCATGCAGTCACTGAAATTTGTACTAACCCGAGCAACGGCTGTGAGTATCGCAAAGTTTTACTTTTTTTAGGTAGTAAACTAAAGTAAAATCATTAAAAGAAATTTTTGCAGATTTACTATTCGCTATGTCACTGAACCCTAAAAAAATATATTTTAAAATAATATCTGTGTGTGCGTGATGTCGTGAAGGCTAAATGTATATGTAGCTTCTCTAAAGTTCAGACAAATTGACTAATCGGAATGTAATTACATACTTAAGATTTTCTCATAAATTGAGAGATCCCAATGATCTATCTAAACTAAGGCTAAAATCGGTCTACGATTTTTGATAAAATACTGTTTTTACAAAAATTCAACCAGCCTAGACGAGAATAGAGAGGCCAAGAGAATAGAGCATGCGATCTACCTATTTTTTGTGTATAAATCGAATCAAATTGTAATGTGGTGTTTTCAATTTTCAACTAATTTTTTTGTTCGACCAGATAAATTAACTGATTAGAATTACTTAGACTACCTTAAGTACATTATTTGCTTAATAAAAAATTATAAATCGCAGTGAAAAAAAATTAGTAAGAGATCGTCCATAAACTACGGCTCACTATTTCTGGCCATTTGTAACTTCTCACAACCACTTCGTCACGAATCGTCACAAGGTGAATAATGTTGTTATTCTTTTACCACGAATTGGTGATTACTAAAGCGAAAATTATACTTATCGGACTTTTGATAAAACTCTTTTATATAATCAAAAAGCATTATGCTTGTCAGTACGCCTAAACTATAGAGATGTGGAATTTTGCTGAAAAAAGTTTTTTTTACCAAAACTCGTCATTTCCGGTAAATCTTTAAAAATTTGGAAGCTCCTCCTTTGGAAGCTACTTCTGGTAGACCGATTTCGATCAAAAATCACTAGGATCCTCCAATTTATTCAAAAAGCTTAAGCTTCATCTCGATCAATCAATCCGTCTGGGCTGTCTAGGGACCAAATTTTTGTTGAAAACCAGTTTTTGTCAAAAATCGTCATTTCCGCTTAAATGTTGGACAACTGATCTGGACCGGTATTGTTAAAATTATACGGAGTGAAGTTAGTCACAAAAATATCATGATAATTTTTATCATTTTGGTCGGACTGAACACACCGAAAATGTTTACTTCGAGTCAAATTGTGACTCGACAACAAAAATCGTAAATGCTATGTGATTATAACAATAAATGTCAGCAAACTTCAATTTCAAAGTGCGGTAAATTTTTACGGAAAATTTTGACGCAGTTAATATAAAGTTAGCTTAAAAAATTAACTAAAAACGTTTCGTTGCTCGCTCGGCAAAACGAATTAAAAAAACAATTTTGAATACACAATGTATTTAGATATTTTTAGCCTGCTATGAAATTAATTTTGTTCTCTATGGTGACACTATTCTGGGAATAGGGAATCGGGGAAAATATGTTCATAGCATTTTTATCTAAATTTAGTTTTTCTAGCCTACTGATGGAATTAGTTTGGTGTAAATATTTTCAAAACAAAGATAATTTGGGAATTATTTTTCTCTACAAAAATTGAAATTTTCCCAATTAACTTTGTTTTCAAAATATTTACACCAAACTAGTTTCATCAGTAGGCCAGGAAAATTCAACTTACACAAAAATGATATGAACATATTTTCCCCAATTCCCTATTACCAGGAAAAGCCAAATAGAATCACAGATAAAATAAATGGGATAATCTCGAACAGCGAGTACAGGGTGCATTTATGTTCCAGGTCGATGTTTTTTTAAATAACATTTAAATGGAATACAATTTTATAATTTATATTTTATTTATTAACTATATGGTCTTTACCGTTATGTAAAATATAAAGTCGGTCAAGTGGCGGCCTCTAGCCAAGGCGCAAAGGCGTGCTCTTCTGACTTCTGGTGTTATTTCAGCAATTTCGTTTCAAATGATGATTGTGAAATACATACCAAAAATAATACCAAAAATGTACACTGTTAAATTCAAAAATATTCCAATTGGATTTGTTTTGTAGTGAAATTGAAACACTTTTAGATAATCTTTAACATTTATACTAGAGAAGTCCCTGAATCCCTAATAGTGTCGCTGTAAAGATCAAATAATTTTCTAACAATTTTAGATAAACACGAGAAAATTGTGATATAATTCACTAAAGTTTTTTCAATTCTAAAGAAGGTTTTTTTAGGCAATGTTTCTACTTGTATATCTCCGAATCTAGAGATGTTCACGGGGTCTCACCTATATGGCTGAATAGCTAAGTCAAAACCTCACGTGTGTGGTGAATAAGGTTGAGATATGATGATTTGTAAATTGTCTAGCATATTTTAAACAATAGTGGTTTTTGATTTATATCTATTTTCAAATTTTTCTGTTGCCGCTCCTTGAGATGTTCATAATTTTTTTAATGTGTTTTGGGATAGCATAGATAAAATTCTAACATTGAAATAAACATGGTTATTTTATGAAAATATTTACTGTGCCATATACGACTTAGAAGTTTCATGAATTTGAATAAATTTTCAAATTTTATTTCACCGATCCTAGAGATGTTCACGGGGTCTCACCTACATGGTCAGATAGATCAGTCAAACCCCTATGTGGGTAATGAACGGGATCTAATTATGATGATTTTTAACTAGTCCAGAGACATTTTTACGTTTCCGGTTATATCGCCCATCCCAGAAATGTTCACGGGATCTCTTTCATATATTCGAATAGGTCAGACAATTTTCTATCAATATTGTGAAAATGGAACACTGGTGATGATTTTCATATGCTGTTTAAGTTAGCGGACATTTCTCAGTGGAAAATAAGAGTTTTCGTTACTCGCCGCAAGTGGCAGCTCAATCACAATAGAGAATTTATTTTGTTATATAATTACCAGCGGAAATTTAATATTCATTTTGTATCTCTTTTTTCACTAAATAAAACATCCCAGCGGAATAAAATATTAAAAGTGATCCTTAAAATGACAAATTGATTGATCTCCGAATTAAAGGAACACGGTAAATTAAATCTTGAAATTTCACAATATTCCGTCTTTCCGCCATTTCTTAAAGAATGGCGATGAAATTTGGATAAAAGTATTGATCAGGGGTCCAAAACTTAGGAAAAAATTCTAGGATCTGTTCATGCTGGACTAAACTAGGCCATCTCATTACCAATACTTTTGAAAATTTTAATTTGTTTATTAGTTTATTTTCAGTTTTTGGCCAATATCTCAAAAACTTCCACTAGTAACCAATACTTTCGGTTGTTTTTCTAATAGCTTAGGTCATACTGAGACCACCAGGAAAATTTGGGGAAAATTGATGGATAAGAATTTTCACTATAATTTTTCGATTTTCTGCGGCCATATAAGTTATTTTTAGTTTGTGGGCACGTAGAAATGTCTCTGGACTAGTTAAAAATCATCATAATTAGATACTGTTCATTACCCACATAGGGGTTTGACTGATCTATCTGACCATGTAGGTGAGACCCCGTGAACATCTCTAGGATCGGTGAAATAAAATTTGAAAATTTATTCAAATTCATGAAACTTCTAAGTCGTATATGGCACAGTAAATATTTTCATAAAATAACCATGTTTATTTCAATGTTAGAATTTTATCTATGCTATCCCAAAATACATTAAAAAAATTATGAACATCTCAAGGAGCGGCAACAGAAAAATTTGAAAATAGATATAAATCAAAAACCACTATTGTTTAAAATATGCTAGACAATTTACAAATCATCATATCTCAACCTTATTCACCACACACGTGAGGTTTTGACTTAGCTATTCAGCCATATAGGTGAGACCCCGTGAACATCTCTAGATTCGGAGATATACAAGTAGAAACATTGCCTAAAAAAACCTTCTTTAGAATTGAAAAAACTTTAGTGAATTATATCACAATTTTCTCGTGTTTATCTAAAATTGTTAGAACATTATTTGATCTTTACAGCGACACTATTAGGGATTCAGGGACTTCTCTAGTATAAATGTTAAAGATTATCTAAAAGTGTTTCAATTTCACTACAAAACAAATCCAATTGGAATATTTTTGAATTTAACAGTGTACATTTTTGGTATTATTTTTGGTATGTATTTCACAATCATTTTCAAATGTTACTTTGTGATGAGTAGCATATAAAAGAGACATCAGCTGAGACAATTCGACTATGAGAAACAGTTCCACCGGGTATTGCAACATTTCAAGAATAAATAGACAAATTGCTCAGAATTTTGAATGATCAAGCGTATGCGGAATCGATGTCTCATAGTGAGTCATTTATTAGTGAACAAGAATCAGGATGGTTGGAGTCCAAGTGAATTAGGATGATAACGGATCACTTGGCAAAAGTGGTTTCGATGGTTTTTGTGTAGCAATTTCTTATGTAACGGAGAACAATAGTAAACTGGAAGAGAATGCAAATACCAAAGATGTTGGAAGGACGGAGAAAATCGATCTCGGATTGCAGCGCATGTATGATATCGGTAAGTATGACTTAAAGAAAAATGAAAAGGGAAAGGGATCGGATAGAAAAGATGCACACGCGACCAGGAATTTGAAGGGACGACAGTGATATTAAAAGGAACTGGCTACCTATATCTCTTAAATTGGTCAAAGTCAGGCGATGGTGGAAAAGATCCCTGACAAAATGCTATTCAAAGAGGGCATTGGAAATGTAGAGAGTACGCGTGGCCTGATTTTTCAGTATTGGTGGAGTTGATTGTAATGGAAGATGAGCTGTTGTCGTTTGGGCGGAACATTAATTCAGCGTAGATTGGAAAATCAAAAAGATTGGACATGGATAGTCTTTCAATTTTATATAAATTATAATCATATTTTGCAAAATACAATCGGTAACTCACTTTTCATTAGACATGTTTCCACTCAATTATAATTTGTGGTGAATTATAATTCTCGGTAAATTGTGTTTTCGTTGAATTGTCATTTTTGGTAAGTTGTCGTTTTCTGTGAATTTTATTTTGCCGTCAATCGCCATTTCAGTTAATCACTTTTTCGGTGATTTGCTTTTATTTGAATTTTAATTTTCGGGAATTGTCGTGCTACTCAGAAAACTAGATTTATCACCATTTAGTGTCGAATAAGAAGTCATCCCTCGATTATAGCCTAGAAACTAAAATAATTTCGTTCTGTATGAAGTTAGCCCATCCCAGAATTTGTTTAAATTGATTCCTAATAAATAGTTATTTGTGAAGTTAGTGTAGGCTGGAATTTACTATAGAAATGCTTTTGCGTGTCAAAATTAAATGTAATTTTAGTTCAAATGTGTGTTTTATAGAAATAACGAATTTTATTTGTATATTTAAAGTCATTTGTAATAAATTTTGGGTTGGGCTAACTTCACAAATAACTATTTATTTAGAATCAATTTAACAAATTCCGTTTTCTTTCTTTCTTCCGTAATTTAGTATGTATTGAAAATTGCCACTGCCAATGAACATTGTTCCAAAGCTGTATTTAGAATTCTCCACCCAACTATCAACATTTTATCAATCATTCAAATAAACTGTTGGTAAAATTGGTTATGAAAACCATAATTCTGGATCGGGTAACGCCGGAATCGTAGTGTAGAGCCGATTCAGTGCAAGTCCATTTTATATGATGCATTATTTAGAATAAACTCTTGAATAGAATGTTGAGAGCTTGGGAATCGTCTGTTATCACCTAGGTTAAGGTTTTATCAATAATCGAAGGTCTTTCAACGCTAACGTTAAATGATGTACCAAGGTTAAATAAATCTAGGGCATACTCTGTACCAATCGCCAGTTAGAAATTTGGCTCACAACATACATCGAGAAATTTAAGTTTTAATATTTAGAATAATGACACTACCATTCTTCTGATGAGCATTGGTACCATAAAATCCCATCGAGTTACGAAGATTATTTTCTTATTTCACATAATAAGGTTCATTAGTAAATTCCTTTCAAGAAGGAGCTGAAACATGACACTTTCGATCTATGTATATTATGGGGTTCTTTGCTATAGCCCTAGTGCAAATTCTATTCTAACATCAAGGATCTATAAAAGATTTTGTAATTTCCAGATTTTTCTTCTCGTGGGACTTTTTTATTAGTTTGTCAGATTACAGCTATATGTTCCAACAGTAAGGTACTTATAATAAAGACGACGCATCAAGAAAACAATTGTAACAAGTAATAATTTTTGGTCGAAATTTGCCTGAAAGTTCATTTTTAAATTGTATTAAGAAGTGTTTGAGTAAATCGGATACGCAGTAAAACTTCCACTTCAACACTTTTTATATTGTTTCTTAAGAAAATTAAGCCAAGCAGAAGAAAATTCGATTACATGTTCAATGTTGCAGAAGATTTAATTATTCTGTGTTCTCTCCAATATATTAATTTAAATCAGGATCGTCTTTTGCACTTAAATTTCTAGAAAATCGGTGCTTGACATTTGCTCGTAAACAATTTAATAGTTGTGCATATGTTAAGTTAGGTAGGTGGGTCGTCCCTAAAGAAATTGTTCATACTGTTTATCATATAATACGTATAAAAAAGAATAATATACACCCTATAAATATACCAAAATAATGTAGATGTCCGTAAGTTTAATAAACCGGAAATTGATTACCACAATTAAAGCGTAATTTATTCGGGTTTCCTTTTATTTTCCATTTTGTATAAGCGGATGGTACATTGTACATGGTTTTCTGTTATACCCTTCACAATATTTTATGGTGAATTGGTGACACCAAAATAAAAAATCTACAAATTATTATAATTTGGTTACTTTAGATTATGCACTGTACACTATGAAGTGTGGTACTTGCAGTCGATATTTATGTTTTGTGCATAAATTAAATTGACCACACACCAATAAAAAATAATGAAAACCAAATTATTATACCGCTTACCAAATAAAATCAATAAAATATACAAATAAAAATTAAAAATTTCATTTGCATGCAATGATTCAACCCCAAAATGACTCGATTCAATTTATGTTCGATTTTTGTATGTAGACTCATAAGGACTATCATTATTAAATATTTATCACTTCATTGTGTATCACCAATAATATTCAGGTGTAGGTAAATAATATAAGCATGTTATTTACATGAAGGGTGTATGGACAATCATTTTCCGTTTGAAAATCGGAAATGGCTACAAGTGGTTTTAAACAGTCCTGTAAATCCAAATTAATTCTCCGTAGACTAAACATATTTGAGAAAGTCTACTAAAATAATCATAAACGACTCCATAACAACGCATAATTCAACACTTTTAAAAGAAATCCCTAATAAAGTCAACATGGAACCATCGCCGACTGCATCCTGTCTTATCAACAACAATACAATGCAAACAAACTCTCGAAAAACTTAGAAATTTACACTGCGCCAAAAATACCCAGATTTGAACGCTTGTGATTGATCTTGATGAAATAACACCTTTCAATAAAATAATTTTGCTTCTAATTGAAGGAAATTTTGTCGTTCAAACGGCTTAATATTTAATTGCGATCGTTCGCGATAAATTTTGAGTGCAACATGGCTGCTTTACTTCTACAGAAACGTGGCCTCATCCGGAGTTCCCTTACAAAGGTGTCTACGTTGTCTGAAAATATTGATGAGTATGTAACAACTGAAGAGTTCGAATTAAGGCTAGTGGGAAGAATTTTACGCCATCTAGGATGAACTGCTTTTGCCCCGCAACATACATCAGAATCAGAGGGATTTGAAATTTAATTTTTTATTGGTCAGGCCGCTATGACTCGTGAACTTAAAGGACGAAAACCATTCGCAAATCAATCACTGACGATTTCAACACCACTTTAAGCAATACATATACTCAACAAAGGGCTTACTTCGAATCACTGAATAATAAGCCAATGAGTACCTCGAACGACTGAATATACCGCCATTAGACGGAAATTATGCACAATGGCCCTCGTTCAAGGATTTGTTTGAGGCTACTGTGCACAATAACAACTCCATATCACATGTGACCATTTTTTAATTACTGGTATAAATTATGACGAGGCTGGGATAAGTTAACACTGCGAACCAATAAACAACGGACCATAGTCAGTACAGTAATACAATCATTTTTAGATCAGCCATCCATCCATCAAGCTTCAACTTGGATGAATTACTACGAGGACTGCAGACTTTAGGAGCTGATTGCGAATCACGCGATCTTTGGATTCTAGGTTTATTTCTTAAAAAAATTAACGATGAATCAGGACAGCAGTGGTCGTTCATTCGGTTAACATAAATATGCTGAGTGTGAAAAATATCTTCAGGTTTCTTCAAACCAAGCAAACCAGCAACTAAAATGTTACACGTAGTGACCACCAAAGTCGAGTGCTTGTTTTGTTATAAGTTACATCCAATTTACAAATGTTTTAAATTTGTAAAATGCAACATAGACATTTGAAAATCATTTATCAATAAACACGGTTTATGCACTAACCGCTTAAAGGCGGGACAAATGCAAAGAGAAACACCACACAGGTATGGCGACCAAGGATATGTACGAAACTATTCATAATATTTGGGCATTATTAAATTCTGGTTCTGAATCGATATTCATAACGGATTCGGTCCCAAGGAAATTGGGGCTGAAGCGTGAGCAGGCACATATATCAGTTACTGGTCTAGCTTCAGTAGCAGCAGGCATTACCAAAGGATACACTATGCAAACCATCTTGTCATAGTAGATGCGCTACGAGGTAATACGAGGCACTTGGTCACATAACTGCATTCTAGACCACGAAGTCTTACGTACACAAGGCAAGGTTTAATATTTACCACACCATGCTATTTTTAAAGTGAGCTCTGGATCCAAAAACTCAGAGTTGTATTTGATGGCTCATGTAAATCGAGCTCTCTTGATTATCATTAAATGACCTAGTATTGTCAGGGCTGACAATTCAAGATGATCTATTCACAATATTAAGCAGATTACGCAAACATAAAATACATTTGCCGCTGACATTGAAAAAATGTATCGGCAGCTACGTTCACCCAAACCATTAAAATTATCAGAAAATTGTTTGGCGTGAAAGTCCAGCTAGAGAGATGCAACACTTTAAACTGAGAACGGTACATCAGATCATTACACCAATTGACGACTGACAGCAGTGAATTATCCCCAAAAATAGTCCATACCATCAGGAAAACAGTAATAGATGCAATTACGTCCTATCAAAATTTATCAAAAATCTTATCGCACACTGGATTTCGTTACGACAATGGAACCCAAACTGTTATGAGCTATTAAGGAACCCACCCGCTGAGAATCTAGAAAGAGATTCCATATCGTTTGTTGATCGTGTCTTGTATGTCAAAATATTGCGGATGTGCTGGCTATCCAAAGATGACGCTGTTATCTTCAGTGTACCAGAACTACATGCCGAACCATCAACAAAACACAGATTATTGTCTGAATGTGGTAAAATATTTGATCCAATTTTATGCATGCCTCCAGCCACGATTGGATTCAAAATTTTACTGTCAAAATTAGTCGAACTTGGTGTACCACAAGAAATGAACTAAGATGTCTTTCAGGCATGCGCATTCCTCGATTACTTCAATTGCAACCCACGTGCCCTGGTAATATATACGGATTAAACCACTGCGAACGGTAACAGCAGTCAATTCCTCGTCTAGAGCTATGTGGCGCGCTAATCTATAAATTCTGTCTATGCCTGGACGGACTCTAACGTGGTTTTGGCGTGGCTCTCGAATATCCCGAAAAAATGAAACTGTTTTGTAGGCAACAGTACACGTTTCATTTTAGATAAATTACCAATCTGTCATTGGCAACACATACCGACCAAACTAAACCCATCTGAATGTGCAAGTCATGATTTGACACCGAAAGAGCTATTAAACCACAAAATATGGTGGAATGGACCAGAATGCCTTCAAAGGCCAATGTCTTTTTGACTGAACTACGAAAATACTACAGTTGAATCTACTACTATCGAAATAAAATATGTTGCGGAAAAATTGTCTTGCTTTTACTTGTTGATAAGAGTACTCAGCAATTGCCTGCGTTTTGCTGGTTTATGTTGTAAACGGAAAATACCATACACCGCCCATCAACAGATGAAAACAAGTGACACCCTGATATTTAAATGAACGCACCAAGAAACATTTTCAGAAGAAATATACAAACTTCAGCAAACTACTATCTCTTCACCCAATTGTCGACGAACATTGTTTTTTAAGGGTCGGTGACCGCCTGCATTCCAAAAGAACATCAATTGAAAGAGAAGCTTGCTAAATCCATCAACATTATTATTCATATCGAGGACTATTTGGAATTGGCCAAAAGCGATTCACTGGCCGAAGAGGTCTTCCTAATGCCATATATACAGCGACAACGCAACTAGTTTTATCGGCACTTGAAATTCACGAGTTTGAAGTCACACAATGCACAGGTATCTGCTTATTTTGGAACTCATAGAATAGAGCGCACACCATTACCTCTTCTGCTCCACATTTTGGTGACATATGGGAAGCGGTAGAAGCAATAGTTAATTCACAACCATTAACCCCACCCAGTTAATAAAGATCTGGACGATTTGAGAATCTTAACACCTGCGTAGGTTTTAATTGGCTCTTCAATGCTGGAGGTACCAGACAAAATTCATCTCGTTGTCTCCCTGAAATTATGTGATAGATGGGAACTAAATCAAAATATGTCGAGAGGCTTTTGGAAAAGATAGCATTTAGAGTGTCTTACTATGCTACAAAAAAGATCTAAATGGCAACACCAGCAGGACAACTTCAAGGTGGGTGAGCTCGTTTTAATGAAAGACGACAATCCGAGAGGTCGAGTTATTAAAGTTCATCCTGGCCAAGGTGGGCAATATTTTGACTGAATTTTTGGGTTTTAGAATACTGTGTGCACAATGGGTGCCGCCGTATTCGCTAACAATGAAACAAATCCATTCGAATGCGACTTTCTCAGCATCATTTGGTGCGTTTTAGAAAGAATGAAAAGGATTTTGTGCATCACTATGGATGACACTTGGGTCTACCACCATGATCGCGAATCAAAACATAAGGCTAATAAGGAGTGGTGTGAACCCGGTACTTCGGCTTTTTGGGATGCAAAAGGAATTTTGTTCGTGGATTAACTCCAAACTGGTAAAACAATAAACTCAGATTATTATTGTAACCTTTTGAACCAGCTAGATGTAAAAATTCGTGAGAAAAGATCTGATTTACAGAACAAAAAAAATAATTTTTCATCAAGACAACGCACCCTCTCACCCAGCCCAAAAACCCATCGCAAAAATCAGAGAATTAAAGTACGAATTGTTGCAACATCCATCCTATTCGTGTGCTTTATACCTGCACCAACCAAATTACCCCGCCATTAGCATTACAATTTATTACAATAAATCCCGATTTTATTACAGTTACCGTTTTCGAAGAACGAGTGGCCGTTTCAGCTTACAATTAAACTTACACCGCCAAAATTTTAACTTTTGATGTAGCTATGACATCGGGATGATTCTTGGGCCAGAATTTATTACAAATTAATTACAATGAATTAGTTAGTTCTAGCCTAAGGGTAAATTTCACCCCAAACGATTATTTATAAAAAAAATGTCAATTTAATCAATTTAAATCATTTGCACTAGAAGTATCCTCGACAATACTTCAGTGTCAACCTTATGCAGGTATTTAATAAATTATTTTTGTGTTATATTAGACGGAATTGGCATCAGAAGCTTTAAAATGTAATTTAAAAGTTGAGTTTACCACATTTAATAATTTATTACACCAAACCTCCACCTGGTTTTGGGTCTAATGTTATTCCGTGGTCCTTGTGAAGGGCCTTGTGTATAAGGTTAACCTGCGCCATCCATGTGCGTAATAAATAATTTTTGTGTCAGATTACACGAAATTCCATCTATGGAGTAACATTTAAACTAATTTCTGGTGGCGGTCTGGTGTAATAAATTATTAAATGTGGCAAAACCAACTTTATATCACAATTTTAAACCTACATCGAGAGTTGACTGACCCTCAAAGATTTCTAGTACAACCTCTGGCCCAAAATCTGGTGGCAGTCTTGTGTAATAAATTATTTAAATTGACGTTTTTGTTATAAATAGTCGTTTTGGGGTGAAATTTACCCTTAGGCACGTTATCGGCGTGATCTTGCTAATTCAATGTTATTATTTTGTAATAAATTATGGACCCGGAACCATCTCGATATCATAGCTATATCAAAAGTTACCATTTTTGGCGGTGCAGGTTTAATTGTCCGCTCCCTCTGACTTTTGGCTGTTCTCACATTTTGAACGATTTTCATCGAATGAAAAGAAACATTCGAATGAATGATAATCTTTCGGATTTTCATTTCAGGGATGGAATCCACAAATTAGAACACCTCGGGAATAAGTGTATTGAAATTCAGGGAGATTATATTGAATAATAAAATTTATTTCAAACTATAAAATCGTGTTTTTCTTATCGAACAACAAAACTTACTGAGCAACCTAGTATTTATGTCATTCACAATTATGGAATTTTTTCTCTTTTTCAAAAAACGTATAAGCGGCAACACCGATTTAAAATAATTATTTTGTATGTTCGTAAAAATCTCGGAGACGGCACAGCAGGCCGTTGGACATGAAACTTTCACACAATATGTGTGAACGCAAGAGGGTGATCGTGAGCATAGTCCGATTTTTTACAATAGGTGGCGCACGAGTCACGCTACTGATAATTACGAACCGCTCACCCGATCCACTTGAGATTTTGACCATGTATAAGTTACATGTCCAAAACTAACCTTAGGATATTTTTGAAGGGGTTGAACACCAGGGTCTAGCGGCCCCGGTACAAATTAATCTAAAATTAAATTTTTTTAAATTCTTTGACGGGTATGAGTTAAGGAAAAAGATTTTATGAAATTAGTGGCATGCTTGAATCTGAGGGGTCCGTCTCCTAGGTCAAGGGGCTCTCCTTATAAGTTGTCACACCATTCATCCGAACTGTTCCAAACATTAGATAGGGTGTGTATACACGGTTTCATAATTTTTTAAGGGGTCCATGGGTCTGGTGCCCCATACAAATATTTTCAAAAATACGCAAAAATTGCATTGCAAATTAATCAGGGCTATCAAGGAATTGTTCGTTACTACACTTCTATCTAAAATATACGGAGCCCATATAAACGATTTTATGATTGATGTAATCGTCAGCAATTGGTTCACCCTGAAATATTGTACGAAACGAATTGCGTTATTAATCAATTGAATCGATCCATCGAAATAAATTGATGGGCTCAAAAAGATATTTATTAAAAATAAATGAAATTTTTGCAATTTTTCAGCTGTTTACTAAATGCAATTTTTCAGCTGTTTAATACTTTATGCAATAGACAGACTACTGGTTTCATAACTATAGTTTCGAGTTAACCATGATTTCGTTGTAATGTGTCATGCCTAGCCATGATTTACAACCTAGTTTATACATAGTTCCGGAATGAGATATTTTTCTCATCCCGAATTAGTGCTCGCAACGCCGAATACATCAAAAATGGAGATTCCGGAGATCAAACAAACAAATCTACATGCGCAACAGCAGAGAGCATCGGTGGGTATGATTTTTCCTCGCAGGTCAAGACTAACTGAGTGGACTGGATTATATATGCTGAGTTACTTTCCTAAAAAGAACATAATGGCTACAGCCATCTTCAAAAAATAATTAGTTTGGATAGATTTGAATCTATAACCAATTTTCCTTATTTTTTCCTCACACTTGAAGCCATAACCATATTGAAAGGGATGGACAATACCCCGTTGCTATGATTTCGACATATCACGGGCAAGAATCTGGTGTTATAATAAAAAGGAACAAAGAAGTTACAAAACCTGTAAGTGTCATAGATTACATCAAAAATATGGATGGAGTAGATTTGAAGGATCAAATGTTAAGAAGGAAAAAGGTGCCACAGGCAATATTCCGTCAGGAATTAGAACCAGATAATAAAAAAAACAAAGGGAAGCATGAAATATATGATCTAAAATATCTTCTACATATAAGGATTACTGTCGAAGAACCCAGAAAAAAAACTGGACCAATACAGTGTGTTAAGTGTCAAGAATACGGCCACACTAATTGCTTATTGCACTTTGAGCAATATCTGTGGTGATCTTCATAATTCAACGAAATGCAAACAAAACTCAAGCTTCTGTAAGAAAATGTAGTAACTGCGATGGAAACCACACAGCGAATTATAGAGGTTGCCCAGTTTATATTGAATTGAAAAGGATAATTAATCCTAGACGGCGAGCTGAGCGACGATTGCTTAAATTACATTCAGAAGCTAAAGTTCAAAATGGAAACCAGAATATAAAGGTAAACAGTAGTGTGCACCACGGGTTTTCGTACGCAAGTGTACTTAAGGGTGCCGTCCGAAAAGTGGAGGCAATTGAGGAAGATGACATCTCACCTTCATGGCGATGATGAAGAGAACTATGGTTCTAATGATGCAGAATATGAACACGCTGATGCAGATAGTTGTTAAAAATCAAAAATTACTCTGCTCAAATGTTAATATCTGAAACACGCTTCACCAACAAGAACTACTTCAAAATTAATGGGTACTGCTGACTTATGAACTTATGAAATATGAGAAAGATCATATCCAATCAACGAGCATCTGTCTGCAGGAATGGTCTGGAAATTGTGTGGTAACAGCAGTGTACTGCTCTCCAAAGCACGCTATAAAAAATTGCAGTTTATTGATTATTTTGGTCAGCTGGGTAATAAATTTCTCGCGGGGGGTGATTACAACGCCAAACATACTCAATGGGGTTCAAGACTAACAAATCCTAAAGGCAAACAACTTTATGAAGCTATAGAGGAATCCAGGAGTACCTGGATTTTTTATCTACGAGTCATCCTACTTACTGATCCACGGATAAAAAGAAAGTACCTGATCTAATTGATTTCTGCGTAACCAAAGGCATTGCGATCTGTCGTCTGATCATTCACCGATAATAGTAACAATGAGTACTGTTGTCTTAAAATCAGAAACACCGAAACGTCTGATGAGACTAGTCGGACAAAATTGTCATCTTGATTTTCCGATAAAAACACCAGCAGATATTGATGTAGCTGCAGAAAAGCGATAAAAGGCACTGGAAATATCAGTTGAAAAGGCTTCACCAATCATCAACAATTATGAAAAAATTAATAAATTATCACAAAATATCCAGTCACTAATCCAGGAGAAGCGGAAAAGTCGGCGGCAATGGCAACAAACAAAATCACCATTGTTGGAATGCAAATTAAATCGAGCTATCAAAACCCTGAAATTTGCACTGTAGGAAGAAAAACACCAATGTGTCCAGAATTATTTAAGTGAACTCTCGGCAACAGAGAAGACTGATTATTCTTTGTGGAAGGCAACAAAAACACCTAAAAAGGCCTACAAAGTCGAATCCATCGATTAGACTACCAACTGGAAATTGGGCGAGAAGCGATGAAGAAAAATGCAATGCTTTCGCTGCACATCTAAAGACGCTGTTTTCACCACACATGATTCATCCCTTAAACCTATAAAGTTTGAATGGAAGAAAGTTAACAACATAATCAAAACTTGCATTAGCCCGAAAAAGGCGCCAGGATATGACCTTATTGCATAAAACTAATGCTTAAAACTAATAACCTATTTAATAACCTATATCTTTGATCACAATGATACATAAGCCTCGGAAGAACGAAACTCAAATTACGTCTTATCGTCCAATGAGCATGCTTCCCACAATCTCAAAGCTATTTCAAAAAATGTTAATAACAAAACTGAAACCAGTATTACAAGAAAGGCAAATCATTCCAGACCATCAATTTGAGTTCCGAAACCAACATGGAACCATAGAACAAGTGCATAGCATTGTAAATGCAATCAGACAGACCTTTAAGGCAAAGCAATACTGTTCTGCTGTCTTCATGGATATAGTACAAGCATTTGACAAAGTTAGGCACGATGGACTAATATACAAACTTAAAGCGTTTTTGCCGAAGTATATTCCACTCAGTTCTGGAAAACTATCTTCTCCAAAGGCAATACATGGTCCAACAAAATGGTGCAACAACTTCCCTAAATGATATAGGCGTAGGAGTCCCACAAGGAAGCGTTCTGGGACCTATTTTATACTTGTTCTACACGGCAGACGTACCTGTTACCGACAATCTAACAATATCAACATTTGCCGATGGTACAGCCATCCTGGTATTACACGAAAACTCGCAAACAGCCTCAAGAGAAGTGCAAAGTCATCTGAGCAAAATTGAGGATTGGCTCAAGATCTGGCGAATAAAAGTAAACGAAAAAAATCAATTCATGTGACATTCACGCTGAACAAACACTCCTGCTCACCATTACAATTAAACAGTGTATATATTCCTCAACAAACCAAGGTCAAATACCTAGGCTTACACCTGGATAGACGGCTAACGTGGAAAGGACATATTAAAGGAAAGGGCAACCAAATAAAAACAACATTTTCCAAAATGTGTTGGCTGGTAGGAAAAAAATCCAAGTTATCATTAGATAATAAGGTCTTACTATACAAAACGTTACTAAAGCCAATATGGACATATCGTATTCAGTTATGGGGATCCACCAGTGCATCAAATAGAGAACTCCTGCAACGTAGGTACTCAAGCGAAAATACTCCGATGTATCGCTAATTCTCCATGGTATATCCGAAATACTAGCATACACGACGACCTTGGTATTAAAACCGTTAAAGAAACAATCAGGGAATTCAGTTCGAAATACTACTCAAAATTTCAGGGAACGAATTGGCCCGGGATATAATAAAACAGCCGCGATTTAAACGACTGAGAAGAGCAGATCCACTCGGACTAATGAACCTGTAAAATCATTAAATGTGTAGATTACGCTTATAAGTAGGATCTAAATTAAATTGTGAACACTAATATTAAGTATTAACATTGGTTAAAACTTATAAAATGTAATTAGCTTAAGGTTTGAACACTTCTTGTTAGTTTCTTATGTAGAAAGATTCACGAATAAAGCCATTGGCAATATATAAAAAAAATCCTCCTCCACGCGGAAGGGTCTTCCGGTTCTTTATGTTTTACCGAATTAATAGCTTGGTGGAGTTCTAAACCACCAAACCTGTACGTCAAAAAAATAAAATATCCGCACTGAATCGGGACCATTATTTCAGTCCGCACAGCACAAATATTATTTTAGATATTTTCATGCTCTCAGTTTACTTCGATTTCAAAATTAGTTTTTATAGAACATCGTAATTTGTTGAATAATTCACTTTCAAAAATTTTGTATCGACTTGTACATATAAGCATTGTCACATTTATAATAAAGGGGCTAGTCCGCATACGAAACAATGTTTAAATTTCAATGTAAGAAATGTTTTGGTCTGTTAATTTTTTGAATAAATTTATTTCCTTTTTATATAGAAATAATTGGTAAATATGTCCCGTATAGAAATGTATTAACAAGTGTTCTTTCTATTACATTGCTACATAATATCGACAGTCAAATTCACAGACTAAACTCATCATCATATAATGTATGTAAAAGATGTAATCAATTATCCACAATACATAACATAACAATTACCATGGAACAACTCAAAATTCAGTAACTGGAATAACGAGAGATTCCATTATTTTATAATTGCATAACAATCGAACCGTATCGATACGACGTCGAAAAACACACAAAAGTAATGTTCTTGTACCCAGCCGAAACGCCAAAAGAATTTTATATTTGTCTTGCGGTATTCTTATCTTATGTGTGTGTGTGTGTGTGTGTGTGTAACTTGCAAGTACTCTATAATCAACCGACTAATATAAGTTGTATGCTCTATTTTAAAAAACAATTAAATTGATTTTAAAGAAACAAAACAAAACAATTTCTAATTCATTCATAACAATTATTGTGTAGAAAATGTATTTAGGTAACAATTTTCTAATTTTCTAAATTTATATAACTTCAGTTCGGAAATTTACAAAACAAAAAAAACACTCCTACCTTGTATTGTGCATATCGAAAATACAATAATAATTGTAAATATTATCCACATATTGTCACAAATATATCAACAACATAAACATAATTTTTACAAAACTTCACAAAAAATATATTTTGTTTTTGTTTTCACAAACACATAAACAATACACAAATTTACAAATCACATTTTTTGGGTGAGCCAAAATATTTTTCACTTTATAGGGAGAGCACTTCACTTTGCAGATGTCACTAATTTGTGTTACTTACAATATAATCCACAAGGGGGTTTCTTTTGCATTTACACAATTATTTTATTAACTAATTATTATTATTGTTTTTTTTTTTGTTACAACCAACCAACATTGTGCACGGCTAAATAAAAACTGAAAAATTACAAATTTTTTTTCGAAAGGAAAAAAGACGTTAGGTATGTACGAATGAAATGGAAATCACTCAAGTGGCACAGTAAAAATTTATACCTGTAGTTAAAAAAAAAAATACAGAAATGTTTTATTTTCTACAAAAAATGCGCTAAGAGGTATGGAGGATTGAGTTTAAGTTATGAAAATGTATATGGTTGGGTGTTAATCAAATCTGGACATGGTAATTTCTTTATGTAATTATAGGCTATATACCTATATACTATTTATTTACCTGAGTCACGTGAATTTTTATCAAATATACGGCAACAACAATAATTTAGTAATGCAATTGGGTCATTTCGGCGGTGGGTTAGTGTTATGAAATTACGTAAGATGTCAATGGTCAGAAGTAATGCTTTATGCGGAAAAACTTTGTAGCGATTAATTGATTTTACAATAAGATTATGTTATATTTAAATATATTCGTATTAAAGGATTATGAGTGAAAAGGTGGGCATAAGTTAAGACGTAGGAATAGTATACAGAGTGGGATACTTAATGTTATCTGTCGTTCAAAAACAATAACATTTCGTAAAGTCGGAGCGTGCAATTGGCAAAATTATTGATCGTTTCACAATAACTAAACATTTCACGAACCACATTACGACGCATTTTGCATGTTGATCTTCATTTGCATCCATACTAACTCAAAAATTGAAGCCACCAGTTGCTGTATAAGATAGCGTAAATTTCTCAGCGGAAAATAGGAGATTTCGCTACTCGCCGCAAGTGGCAGCACTACCACAAAAGAGAATTTATTTTGTTATATAATTACCAGCGGGAATTTTTTATTCATTTTGTTTCTCTTTTTTCACTAAATAAAACATCCCAGCGGAATAAAATATTAAAAGTGATCCTTAAAATGTTAAATTGATTGATCTCCGAAGTAAAGGAACTCGGTTATTGAAATCTTGAAATTTAACAATATTCCGTCTTTCCGCAATTCTAAAAGTATGACGACGAAATTTGGATGATCGTATTGATCAGGGGTCCACAACTTAGGACAAAATTTCAGGATCTGTTCATGCTGGACTAAACTTGGCCATTTCATAACCAATACTTTTGAAAATTTAAATTTGTTTATTAATTTATTTTCAGTTTTTGGCCAATATCTCAAGAACTTTCACTACTAACCAATACTTTCGATTGTTTTTCTAATAGCTTAGATCATACTGAGACTACTAGGAAAATTTATGGATTAGAATTTTCACTATAATTTTTTGATTTTCTGCGGCCATAGTTTTTTTGTTTTTGGTCAATATCTCAAAATCTTTTGCTAGTAACCGGATCAGAAAATAACTTAACTGGCCGCAGAAATTCAAAAAATTATAATGAAAATTCTAGTTCATAAATTTTCCCCAAATTTGCCTCGTAGTCTCAGTATGACTTAAGCTATTAGAAAAACAACCGAAAGTATTGGTTACTAGTGGAGGTTTTTGAGATATCGGCCAAAAACTGAAAATAAATTGATAAAAAAATTTAAATTTTCAAAAAGATTGATTATGAAATGGCCAAGTTTAGTTCAGCATGGACAGATCCTAGAATTTTGTTCAATACTTACTTTAAAACCCCGGATCAATACTTCTATCCAAATTTCATCGTAAATTTCTAAGAAATGGCGGAAAGACGGAATATTCTTAAATTTTGAGATTTCATTTACCGAGTTCCTTTACTTCGGAGATCAATCAATTTGTCATTTTAAGGATCACTTAGTGATAAAAAAAATCCGCTGGTAATTATATAACAAAATAAATTCTCTTTTGTGATGGTGCTGCCACTTGCGGCGAGTAGCGAAATCTCTTATTTTCCGCTGAGAAAATTCCGCTATCGTATACAGCATCAGATGTGGGTACATCTGGAGTCGTAATTTGTAGTTTATGAACCCAAGTACTCTTGCCGTCCTTTAAAATCGATTGGGCCGCAGTTGATCAAATAATCGGGTTTGGTTATCGTCGAAACAGTTTTTAGATGTTGGGTAATTTAAATTGTGGTTAGTTTTAGTTGAACATCTCTTTGGTTAAACACTTTTTAAATTTGGTTAATTTAAATTTTAGTTGAACACTTTTAAATCTCGGTTAAGCACTTTTTAAATTTTGATAAATTTAAATTTTGGACTTTGTACAAGGAAGGGTACCTGTTTCAGCGCCAGTTAACAAAATAATCACTTGCTTATTATGAAAAAAATATTTTTTCTTGGTTAAAATGTTTTTGTAAACAGCGCGCGTTGCTTCGCTACCAACTAAAATAAATTTGAAGGAATGACATTTCGATTTTGGTCATTTCGAAAAAATTGTTACATTGCAGCGTTTCATTTCAATTCGATCTTTATTAAAGTGCTGTGGGATACACAATATTTCTCGTTTTTCCATCTGGTGCGTAAACGAATAAATCAGAAGGTTTTCCGACGCGTGAGCAGGCCACATAGAGCTGCCCATGTGAGAAGCATGGATTCTCCAAATTTAATCCACACACTTGCAACGATTGTCCTTGTGCTTTGTTGATAGTTATTGCGAAAGCGAGTCGCACCGGGGACTGCAAACGTTTGAATTCGAATGGCATATCTGTCGGGATCATTGGGATATGTGGCAACAGTACGTCTTCACCTTTGGATTTTCCAGTCAAAATTGTTGTCTCATCATTTTCTTGACTGAGAGTCTGGTTCCGTTGCAAAGTCGTGGTGGATTTATGTATCGAGGAAGAATGATGGGTACGCTAGTTTTCAATGTAAGAACGTGCGGTGGTATGCCTGGCAAATCAAGCGAATTCAAGAATTAAGTTGGATAGTTGACAACTTTATCTTGATTCACCACAGTATCGATGGACGTATATGGTGTCGTATCGCCGGGTATTCCATTCTGAATAGTGAAGTTGATGGTATTGACGTCGATGTTAATGGCCGCTAATATTGCACACGTACTGAGCCACTGATGATTTTTGTAGTTCTGTGCAATGTTTGGGAAAACTTTTTGCACCAATTCGTCTATGCTTTCTATGATCTTACAGAAGTTTGCTGGCAAGGTGATACATTGCGTAGATTCATCAATTTGTATTCGCTCATTTCCATATCCATTAATTGTTTTGCAAAATTTCCAGCCGATGCATCCCGTTGTAGTTGTACACGCATGTTGGTTTTCAAAGTCAATTTCTGTAAATGACGCCATAAAACTGATGATTTGAGACATGAATTAAGTTCATCAGCGAGTGGTGAACGTGGTACAATCGTCAGTGTTTGTCGAAAATCACCAGACAATAAAATGAGGGTGCCATATGATAATTTGACACGTTTGGAGTACTTTGCCCATTCCAGAGTTTTTGCTGGTGTTGCATGTTGGTGCCTCAGTGTTTTGTAAATTCAATGGCAGTTTCAGCATTGAAACGCTGAGCGGTATTCGGCCACCTTCCAAAAGTGTTGTCGCAATTCCAGATGATGCAATGGCCAGTGCAATATTATTTTGTGATCGTATGGTTGCCAAAATGAGTGAAAGAAGAAAATTCTTGCCTGTACCACCGGGCGCATCTATGAAAACAGTCCACCGCTTTGTTCTGTGATTGCACGCATAATTCTGTCATACGCAATACGTTGTTCTGGAACGAACGGCAGACATTCCCAGTTGCGCCAGTGCCTTGTTAGCGATTGCCAAACATATGTCTTCAATCAAAATCAATGCTTCATTATACACGTTTGGTGTGAATTGAATGTCCGGATTTTGATTCGCAGCGCGCAAACGATGTAGAATATCTTCACTCATGTAGTCCTTGTATTTTTCCCAAAGATCTTTTGGATTAGATGGGAAGCAGGTGGTCAATATTATGGCAAATAACGTGCGTATTTGCTGTGGTGCAGTATTCGATGCATCAGCGATTGCAGTTCCTGGCAAGCTTGGCGATAAGTGGCGCACAGCTGACCGTTCATTGTTCTTAAATCTTGGAAAGATGTCCGTTCACGTACATTGATTAACAGCAATCGCAGATAGAAGCATTCTGTATTGTTCGGGTGAACAGTGTACAGTCGACCCAATGCGTCACTGGAATACAAATTGGGATGTCCTTCAACTGCTTTACCTTGTCTGTGACGTTGAAACTTTTTAGCCGATGCATTCCATGTGTAGAATTTCGGTACCTCAGAATAAAGTAGAGTCTGTGCAAAAATATCATCTTGGCACAATGAGTAAAATGCAGTTAAAGTTGTTACCGGTGAAACCAATGCTCTTGCACGTACATTATCTGCTCTGAAGAACACGCGCTGTCCATTCTCGAGATGCACCGTCAAGTGTACTACTGTTGGATATCGTTCATGGATTGGAAATGATAAGATGAGCCATACTGCTTCATTGCTGCTAATGTAGCGTCCAAGTTGGTATTGGTTGATTTCATCGAGTGGTGCGGCCACATTCCCTACTCCGAAGACTGCCATGTCGCTTCCTTTGTTGACATATTTGCAAATATATTTGATCGACATCACTGAATTGTAATACTCAACATTAATGTGTGCTTTGAAGGCCTTTGAGAGCAACGGTGAATATGGCACAACCCAACGATTATCGACTTCGACATCAAGGTTTCGTGCTTTCAGTGGGGTCCGTCATTGCCAGTGATGGTATCAGAAACCAAGTTTCTTGGGTATCGTTTCGTGCATTTCCCATCAGACATGCATGGTGAATTGTTGTTGAATGCACCACATAGACCATGAATCATATTTTTGGTAACGACGTCGAATAAGTTTGGATCAATGTCCTTATCTGGTATTTATGCTGATTTGGTCAATTTGATCTGGCGTAATTTTGTTGATTAACCAAACCAAAATATGTGCATGTGGCAATTCTCTTTTCTGCCATTCAATGGAATACATCCAGCAGCGTGCCTCTCCAAAAACGTGATGCTTACGATAATGTCATGGCGGTCCGAAGATGATTGTCCAGCTAACAGAAGTTCTTTAATTTCATCCCATGTTGGATTGCATGTAAATGTGATGAACAAATTTGGACGACCATATGCGCGAACGTATGTCATCGCATCTTGTGCGTATTCATGCACGTGCCATTCTTCCCAAATCGTTTGGATTCACGTTACCAACATTAACGATTGCGTCTCGTAAATGGATGAACTCTTCAGAACGCATCTCAGTTTGATTCAATCGAATATATAGGAGTCATTCGATTTCAATCTTCGAGTACATGTCGACGATGTATTGATGGAACAATTGTTGACATTTCAGAATGTGGTTCTCAGCGTCTTGATGAATCATCAATCGATACGAATTATAATTCATGGCACTGACTTTCTTATTCGTTTCCTCGTCTGTTTGCGGATTTCTCATTTTGATGTTGAAATGATATCCATCTTCTCCTCGCCAAAACAGAATCGCATACTGCAATCCCTCGTATGAGCCATGATTATCGGAGACTTGCTGAACGTCACCACTTCTGCGATGAAGAATTATGTCGCGCGATTCGAATTCTTCGCCAACTATAACGATTGCCACTTCATCGATTGTTGGTGCATTGAACTGTCTTTCGTGTTGGCTAACGGGTCTATGGTCTGCTCGAATTACAACTGCGTAGTCATCGGCTGGCATTCGTTGAATGGCGCTTTTAAACAACAGGACTAATTCATTGTTTTGATCGAAAAGGGCTTGTAACGCAGCCACGATTTCTCGCCTAGTGCCCGCATTATAATGACATCGTTGTTTAATTTGTTCATCACTGTTTGCCATGAAATAAATTTGAAGAAACTTGTGATCTGCGTCCGGCAATGGTAGAGCGATCCGGCACGACGATAAATTTGCCCTTGGACTCTGAATGTTGGCATGTAATTTTCGCGCACGATGTTCGTTGCACCGAACGATGTCATTTGAAAACATGAACTGTATTTGCGGATGTTTTTCAAGAAATGCTTCGACTCACGTGTAACACCTGATAGCAACGTTGATAGTCGTTCGGGTGGTGGATGTAATTCTGGCAGTTTAACTTTTCCATTGGCGCAGCACATTCCTGGCGTTTCGTTCTTAAATTTGAGGGCGCTACAATATAGGGTGGGCTAAATAATTTTTTTTAAATGTAAAACAAAAAGTTTTCAATATTTTTTCAAATTTATTTTTTCATTGTAAAGAACAATCCTTCCGATTAATTATGGAATACTATTTCATTCATATGACTGCCTCGGCTGGCCTTGACGTACCTCATGCGGTCGGTCTAATTTTTGAGCACATTTTCGATGGTATGCGGCATTATGTCTTCAATGGCAATTCGAATATTGTTCTTGAGAGCGTCAATCGTTGCTGGTACGGCACCCCAAAGATAATAGTCCAACGGCGTCAAATCACAGCTCCGAGGCGGCCAAATCACATCAGCGTTTCGGCTGATAATTCGATCTTCGAATACAGTGAGCAAAAGATGAATTAAAACATGTGCTGTGTGGCACGGAGAGCCGTCTTGTTGAAACAAAATGTTGCCTATGTCCTTCTTTTCAAGTGCCGGGAACAAAAAATTGTTTATTATGGCGCGGTAGCGCTCACCATTGACAACGACGGCTCCTCGCACATTTTCAAAGAAAAATGGCCCAACGAAGCCACCGGACCAAAATCCGCACCAAACAGTCACTCGTTGAGGATGCATCGGCTTCTTTACGATCACGTGCGGGTTCTCCGTTCTCCAATTGCGACAATTCTGCTTGTTTACATAGCCGCCAAGATGGAAATGCGCCTCATCCGAAAAGATGATTTTTTTGCCAAAATTTTCGAATTAATGTGTCAATATTTAACAGCGTTGTTCAAGCGAATACACAACCATTTTCGTTCAGCGGAAGGATAAAACTAACTTTCTGTCAAATCAGAAGTGACATAATCCTTACCATACTCAAAAAAACCGCTAGTTTTCAAAAATAAATTTATTTGGCCCACCCTGTATAGGTATCGGAAAACTAGTAACGGCTGCAACCTTTTGGTGATCAACTCGTAGATTCCCGTCTGATACAATAAACCCAAGATAATGGATGCTTTTGAGCAAGAACCTACTATTTTCCAAATTGACCGTTAATTTAGCGTCTTTAAGTAGTTTAGCAACTTTTCTAAGTAGAATAATATATCGTCAAAGGTCCCTGAGGTGTTGAAGAGATCATCCAAATATACAAATACTTGGTCCTGTAGTTCATTGGGGATCACCTGGTGCATTAGTCTGCACATCGTTTGCGGAGCATTACATAACCCAAACGGCATTATTCCGAACTGGTATAACGGGCGGCCAGGAACCGTAAACGCTGTCTTGTCTCGAGACTCCTGGATCTGCAGAATGCATCTTTCAGATCGATACTGGAGATGAATCTGGTCTGATATAGCCGACTCAGGAGTCGCATCCCTGACCGTCACATCATTAAGGCGTCTGGCGTCTAAGCATAAACGAACCTTGTCGTTGGGTTTTCTTACCAATGCAACAGGCGAACTCCAAGAACTGTTTGACTACCCAATCATCCTCAGGGTCAACATCCGATCAATCTCCTTATATAGTTCGGCTTGGACTGGTGGACTAACAGGGTAATGTCTTTGTTTAATGGGTAAAACTCCATCATGTACCTTGATAGAATGAGACAACTTATTGGTTTTACCAAGCCCAAGTTCCGAGAACGAAGGGAATTGATGGATTGTTTCCCCAAGAATAGTTTGCTGTTCTGACGTTAAAATGTGTTTGTTTGCGTCACTCTCGACATCTTGCGTGGAAATCGAAATTTCAGAGAGAGAATGAGTTAACGAAGCAATAAGAGATGGAATAATTTGGAACACTTTCCAGAAATCTTTCAACAAATCTTTTGTTTCAGTCCCGGAATCATGAATATTTTCATTATTTTTATTGGTTTTTGTAGGTTATTGTGATCCATAACTATCCGAAAACGCGTTGATTGTGGATTCCGCTCCTCATTATCCTTCGTAAGAAAGTTTCAGAAATTTTAGAGCGCATGGCTCTCCTATTAGCCCAGTACCTCTCCACACGTTTCTGTTGTGTCTGAGAATTCCGTTTTACATAGGTACTAAGGTAATTAGTATCGGAATAATTAATGGGATTATATAGGTAAGTTAGAAACGATAAGTTAAAATTATTGTAAGTTTAGGAAATAATTTGAAATTCTACTTCAATTCGTGGTCGGTATTGCTCGCTGCGTCCGAACTGTTGGCCCTGGGAAATCGATTCCGAGGTCCCACATTCCCAGTATTGTGGTTCCTCAATTGCTCGTTTCCCGGGTTGTAACGGAAACAATTAGGTTTAAAAATGTCTGGGCGTCCACATCCATAGCAGAACCGAGTTACGGAGTACGTTCTTTAGTGCAAAGGTCGTAGGTGTGCATTATATATTTCGACAGTTCCAGAAGATAAGTAAACTTGGATCATTTTTTTCGGTTGTGTCTTAAGCCGTTGCCCACTTTGAAGTTTTGACGGTTTTTAGTTCGGAGCAATTAGAAAAGCACATATACTCGTATCTTGCAGATGATCTTTATTTCGGACAACAAAACTTCAATTGAAATTGACTTGATCCTCGTATTTAATCTCATTAATGGTTCTTCGACTACATAAAACTTCCAAGAATCCCCTAGCCCTATACAACTTCGTATTAGTTCGTCTGTATTTTCAATAACCCGGGAGGCTAATGTGTTCTGGAGGCCTGATCTCATAATTCGCTTCAACATGTGCAAAGTTTCAGATTCGGGCGGTGGAGTCGAATACTGTAAACTTAAAGATTGGATCGCATTATAAAATTCTCGATGATCTCAAAACCGGTTTTCGAAATCGAGTTTCAACTCATAATTTCTCATATAATGCCAGAGCTGCCAACGGGATGTAAACAATATAGAGCAAGCATGCTTTGTTACTAATAATCTTAATACTCGCGAAATCTAGTGCCTCCTCTGGGGTGCTATGTGGTAAATTTTCGTTTTCTATTAGCTAATTTGATTTCTGAATTATAAATTCAATACCCCCTTGATGTTTACTATTTCTTCCTTCATTAATTTTAGTTTATATTGAATGTTTAATGCCAATTGGCCTTTAAATTATACCGTGCCGTTAATTCCGGTCCTAGTCATTTGTTATGTTTAACGAAAACTACCTGACCCGGCTGATAAACAAGAACCGGATTACGCTTTTTGTTCTGGTATTCTAAGTCCTTTATTTATGTTTATTTTAGTTTTTCTACGTTACTAAGTCTGGTCTGTTCCAGTTGTTCGGGATCAGCATTAGGTGATCTACCAAAATATATTTGAACTGGTCGTTTCCCTGCTGTCGAATGGATCGAATGATTATACTCATATACCGATCTTTCGAGTAATTCTGCAAACGTTCGCTCCATTCCGTCGGTCTTTAGACATCTCATGATTTCTGAGAGCGTGGAGTAGAATCTTTCCACCTGGCCGTCCACTTCGCTCTTATAAGGGACCTCTCATTGTCAATGATAACGATTTCTAGTACGTTGAAGAAAAACAGTATGTCCCTAATAGCTGTTAGAACTAAGTTGTTTTCAGTTGAATACATGTCCAGATGTAGGGTATGCCCCGGATAACTTGGGATAGGTGTTGGATTAAGGATAGGTTTATTTGGGTGTCGATCATATTTATTCTCCTGACATGTAGTGCGTCGTTGCACTATTAACTTAATTTTCCTACTCATTCTAGGAAAGATAGGTTTCGATTATGTGCTTTCGATTTGCTCCTGCGTTCCGATGTGCTCGTTGGTGAACCGATATTATCTTTTCCTCTTGTTGGTTAGTAAACCGAATTTTATAGTCCCTAAAACGTGCTGCATATATCTGTTGAACTTTTCCCATTATCAATTCCGTAGTTTTCAGTCCGTTGGTCGTATGTGGGTTGAGGTATCGTTTAAAAAAGTTTATAATATTCCAATTGGTAAAATTTGGCTGTGTAATGATATGTCTTTGGTAATTTGGAAAAGGGTTACCAATTGGAAGGAGTTTTCATTACCTATATTTAGGATCGGTTCGTGCGAACAACTTTCGTCGCTGAGTTGTGTTGACGACATAGAATTTATGCAAGAAGATATTGGTATCCTTGATAATGCATCAGCTACCCGGTTCATCCTACCCGGTTGCTATTTTAATTCATAGTTGTATTCCTCTAAGATGGCTTTCCGCCGTGTCATCTTAGGGTTATGATTTTTGTGGCCAAGGGCATATGTCAAAGGTTGGTGGTCAGTGAAAATTTTTACCCTCTTTGATCCGTATAGGAAATTTCTCAATGAAGTGAGTGCCCATATCTGGGCCATCATTAGCCGCATAATTTTTTCAGTAGTGAGATTCAGTTTCTCGTTTTTGGAGAGGTTTTTGGGCATATGTCCATCTTCCCCTCTTAAAAGCGAAGTCAAAGGCTTCGGAAGCTTTGCGTAGTCTTGGATGGATGAACGATCTTAGGTCTCTCACTGTTTGAGGTATTGGGATATTCGTTATTGCCTGGATCTTCTTACGATTTGGTTTTATCCCGTCTTTGGTTTGGAGATGATAAATCTTAATAATTCTACTTCGTCTTGCAGAAACTCGCATTATCGAGTTGAATTTTCATATTGGCATGCTCAAGGACTTCGAATATAACTTCATGTTTCTGAAGTGTTCCTCTTCTGTTTTGCCAAATATGATTATATCCTCTATATATACGAGAGTGCGTTGAAAGATGGAAAGTGCGTTTTTGAGGACGAATGGGAGGCGCTTAAATTCATATTTTCCGTGATTTACAGAAAGCGAGGTCTTCTCTATATCGGTACTTTTTAGTGGTATTTGGTGAAATTCACTTTTTAGGTCTACTATTTTGAAGTGTGTGTTTTCCCCCAGATTTGACAGAATTTCGTTGATTTCTGGTACAGGATATTTGTCAGCAGTGGTAATTGAATTTAACTTCCGATAATCAATAACCATTCGGTATTTTTTTCTCCCGAAGCGTCTTCTTTTTTCAGTACAGTCCATACCGGGGAGTTTTATGGCGATTTAGACAGTCTGATCACGCCGTCGTCTAGTAATTGATTAATTTGTTTTTCGACCTCGTTTTTCAAACAAACCGGGTAAGGGTATGGTAGGGAATAGACTGGATAAAGAATTGATAGTACGAATATCTCCTACAACACTAGTTGTGTATAGGTTAGTTTCTCTTCAGGATCAGCAAAGAGACGGGGATAGTTGCCAATTAGACTATTTAGCTTTCTTTGTTGTTCTTGATTAAGATGGGAATCTCGAATGATTATGTTGTTGACCGAATTGGATAAGTGTTGTTTTAACGGAATTTTGATGTTCGGGTATATCGTCATGAATCCTTCTTCAGTGTGAATTGTCGCTCGCAATTATTTTAGGCTGTTATAAGAATTGGCAGAATGAAGAATTTCCATTTTGCCTCTGGCCCAAAAAGATCTATCCATGCCTGATGGGTAATCTTGATTCCGCTAGCTACGGAATTTGCAATGAATGGTTTTTCGATATCTAGAGGATTCCGTACATATTGTGATTTAAGATGTGTCGATTAAGAACTTAAATGTCTTTTCGCTCTTCGCCTTATGTTCTAGATAAGTAACCGAAGAGCTCCTTAATCTAAAAAATTAACGTCGTCTATAAGTCTGTCTTGCTCCTGTCCTTCACCACAATGGCTTTCCTCGATATCTTCACTCATGATCGGATTTTCTTGGGTACCAGTATATTCTAGGAATGATTGGTCATATTGTGAGTCGTACGCATTCATTTGGTTAAGTCAGACTCCTCATCCTGAGGTTCACAGTAGTAAATTCTTTGGAATTTGTCTGGTTGGTGAATTGTCCCGATTGGATAGGTCTTTTGTTCGGGATTGGAAAGTTCTGAGGCCTATTTTGGAATCCTTGTGGTCTATTTTGGAACTTGACTTGTTTCGAATGAATGGATTACCGATCCATTGGTACCGGTTTGGGTAGGGGGTTATTGTTGAGTTCTTATTTATTTGCTGGAGTGGATATGACGTTGGGTAATTTGGATATTTGTGTGGGAACGATCTATGAAAAGTTTGTGGTATATAGGAGCCGTGTAGTAATTTCGGATGCAAATTGCGCATTAGTAGGTGGAATTTATGGTGGTTTAGTGAAGATTGTGGATTTCTCGTATTAAGGTTACCGTGACTGTGTTGTACATGGTCTTGCGTATTGTCTAACTTGAGACATAGAAGTAACGGCTCTGGAAGATCTGTCGGACCTCCCATGCTCAGCAGTCGAGCTAGATCACCTTTGAGCCCTCTGACAATTGTATCGAGTGGTTTGTCTCGATACGATTCCGTCATGATATTCATGGACTCCTGGCTCATCTCCATGGACGATAGCTAGTACTCGAGTGTACCCAAATCGCGTTGGTCCACATAATGTAATGTCAGATATCTCGCTATTTTGTCCCAATTTAGTGGTGTGTTATAGGACTCTAAAGCGGTGTCCGCTTGGCCCGTAACCTTGTTCCTTATACCACTAACCATTCCGTAATATTTTGGAGTGCCATTTAGATGATCGTAAACTTTTAGTGTACGGTCGACGCTTTTTTTCTAGAAACCGAACTCTGGTTGCCCAGAAAAATCTCTTAGACCTTTTACAACGTCAGGTATTTTGTCTCATCTTGTCAGGTATCTTGTCAGTCATTACGGTTTGCTAGATACCTTGGGTCGATATCTTGGTCTGACATTGTTCTCTAACTATGTCACATATGACTTATTTGACTCTTTACTAGCCGAATTTTCGCTCGCTGCAAGAATTGATGGTTTAATGACGTTATCGTTAACCATTTCTCTTTATTTTGTAACAATGAAATGGAAATTAAAAGCAAATAGGGGTGGTCGAGGTACGAATCAGTCCGTTGAATGTGTTCCCAGTGTTGAATATGGTCCTGGATTGTCAAATTCCTCGTCTGAGGTTACATA
Organism: Nephrotoma guestfalica; assembly: GCA_963691935.1. Classification (NCBI taxonomy): domain Eukaryota; kingdom Metazoa; phylum Arthropoda; class Insecta; order Diptera; family Tipulidae; genus Nephrotoma; species Nephrotoma guestfalica. Next base: position 82,926,016 of record OY829914.1, on the reverse strand, counting down.
CTCCTCGTCAGGTAGATCAATCAAGGTACAAATATCTCTCTTATATACGATTACACCGTGAAGTATCAGACCATCCTTCGGTTTGGAACATGTCCATTCTAATTTTTGAGCATCGAAAGAGTGATGTATCCTTGTCCAAAATCAATGAATTGATCTTGATTTTTCGATGGGCCCTAACTGTAATGAAAATGATTTAAATTGATGACCCTAATGCTGCACCAGCACTTTTAGCACAATCCAATGAAAATGGTACTGAATTTTTTTACAAATTAATTACAAATTTGTTACACAGTTAGAAAATTTTTTACAAGTCCCGTTGTTCTACAATTCGTGTGTGGGCTGGCATTAGACAAAGCTACACCACACTTTTCGTATTTTTGTTAATATTTATTGTATCGTACTGGGGGTGGTACTTAGGTATCATAAGAATTAGGTATCCCTGAATTTATTACAACAGCCCACACTCACATAAATCGATCAAAATATATCGAACTTCCTTCCTATGCAAGAAATAGGCACCCCTGAATTTATTACAACAGCCCACACCCACAATAATCGATCAAAATGTATCGAACTTCCTTCCTATGCAAGAATTAGGTATCCCTGAATGTATTACAACAGCCCACATCCACAGAAATCGATCAAAATGGAGCGAACTTCCTTCCTATGCAAGGTATATGTATCCCTGAACTTATTACAACAGCCCACACCCACAAAAATCAATCAAAATGCATCGAACTTCCTTCCTATGCAAGAATTAGGTATTCCTGAATGTATTACAACAACCCACACCTACAAAAATCGACTTTTATGGGTGTGGGCTGTTGTAATAAATTCAGGGATACTTATTTCTTGCATTGGAAGAAAGTTCGGTACATATTGATCGCTTTTTGTGGGTTTGGGCTGTTGTAATAAATTCAGGGATACTTATTTCTTGCATTGGAAGGAAGTTCGCTGCATTTTAAAATTACACCGCTTGGGGGTAGTTTTTGGGGTTGAGCTATTCCAATATGTTGTAGTTAATTTAAAAAAATTACAGTACCACCCCAGTACTATACAACGATACAACAAATATTAAAAGAAAATTAACAGAAATGCGGTAAGCATGTTGTAACGAAAAATATGGTTTTTGAAGAATTGCACCCCTTAGGGGTAGTTTTTTGGGGGTTGAATTATGTCGATGTGTTGTAATTAATTTGTAAAAATTTCCAGTACCATTTTCATTGGATTGTGCTAGAAGTGCTGGTGCAGCATTAGAGTCATTTTAAATTGGGTGTAACTTAGACTCTGGCAGATTCGGCCTGCACAGTAATCGTACGATGTTTGAAACAACCGAATAATCTTCTAAAATTGTTTTTGTTTCTCCCTATAAAAAATATGTACTGTCTGTGTGCTATATGTTCGTGATTCTGCCTCTGATATACAGATTTTCATGAGGTACATATATTTTTCTATTAACCCTATATGAGATTCATCATTATTTCACTCACACCCTATACATATTTTATGAATTGACTCTAGTTTTACGATTTTACTATAAAATCAACATATTGCCCCGTTCGACAAACAGTTCATTTCTATTTCTATCGATTTCATAAAATTGTGAATGAAATAAAAACGGAATTTTTTATGTAGAATCACCACACTACAATAACAACAACACGACGATAGCATGTTTCGTATAATTTTTATTTTACTAACAGATGACTCATAATTTATTTAACGAAGCAGATCTATAATGTCGATAATGCAGTTTGCACGACAATTATATAATTTCGTTTGGTTACGGTAGGTGGCGACATGCGTAACAAATATTATTTATAGAGGGGCGCCATCTATTATTTTAAGTATACAACTAACGGTAAATGAATAGATTCGGCGTGTCTCTGCTTTTAGTGGTTTTCTTATCGGAACAAAAACTGATAACGTTTATCTACAACGTGTTTATGGAATTTTCTCAGATCATTTTTTTTAATGAAACCACAATATTATATAAAATGCGCCGAAACTAGATAGGTAAGTAAACAATACGTGAAGGTTGAATTATTCCTTTTTTGTTCTTATAAATGCTACTCAAGGTTTTTTTTGTTCATCACCTTATACCATCACAAATTGGTGCATCATTTTCGTTTGCATTTATATTTTAAACGACATTGCGTATGCAAGTGAGAGAATACCTGCCGCATTTTTTTAATACCAAAAACAGAGAATAATATTATTGTTGTTGTTTTACCTGCGACTCACTTCATACTTATTGGTATGTCAAACATACTACAGACATATATACGCAACAAATCACATTTTTATTTATTTTCGTTTGTTTCTTCATTTGCTTTACGTTTATAGACACTGAAAATAAAAAATAAAATGAAATAAAAATTAAATAAACTCAATTCGATTTAGCATGTTAGAGCATACATAAGAGTTTCAACTCTCATTTGTACACATTTAACTTTTAGTATAGTAGAAACAGACTGAAAACCTCACATCGTGATTCATTTCGTAAAAAATTATGAATTAGAATTTATTTTATACGTATTATTCAATATCAATTTGTAATTACAATTTAATAAGATTACCAGCTAAAGTTTTTTTAATTTATAATAAAATATTTAGTGTTACGGTTTGTACTGAAATTCTTTTGTATGTCGGTAGTGATGTAATTTAAATTGTGTTAACCCATAAAAAAGTAAAAAGTAAAGTGAAATAGAATAAATAAATAAAAAAAAAAATATCGTACGATAGTCAGAGAATATACAGTATATTACATTGTTTTTGTATATATTTTCATTAATTAATTTAAATTAATTTATTTATTTATAATATTGTGAATAAACAGAAAAGTGCAGTGTCAATCGAGTTAAGTTTACCACCAAAAATCATCGAAATTATAATTGTGATATTGTGAGTGTATTTTGCATACCGTTCATTATATTTTAGAAAATACCTAATTAAGTCATGTGTTCAGTGTCAGTGTCGCAGCACTTTTAAAGGTGCCGTTCTTTTAACAACAAAACAAAAATGTGCTCATGGTGCCCATACATAATTCGTGGAATATTATGATTTTAAATAAATAAATTCTTTTTATTTGGTTTGTATATTGCAGCAACTTGTTTATTTTGTTATCGTGGTACAAAAAAATTAATAATACAGCAACAATTTTTCGCGGCAATTAAATCGCACATTTTACACATTTGTTATGAATGACTTTACTGTTTTTGTTTGCTGGTTGTTGTTGTGTGGTGGTGACATTCGAAAGTATCAACTAAAAGAGAATAAAAGTTTTATTATCGCAAGAGGTACGGAATTTTTACGGTTTATCGTTTAAACAAAAATGAGCCGGCTGTTTATGGTGTGATTTTGGTCGGACGTTGTGTAATACCGTTGGTGTTTTCCGTAAATACTACTGTTGGCTGAAGTATTTACGCGCTCTTTCTGTTTATTGTAGAAATGGAATTTCCAGTATTATTTTGGAACCGGTACTACATTTTACCCTTTAAACGACCATGGTTATTTTATTTCCATTGGCCTAGTGGCTGGTGTATTAGGTATTCGATTAAATTTTAGTTAGCTTGTGTAATTCACGCAAATTTTTGTCAAAATAGCTGAAATATTAACTATGTAAAAAATCTTAAGATAATTAGTTGCAAATGTTAAAATATCTAAATGTTTTCCTCATTGCAGGCCTAGGGTTATGGGTTGGATTCAACCCAATTCGCATCATGTGTGTCTATTATTTACAAAAAACCTTAATGCCATCTCAAGCGATTTCAATATAAACGTAAAAAACTTAATTAACCCTTTAACACGTATGTGAAGTTATCCCAGAATTCTATCCCAGAAAATAAAAATATTTAATCAGGCAACACTAACATATCAATAACCAATTTGCTCTTGTGTAAAGTTAGCCCAGCCCAGAATTTTTATCAATTTTAATGAAAAAACCGAAAAATTATCAAAATTTATCAAAAGTAACAAAAAACTGTAAAACTCTGAGTTGCATAGAGTAATGAAAAATTACAGGCAATATAAGAAAAAATCCGTTCAGTGGCAAGTTCCCGAAAATGAACTCTGGGATGGGAATTTCATTGATTTTTATATAATTTTTCGCCCACTCGACAAATCAAAAATTATTTCGCCAAAACTAAAAATGTCTCGGATCAGAGCTACATGATTTTGAAATGCATACACTAGTAGCTAATTTTGAGCTGAATTAGAAAAAAATCGTTTAGTGGCAAGTTCCCGAAAATGAACTCTGGGCTGGGAATTTCATTGATTTTTATATAATTTTTCGTCCCACTCGATAAATCTAAAATTATTTCGCCAAAACTAAAAATGTCTCGGATCAGAACTACATGATTTTGAAATGCATACCCTATAAGCTAATTTTGAGCTGAATTAGAAAAAAATCGTTGAGTGGCAAGTTCCCGAAAATGAACTCTGGGCTGGGAATTTCATTGATTTTTATATAATTTTTCGTCCCGCTCGATAAATTTAAATTTTCGGGAACTTGCCACTGAACGATTTTCTGGACGATAGGCTAGCATGGAGCTATGCAATGCGCAGATGGTAACTTAAATCGGTTCTACAGCCGTACGTCTTCGATTTGGGAGGAATTGCGTAAAGTAAGACGGGAAAATCAGCCGCGAAAGAGCAGGGAGTGCTTCGGCCCCAGAAAATATTGCATGGTTAAAAAAAAAATAAATTTGATAGTTTTTCATTAAAATTTATAAAAATTCTGGGCTGGGCTAACTTCACACAAGAGCAAATTAATTATTGATATGTTAGTGTTGCCTGATTAAATATTTTTATTTTCTGGGATGCAATTCTGGGATAACTTCACATACGTCCCTTTAACTGTTTAATTTGTTTCGAACTTTTTCTCCCTGTTTAATTATTTTTCAGCGAATACATTGCGAATTTTACAGCTGATTCGTTGAATAATAATACGAATATAATATTTTTGTATCTTTATGAAGAGTATACTCGACATTATGCGAAAAATTGTCGTTTCGTTCAGACGAGTATACTCGACATAAAAAGTTAAAGGATTAAAGTTATCCAAAGATAATTTCCGCCAACTTCTTTCTACTGATTATTTGTATTTGTTGTAATCACTGAATTAAACCTTAATTATAATTTGGTTCAATTGGGAAAAAGTTACTTTTTAATTTATTGTGTTGGAATTGTTGATTTTTGGACAGTAAAGTGAAAAAAAAATAACAGATTAAATATGCTAATTTTAAGGTTTAAACCACCACAATGAGCACAGCATTCTGATGAAATATTGATTGCAAGTTCATTGTCGTTTTGAACATTTTGGCTACCGAACTGTAGTATTCCAACTTCTTTATGTTAGACCAATTCTCGCCGAAGTGCTTCATCAATCTTCGCCTGTTTTCCAGGAATTCCGCAATCTAGTGGTCTGGTTTTATTTGGCCAATATGTTTTCTCTTCCTAAGCACCGATTTAGCCACTCCCAAATCTGATCGATAACCAATTTCCTCGCGGACTGATATAACATCATTCGACGATTTACTAATAATAAACATTTTGGCCTTGTTGAGCTGAAAGTGGCACTAGCCCGGTTTTTTTTTAAATATTCCGCAGTAGCTGTTTTCCAGTCATTGACTGAACACGAAGTGTTCAAACTAAGACGTATAATTCTACCATGTTCAGCGTATATGTCAATATATTTTTCCGGTTTAATAATGCATTCCTTTGCACAAACTTTCTTTTCCAGCTGGGCAAATACCTTGAGTGGTGGAATGTGTTGTTTACTTTAATAAATTCCTGTAGTGAATTATCTACTGAGAACTAACCAAACAAATAAAACGTGTTTTATGTTCAAATAACAAATCAGAAGTAAATTTTATTCTATTGTGTTAATAGTATGTCTACTTTGCTTACACTGTCATCATTATTTGTTTTGTACACTGTTAACACTCCGCCTCGATTTTTGTTAGTTACAAAAATTGCACAATATACAAACTTGATTAAAATATACAACAATTCATTTTCTGGCGTGAAACCAATTCCTCCAATAACACCTTATTGAATTATATCAAACCCAGCTTTCGCCGAAGTTCAACATGTTGCTCTTTGGTTTCAATGTATTTTACTTCGATATCACCACGCTCAATTAGATTTCGTAAAAAGTGATATCGAATGTCGACATGTTTTAGCTTGTGTGATTCTTTTCCACTGGATGCAATTATAATGCACCCCTGGTTATCCTCGTAGATGGTCGTGGGTGTATTATCATCTTCACGCATTTCGGATAACAAACCTCGGATCCAAATTGCCTCACATGCAGCCGAACTTAACGAAACATATTCGGCCTCCCAGAACCAGATTTTCTGTCCACGACACCACTGCCCCAGTCTGAGTCAGCATATCCAGTTAATACTGCCATGTTGTTTCCTTTCACATATGTCAATTTGAGATTTATTGTTGATTTGACATAACGAAGCAGTCGTTTTAAATGAGCCCAATGCTCATCACTCGCACCAGCTTGAAATTGACTGAAGTATACAACAGACTCACATAAATCAGGTCGTGAAGTTGTTGCTGCATACATCAAACACCTGATTAATTCTCGATATGGTTGTACTCTCATCTGTTACTTTTACCAATTTCAAATTGCATTCTTTTGGTGTTGAAATACCATTACAATTTTCCATTTTGAACCTCTTGAGCATATCTTCCAGGTACATTCGTCGGTCAATTTCCAATCTTCCATTCGCTCGATCACGTTTCATTGTAACACCCAAGAAATGACGAACTTCTCCAATGTCCTTCATTTTAAATTCATTGGAAACTGAATTCTAGATTTTAATGATGTTTTTAAGCAATTTCCCAACCAGAATGAGATCATCAACGTACAAAAGTAGATATACTGTTTCATCTCCCATTCCTTGATTAAATAAACATTGGTCAAATTTTGTTTTAGCCCATAAAGTGACTTGTTTAGTTTGCAAACGAGTTCATCTTTGATAAAACCCTCTGGTTGCTTCATGTAAATTTTTTCGTGAAGGTCCTCATTCAAAAATGCCGTACAAACATCCATTTGATGCATTTCATAATCCCGTTCAACAGCCATAGCCAATAATAAACGAACGGTAACCATTCTTGCCACCGGGGAATAAGTTTCAAAGAAATCAATTCCCGGTTTTTGAGTAATCAAACCTCTCGCAACCAATCTTGCTTTGTAATTTATTGGTCGCCCAAATTCATCACGTTTCCTGGTGAAAACCCATTTAGAACTAACAATTGAACGTCCCGGTGGTATTTCCACCAATGACCATGTTCGATTCTTCGTTAATGAATTCATTTCAGTATTGACAGCCTTCATCCATTCATCAGCATCTTCTCTTCTTTCAATGTCCGAAAACTTCTCTGGCACATCATCAACATATGTCATCGCATTCAATGCAAATACGGTCATTTCTTCATTTTCTTCATCCAGAAAATGATCAATAGCCGATCCATTTACATAATCATCATAACGAGCTGGGGTCGTGATGAAGATGCAACATGTTGATTCAGTTCAACATCTTCCCTCACGATCTGATCTTCAATTTCCGCCTCGTCGTCACCACTTGTCGATTCTTAAGTGCTTGTGTCTTCCACATCAACATCCGACATGGACTCCGCCTGAACTTCACATTTTTCGACTTCAACAATGGAATGTGAATTTTTGTTGAATTTGCACTCATCAAATTTTACATAACAGCAAATAACAATCCGTGAAACATCCGAATCCCACAACCGATAGCCATTTTACGTATATCCAACCATGGTCATTGGATTCGATTTGTTGTCCAATTTCGTACGCAAAGCAACAGGGTAACGTGCCTATGCCGTTGATCCAAATATTCGAACATTTGATAAATTTAGCGTTTTTCCAAACCAAATTGGGTAGCCCGCGTTGGGCTTCGTTTTGTGGCATATATTGCACTCAATACGGGCACGCCCCAAAATTTCTTGTCCATTTGAGCTTCTTCAAACATCGAACGTGCCTTTTCGAATAATGTTCGATTCATCCTTTCTGCCACACCATTCAATTCAGGACTGTACGAAATTGTATATTCGATTTGTATTTCAGAATTTTCACAAAATCGTTTAAATTCGTTAGACTTGCATTCACTGCCATTATCAAATCGCAAGCGTGAAATTTTTCGCTCAAATTGTGCCGATACCATTTTTGAAAAAACGACAAAATTCTTCAAAACCTCTGATTTCTTTTCCATCAGATCAACGATCGTGAAATGAGTAAAATCGTCAACGAATGTTACAATAAAATGATTTCCGTCCGATGTTGGTAAATTGATTGGGCCGCAGACATCGGTGTGAATTAATTCCAACACCCTTGATGATCTCATTGCACCATAATTATTGAATGACTTTCGTGTTTGTTTGCCAAAATTACACGGTTCGCATACACCCCTCAAATCGTTGTTGAGTAGACCAATTCCATCCACCATTGATGGCAATCGTCGCACATCATTTGAATTTAGGTGTCCCATTCGCCTATGCCAGAGTTCCATACTTGCTTCATTTTTCTTCTTCCCACCGAGTAATGCTCGGCCACTTGTTTTGGTTTTCACCTCACAGCGCTTAGCAGCTTCCATTTTACTATCTTCTTCCAAGCTCTCGACGACGCGAATAACCACCAATGATTCATGTAAAATACCCATTTCAAATTCATACAAATTTCCACTGCGCTTTCCGACAATCAACTCAATGCCATATTTTTTAACATAAACTTGGCCTTGAATGAACATAACATCAAATCCAGCCTTTTCTAGCCGGCTAATTGAGAACAAATTACATGTCAAATCTTTCACATACAAAACATCTTTGATACAGCAAAATCACTCAAAACCATTTACCAATGTTGTTCCACGAATCAAGGCAATTTTAGTTGCAAAAATCAAAACACCACTTTTGGCCACACCAATCTATATTGGTTTATTCAAAATTTTCGATTTAATAAACAATGACTCATCATTTGTCATATACTCACAAGCACCCGAATCAATATATCATTTGATATTTGCATTTTCATGACATTCCAATGCATGGCTACCCGGTGTTGGCAAAAAATAAAATTTCATCGTCAGCAATATTTGCTTTTCTCATATTTTGTTTTTGGTATTTATTTTGTTCTCGATGCTGCTGATCACGGTTGCCAGTTTTCTTTAACTTCGGCCACTCGAATTTTCGATGACGAAATTGTTTGCAGTAATAGCATTTTGTTTTTCTATCGCTATACATCGCAACATTATTATTATCACGTACACCATCAATAACGTTATTGTTACTTCGTTTGCCTGCGGCATCCAACAATCTGCTGCGAACCAGTTCCATTGTCAACGATTTTGGATCCATTGTTTCAAGTGCCGTTACAACCAAATCATACTTCGATGGAAGCATTACTAATAATGTCATAACAGCCGTACGATCATTTGTGTCTCCACCACATGATTTGAGTTCCCGTAAACACTAATCAAATCGAAAAGAAGTAAGAAGAAGAAGACTTAGTAAACTTTCTTTTATAGGATAGGAGTAAGGGTGGAAATGTGAGGGCGCAGTTTTCGATGTGGTGTCTGTCTATATGCCGGTCTGTGTCCTCTCTGGAGCCCAAGTGAATTGACTTATTTTGATGAAGCTTCATACTTGGGCATTTTTCATGTGTTGGGGGATCCAAGTGGGGTTTTGGAGGAGACCGGCCTACCGGATGTGGCAGCTTATCTTATCTTATCGTGACTTACGCTTTCTTGTTTTTTGATGTTTTTTCAATTATTTTGGAAGGTCTCATCTGCACTAAATCGTCTGAGAGCAGACGGAATTTGGATTGGATGTGTAATAAGGCTGGTCAAGATCATTTTCCAAAATTTACGCGGAAGTGATGATTTTTTCATACTTGGAGGTTTTTGTTAGGTTGGGGGAGGTGGCAACTTCCTTTGGAGCTCCATTTTGCTTTTTTGTTATTTTACATCGCAGTGGTAGTGGCTTCTGGTTATGCTCAGATAGATGGTCTATCTGATCGTTTTGCAAGTCTCTGGCGGGTCTTACTTCAACACATTGTTTTTTAGCACTTGTTGGTGATTGAGACTTCAATTTCTGCTAACTATGAAGACCCTCGATTTCGAAAAGTGTTCGTTCTGATAACCATTAAATTGTTAGCATGTTTCAATCGAAAGTTCATTAAATGTGGGAATTTTTTGTTAGTAATGCAAAAATGTGAAGTTATCCCAGTTTTTCATCCCAGATTTTTTTTTATTATTTACTCGAAACTATTCTATGTCATCCCAGATTTTTTTCGTTTATTTGTTGTTCATGTACAACAAATACTTGAAAATAATGTATTGTGCTTTGCCAATAGTAATTCTGTATATTTTAAGTTCGAAATAATAATGCGCCATATTAATAGTTTCAAATATTAAGACTAACTTATAGCTCCACAGTGCCAGCCGTATGTTAGGATTGGCACAATCTTCCAGCTTCGATATAACCCCATATAAATTTATATGTAAATCGTCTAACTTCCAAACCCTTACTGGGCCGGAAATAGCGATTGATGTTTTGAGATGGTACGTAACTAGGTGATTGCTGACCAAGTGGCCAGCTTCAGTCTTATGTTCAAATTTTAGTAAATGGCCAAGTTCCAAAAACTCAAGTTAAGTTAAATATAATTTGTATATCTCAAGAACTTCTTGATGGAATTGGGATTTTTGATTATCTTATTACGATCGTTAATGAAATTGGACGCGTCCATAATACGTCTATAATACTGGTGTGGAACTATGCCATGCACGGCTAGTTCTACGCAAATCGGACCTATAGTCATACGTTCTCGATTTGGCCACTGTTTACGTAAAAAGCAAACTACGCGGAAATACTAAAAGCAAACAAGTAATGGTGAGCGGTACATTGCCACCCGTAGATAAGCGTTCACACAATTTACCAGCTTAGATATCGCCCCATACAGTATCGCTCAAAAGTCACCGGCACATTTTTCTAACTATTTGTGTACACCCAAACCTTTTTTACACCTTTTTGGACCTCTTTTCTATATACTGAATGTCTGTTTTGGACAGTTGTTTTTACACGATTTTGCGTGGTTTTTTACGTTGGCTTTTTTACACGTTTGGAACGAATCCCCGCGCAAAAAAGGTTTAGGTGTATTTAAATTTGTTTGAGGTTATTGAGCACATATAACTTCCGTTAATTACTTAACAGCTCAAAACATCAATCGCCATTTCTGGCTCAGTAAGGTCTTGGAAGTTACAGACGATTTTCATATAAATTTTCATGGAGCCATGTGGAAGCAGGAAGACTGTGCTAATCCTAAAGAATCATTTCCGACCTTGGGGGTTCTTAAGAGATACAAATCTTTATTTAACTGAATCTGAGATTTTGGAACTTGGACATTTTCTCAAATTTGAACATACGGCTAGTGCTGGCCACTTGGTCAGCCATCACTTAGTTACGAAATATCTCAAAACATCAATCTCTATTTCCGGCCCAGTAAGGGTTTGGCAGTTAAAGACGATTTTCGTATAAATTTATATCGGGCTATACTGAAGCTGGAAAAGTGTGCCAATCCTAACATACAGCTGGCACTGAGGAGCTCACCATAGTTTGTCCTTATCATTACCCACTCAAAACATATAGAACCATTTCCGGCCTTGAAAGTTGTTAAGAGACACAAATTTTTATTTAACTTAACCTGAGATTTAGGAACTTGCCCATTTTCTCAAATTTGAACATACGGCTGGTGCTGGCCACTTGGCCAGGAATCATTGTATCAAGAATAATAATGCGCCCAAATAATTCCAGTTGGAATTTTAGCTAGTTCACAATGATCATCAACCATGCTTTGCTTATTGTTTATTGCTCCGAATGGTTCACACCGACATCATATGGTTCCGGCTGGTTTTTCGGGTTCTGGTTGGGTTGGCATTGTAGTGCATAACGTTTTGACTGTTCCGGAGACATCATATGTTGCACTATCATCCAAATTGCACTGCGATCATTGTGCAAGCGCCAAAATTATTTTTGTAAACATTTTGTTTCGACTGGATTTGTATGGTTCTGGATGGCATTATATAGTTCGGCTGCAAAATCATATAGTGCACAATGTTGCACAACGCATCGTGCTACTTGTGCCATAGTTGGTTTGGTTATAGTATGGTTCTGACTGGCTTTATCAGGTTCTGGATGGAATTATAAGCTTCCGGCTGAAAAAGCGCATAGTGCACAATGATGCACAATGCATCGTGCTACTTGTGCCATAGTTAGTTTGACTGTAGAGGATATGGTTCCAGTTTAATTTGTAAGTTTTTTCTGAAGAGTCCTATGTTTCTGGATTTATACGGTTTCGGCTCAAAAATTATATAGTGCTTAATGATGCACAGTGTATTGTGCTTCTTGTGTCGTAGTTGGTTTGGCTGTTATATGGTTCTAGCTGGCTTTATTAGGTTATGGCTGGAATTGTAAGGTTCGTGTTGATAAAGCTCATAATGTACAAGGATGCACAATACATCGTTCTACTTGTGCCATAGTTTGTTTGGCCGAGAAGGGTATGGTTTCCGCTGAATTTGTAAGGTTTTTTCCCCGAAAAATCGTATGTTTCTGAATTTATACGGTTTCGGCTGAACAATTATATAGTACACAAGGATACACAATGCATTGTGTATGGCTGTTATATGGCTGGTTTGGCTGTTATATGGTTTTGGATGTCTTTATTAGGTTCTAGCTGAAATTATAAGGTTCCGTCTGAAAAACGCATATTGCACAATGCATCGTGCTACTTGTGTCATAGTTAGGTTGGCTCTAGAGGGTATGGTTCTGGCTGAATTTGTAAGTTTTTTTCTTCGAAAAACCGTTTGTTTCTGTATTTATAAGGTTCCGGTTGAAAAAGCGCATAGTGCACAAGGATGCACAATACATCATGCTACGTGTGCCATAGTTGGTTTGACTATAGTATCTTTCTGGCTGGCTTTATGTTGTGGATGGAATTATTTGCTTCCGGCTGAAAAAGCGCATAGTGCACAATGATGCACAAAGCATCGTGCTACTTCTGCCATAGTTTGGCTGTAGAGGGTATGGTTCCAGATGAATTTGTAAGGTTTTTTTCCGAAAAGTCCTATGTTTCTGGATTTATACGGTTTCGGCTGAAAAATTATATAGTGCACAATGATGCACAATACATCATGCTACTTGTGCCATAGTTGGTTTGGCTGTTATATGGTTCTAGCTGGCTTTATTACGTTATGGCTGGAGTTATAAGGTTCCTGCTGAAAAAGGCCATAGTGCACAATGATGCACAATACATTGTGCTGCTTGTGTCATAGCTGTAGAAAGTATGGTTCTCGCTGAATTTGTGAGGTTTTTCCCAAAAGTTTCTGGATTTGTACGGTTTCGGCTGAAAAAATGTATAGTGCACAATGCATCGTGCTACTTGTGCCATAGTTTGTTTGGCTGTTATATTGTTCTGGCTGGCTTTATCAGGTTATCGCTGGAACTATAAGGTTCCGGCTGAAAAAGCGCATAATGCACAAGGATGCACAATGTTTCTGGATTATCAGGTTCCGGCTGAAGAATCATATAGTGCACAATTGCTACTTGTGCCATACTTGTTTGCGTCGGGCTGATATGGTTCCGGCTGGCGTGACGGACACAGCGATACAATCAGTTCAACGCCTCTCTAACATTTCGATGCCTTTTTTGTAGAACGATTTATCTTTGTCTTCAAAATAAGCTTCAGTTTCGGCAATCACTTCTTCATTGGAGCCAAATATCTTTCCCTGAATTTTTTTTTTGAGGTCTGCAAACAAGTAATAATCGCTGGGAGCCAATTCTGGCGAATGCGGAAGTAATTCAATGTGCAATTCGTGCGATTTTGTCATTGTTGCGATCGAATTGTGGCATGGTGCAGTGTCTTGGTGAAAGAGCAATTTTTTCATGAAAAAATGTTCGTGCAAAATATGACCAACACGTTTCATCTTCACTTTACGGTCTTTCAAAACAATCTCGTGAATTTTTTTATGTTTTCTGGAGTCACAGCCTCATTTGGGCGTCCAGAGAATGGTGCATCATCGGTGGTTGTACGACCACTTTTAAAATCAGCATACCAGTTGTTGGTTGATAGTTGATTTTCCTGGTGCAGAGTCCGAATAACACTTATCAAGTCACTGCTTTGCTTGAACAGTATTTTTCCCCATCAAAAAACTGTGTTTGATCAACACACGAAATTTTTTTTTCCATTATTTTTATTAAATTAACAAAATTAGCATCAACGTCCCTAAAACAACTTTAAATTGTGAACTAATGGTCGGAATGTAATGCAATTAAAAATAGAAATTAAAAATCATTAGGGTTTTAAATTTATAGCACCATCTGTGTGTCATACTGGGAACTTTTCAGGCGATGTAATACAACAACCGGGATCTACAAATTTATGTAAGAAGCGTACGGGGCCGAATTTTAGCGGAATCTTAAATTTTGGAAACTGTTCTGGACCGGTTGACCTAAAACCAGAGAGAGAATATATAACGTTTATACTTCAATTGGTAGTTCAACATTCATTTTTCATTATAGAGTTAATCTTAATCGAACTTAAATTAGATTATTTCTGCATAGCTCGTTGACTACAGAATCTTGACAGCTTTGTGATTTGGAGTAAGAGCAAGGCTGCTTCGTTGATGGTATTTCAGATTAAGATTCAATAAGATCCTGTATTTCATTAAGAGTTTGTGTATATGACCTCTGTATAAACATCTGTCAATTATCTTCAATATTCGTTATAGAGAATCAAAGAACACATTATGCATTTGTTGTCTCGTACGATTTAATCTAGATTATAATTTTTAATTAATTATAATTAGCCGACAAACAGACAACGTGAATGCCAGTTAATCATTCGTATGTACATTAAAATTCAAAACATTATTAGCTTAATTAACGAATTTAATTGAAATTTTTTAATCAAGGCATAACCCGTGTGTTAATACCAAAATACAAGAAGCTCTTTACATCACGAGCAACAAGCTTGGCCACATAAATAAATTTACTATATTTATCCAGAACGTGCTTATGCCAAACAAGGTAGTGGTCTTTTTTGGAATCACTAATGCTATACAAGCAAGTCAACAGCATACTAAACGACTATTAATAAAAATCGAAGTAGCTATGACTTAAGAGGAAATGATATTCGTCGACTAAATACAATGATCAAGCAGTTTTCATTTTGTAAAACTCTATCTACCTTGAAAATATATTTTCGTGTAAATTATTTTACGCAAATCGAGGTTGAATATAAAATAAATCGCGTTACATACGCATACTTATAACAAATTTGGCCCTTGCAATAACTGATAAGCATAACCCATAAAATTGCCCAATTCATTTTACATGCCGAGTTTCACTGATCCCCGTCTAACAATTTTGATAACAAACCCGTTTAACCACCCAATGAATGCATTTGTGTAGGTTTAATTGTGCTCCATAATCATTAGTTAGGTCAGGACATGATAAGTTAACGATGAGTTGAACTCTGTATGATTGATAAAGAATACTCGAGTATACTCTCCTTGGGCGTTTTGTTATTTGTAAACAAACAACTTTATATTTTTAAATTAATTTTGAATGTCATTGGCGCCGTGACAACGAAACTAATTTACTTTGTGTAATTCTTGAATAGCTGTATTTAATTTGTGTAATGTTGGTATAGTTATAATTGAGAGGTCCACCGTTCTAAGATTTTTTGATCATGCGCGATCGTTTTAATTTTATATCAAGTTTGAACTCTAACCTCAAACGCGCCATTAATGGCAAATTTTCTCTAAATATTTTTTTGAAAACGAACGTTATACTATTTATTATTTTTACTTAATTTTTTATATAAATTATAATTAAAATTATTTTAAAAATATGCGTAAGTACAAATAAAAACCTATTCACAAATCTAATTTTATTTTTACAAAAAACTTTTTTGTTTTTTTTTAATTTTACAAACGTTTTTTTACAACTTGATTCATCAGAAAATATTGGAAGACTCACTAAAACCGAGTCTATAGAAAATAACAAAAGCTGGCACAGGTAACCCTCCTATAACACGTTAGATAGGTTCCATTAATATGGCGTGTTATGTAAAACCGTGTAATAAGAGAATAGAAGCTAGTATAAAAAGGGAGGTTAGGTTCTAATTCACTAAAACGTTAAATTAGTTGAACGACCTCATCTTCTTCATTTTCTGAGTTTTTTTTGCATTTAATTTTTGCACACCTTCTGCAATCCTTAAAAACGATAAGCATTTTTGGAGTTCGGATTTGAATTTTTGGCTTCTTTCCGTGGAAGGGTCTGTTTCCCAACTTTTCGGTTAAGTTTAAACCTTGTAGTTTTTTTAGTATATAATTATTAACACCACTATCTTCTTCAGAGCTAGACTCGATTTGATTTACATGGGTTAGGGATATCCATTTCTACTAAATCTGCTTCTTTGACTTCTTTGTCCACTAGTAAATCTTGAACGTCCTCATTAACCATATTCAACAAAACCCTATCTTTCTAAACCCTATCTCAATTTCATTTTCTGCTGGTTCTTGTACGTTTTCTATTTCATCTGATGCTGGCAAAACTTTTTCCAACTACATTTAATATTGTAATTTTCAGGTTTTTTAGCGATAAGGATATGATTTCGATAAAGTGATTAATTGAAAATTGCTTCCAGGCTACAGTCACGTCAATAGGTTTTAGTTATGTCTGAAATTCATTGTAATGATCTTTTCATATAATAAGTTTAGCGGTTTGAAGTTTAAACTGGTCTGCTTTAAAAAAGTTTCCACTTCTGGCAGGAAACTATTTAGAAACCAATTTCTATTCGCATATTTTGCGGATATCAAAGAAATTGCAACAACATCACTTCTAATTTTATTTTCACTTTTTTTATTGGTGCGGACTGTTGCCTAAATTTATAGAAAATAAATAAAATTTGCAATTTTGAACCGTGTTAGAGCGAAACCGTGTTGCAAGATACCGTGTTGTGGGAGGGTCACCTGTATTTCCATGGGAAAAATGAGAAATTTACAACAACAATTGCACTGAAAATAATTCAGCTGAGGAATTATCTAATTAAAAAAAAAATTGAATTATTTAATTCAATCCAAATTTTAGTTATGATTCCAGCCACTAGACGCAATATTTTTTTATTTCTAAAACTCTTCACCTAGAGAGTAAAATGACATTTCAAAAAGCGTGTATTTAATTTCTGTTGGCAAGTGAAGTGTACGAGTATTTTTTTAAATAAACCAAAATAAAGTTATAAGTTAACACCCGGAGAAAATTTAATTGTCCAGGTAAATATACAAATTTTTTATTGCAAACTGACTAACAATCCAACTGTTTGCTGTGTTAGGGACTAATTAGACCAAGCGCGATTCGCGAATGCGACCAACCCTACTTTAAAAAGCCATCACACAAAACAAACCCAATCGTATTCGGGATTGGCGCTTTGTGATCATCCCCTACAACTTATTCTAACTAGTTGTTGTAGTTTTGTTAGGTTTACACTTCAAATATTGTATTAGAAGCTATTCTGAATGGATGAATGAATTCCGAACTGAAATAATTTTTAGACACGCCAGAAATCCCATTTTGGAAATCCCACGGTTTTATTATTTTGTCGAGTAGTGTTTGATTGTGCAATTTTGTGCGTCTAACGGTAAAATTTGTACATAATGTATTTTGGGAGATAATGTGGGATTTCCGACGTGATTATCACACCAGAAATTCCATAGATCCGTTTAATCATTAGATCATATGTTTTGCTTTAGTTTAATTGTGCAAAACTGTGCATGCCAACATCAATTTAGTTCTCCTCCAGAATTGGTCAGCATTTCTCCTAGAACGGCTTTATCTGCCCATTTACATGCGTTATACACAAAATCTGTTAAAGTAGATCAACTATGTGGGAAAAAGTCGTACTTTTCTAGCCACAATGTTTAGACTAGAAGTATATAACCTGGTAAGACTAGGATTCACTGGTGGCATACTCCATTTCAGCCAGAATTGGGAATAAAAAACCCTTAATTCAACCCTAATTTACAACTGGAATTTTTGAAATACACTTAATGAAGGGTTTTTGAAAATCGCACATTTTATTAATGAAATCACTTAAACTGCTTGTACTGAACATACTAATCACGTTTCATCATTGCGTCTACTACCCATCACCCAGAATCACCCGTACGAAACCCCATTTCAACCCTAATTTTAAAAGATCTATTTCGAAAAATTTTGTATGGGTGATTTCTGGAGATCCCACCTTTTATTAATGAAATCACCTATTTCATTAATAGAAGGTGGGATTTCCAGAAATCACCCAAATAAAAATTTTCAAAAATGATATTTTGAACTTAGGGTTGAAGGAAGCGTCTTATATGTGGGATTCTGGCTGATGGGGAGTATGCACAACCATGGAATTTGATCTGAATGTCCATTTTAACTAGTTTAAGTGAATTCATTAATAAAAGGTGGGATTTCCAGAAATCACCCATAGGGTTGAAGGAAGGGTCTTGTATGTGGAATTCTGGCTGATGGGAGTATGCAGAATCCTGAAATTTGATCTGAATGTCCATTTTAACTAGTTTAAGTGTTTTCATTAATAAAAGGTGGGATTTCCAGAAATCACCCATATAAAATTTTTCAAAAATGATATTTTAAACTTAGAGTTGAAGGAAGGGTCTTGTATGTGGGATTCTGGTTGATGGGGAGTATGCAGAATCATGAAATTTGATCTGAATGTCCATTTTAACTAGTTTAAGTGTATTTTAAAAATTCCAGTTGTAAATTAGGGTTGGATTAAGGGTTTTTTATTCCCAATTCTGGCTGAAATGGAGTATGCCACCAGTGAATCCTAGCCTTATCAGGTTATATACTTCTAGTCTAAACATTGTGGTTAGAAAACTACGATTTTTTCCTACATAGTTGATCTACTTTAACAGATTTTGTGCATAACGCATGTAAATGGGCAGATAAAGCCGTTCTAGGAGAAATGCTGACCAATTCTGGAGGAGAACTAAATTGACTTTGGCATGCACAGTTTTGTACAATTAAACTAAAGCAAAACATATGATCTAATTATTAAACGGATCTATGACACATTATCTCCCAAAATACATTATGTACAAATTTTACCGTTAGACGCACAAAATTGCACAATCAAACACTACTCGAAACAAAATAAGAAAACCGTGGGATTTCCAAAATGGGATTTTTGGCGTGACTCACACGGTTTTTAGTAATATATGCCTAATTTTTCTTTGTTGTGACATTAAATTACTAGAAATAAAAAACAATCGATCCGAACAATTGTATGCATCTTCAAATATTTGTCCAAGCCAAAATCATGGAGGTGTTGAAAAAGTTGGAGCCAGAAAAGAATCCGTTTATTTATATGATATGAGACCAACACACTAACATATCGGTAACTGGCGTATCTGTTCGGCCTAGATGATTCTACAGCCTGGAAAGTCGTGAATAGAGTTGCTTCGTGGGTGGCCGCGTTTCAACGAAACGGTACAACGGGCAACAACATCTTTTTAACATTTGGGTGGCATTAGAGGGATACTCGGAGCTATAGATGGCAGCCATATAAAAATAAGACGACCATCAGTAAATCCACAGGGATATTATAATATAAAAGGTTACCACAGCATTTTATTACAAGCAGAGGTAGATTCTTCAAAGAGATTTATCGAAGTATATTGTGGCGAGACCAGCTCGATGCATGATGCTCGAGTACTACGACGATCTCCGTTATTTCGCCTTGCTTCTCAGAATACAACGTTCCGCAATAACACTTATTTATTAGGAGATTCGGCATACCCTGCAAATTCTTGGATTGTGCCACCATACAAAGATACAGAAAACTTAACGGATGAACACAGAAAATTTAATAAAACGCCTTCGGTTTTATGAAATGCCGTTTTCGAAGGGTATTACATTTCGTATTGGGGGGGTATTGTATGTTACACAATTTATGCATTGATGCCAATGACCCTTGGAATGACATTGAAATTGAGAACCTTGGTAATGATAATGCTAATTCTGAAGATGAGCACGATGAAGTGGATCGAAGTAGATTGTCGACAACAAGTAGTCAATTATTTACGCTTAAGAAATTTATTGTAAATATAAATAATAAAATATATAGCTATAAAATAAAAATTCATGTTTTATTGAAATAAAAAATTTTAATTCGTTTCAAAATAAGGAAGAATATATAAAATTAAAACTAAAAATTTAGATCTACTCGTATTTATTTTTTAAAATATTAATTAGATCAATGTTCCACTGCCTTCGCTCCTTGTGCCATATTTTCTTGTGTGTTGGCTACAACTTATTCTTTAAGATATCCAATCAACATTGCTCCTGCTTATCCTTACTACGGAAAATCCCAATTTATCATTTTATCTTTCAATTCGTAAGTTACTGTTCCGATTTTACGGACCACACATGCTTCATTAAACAAAGGTGAGAACTTAGCGCAAGAGTTTTTGGTTGCATCAGTTTGTGGATGTGTGCGTATACTTTTTGTTCCGCATTAAGCGGTTTTAATTTGACTCGTATCTTTGTTACCGCTTGAGGGTAATCTGTATGTAAATTTTCCTTGAATTGTTCGTGAAGAATAGCCAATTTCGCAGGTAATGGATTACTTACTCATTTCATTTTTAGTAAGTGCGAAGTAGTTTGAGTGGTTTCTTGCAATATAGTGGCCCCATGTCTTATGGTTCTCTCCAAAATAAGCGCGAATATCTGCTAGTATTAAATTGGGGAGCATAACATGCGGTTTCAGAAACATTTATGTCAAATTCTTTCAAAAGAGTTTTCAATTCACTACTTTTGATTTGTGAGCTCCATTGTCACTGTGTATATCCTCTGGCACGTTAAATAAACAGAATTTATTTCTCAAATAATCTACCATTTGTTTAAAGTAAATCTACTTAAATGCCAAAGGCGCTGTACGAGATGTTGTTGACCTAGAGGGAAAGTCATATTTTTGTGGTTTTACACGTGCAACAAAAAGTTATTTAATTTTTGGTAATGGTGTTCCACTCTTACGATTCTCTTGATCTTTACGAGGATCTAAAAGTATTAAATTATATTCCCCTTCGACTTTGAATGAGAAATAAGTATCGGGATAATGTTCTCTTAAGCATTCGGGCTGACATTTTTTTAGGTCAAATACATGACGTTCGTGAACTTTGGGTACAGTATCCTCGAGGAATTCAATGACCTCGCCAGAGTAAATTCAAGATAACATATCCTTTTTCCCTGCACGGAGATGACATTTTGCGAATTGCCACAAATCATTTCAATTTCGTATTCGAATAATTTATCTGTGCTGAATTTAAACTCTCACCGTACTGTGATCACATCGGATAAAAAATGGAAGATTATAATTCGGAATGCTTAGTACTGATGAAATCGATAGTTTTGTTTTAAGAACTTCAAAGACCTTTTGAGCTTCTAAGGTTCAAATGAATTTTCCTACCTTTAAACAGTTAGTGGTTGCCGATACCACTCTGCCATACCTAATAGACGACGCTTCTCTTTGACATTTGTTGACGGGGTCAAGTTGACAATCACTTCAACTCTGTCTTCAAATATTTTAACTCTGTCGTATTAAAATAGATTTTTTCTAGGTTTATGGTCAATGCAGCTATTCTTTGGGGGCTAGCAACCATCTCTAGCAAAACAAAATGATACTTCAATGTCGTTTGTTATCAGCATGTTATCCAAATATACAACAATTTTGTCGTGGTATTGGTGCGTAATGACCTCCTGCAACAAGCGACACATTGATTGGGCAATACACAGCGCGAACAGACCAAAAGGCATCTTTCGAATCAAACGTGGTAATATATCGTATTTCAGCTAGCTCCTTCAACAATCCCTCGATATTCGTTATAGGATAAGCATCCTTATTCTTTACTGAGTTCAGTTTGCTTACGTCTAGAGATAGTTTAGCCTTTCCGGTAGCTTTTCTGACAGAAGATCAAGGACTCTTGCTTTCTTCAACAACTATTATCGACAGCATTCTGTCGATTTCTTCATAAAGGATTTTTTACACAGCAAGTGAAACTGAGAAGTAATTTTGGTTTATTGTTTTTGCAAGCTGATTTAGCCAAAATCTTCGTCATAGCAAAAGCGAGAACAGTTTAATTTTCGGTCCAACTATTCCTTCTGAGAAACAATAAGCATATATTGATTCGATTGAAATTTTAGCAAACTTGTTTGGAAAAAATACTTGTAGAATGAAACTGAATTTCTTCCAAAAATTAATTCCAAAACACATTTCAGCTTATAACGAAGGAACGACTCAGAATTTAATATTTTCTGTTTTATTTTTCAATTGTAGAGCAATCCATATATATCCTTCCATAATACTCTTAGAGCCATTTGCCGCGTATTGTCAAATAAGGTACCAATTTAAAGATTATACCACCAAGTTCATCTAATGTCGTCGCTTTTCTACTAAGCACACTCACCGTGGCTCTTCTATCTAATCAACAGACCAAAGTTTAATTTTGAATTTTTAGTGAACGTTTAGTCACTGAAAGAACATAATTTTAAATAAAATGTTTCTTGTTAATTGGGCGTTTCGAGTGGCTTCTGGTTATGTGTAATTTCACATAAAGTAATCAATCAATTTCACATCAAATAATTTCAAATTGCTTTCTGGTTAATAAAACGCCTTCAAAGTGGGCCCCTTCCAAAATAATACACTTATGCCAACGAATAATCCAATCATGAAAACATACATCAAACACATTTTTCGGAACCGACTTTTTCAAATCAATCACATTTTTCGGAACCGAACACATTTTTCGGAACCCCGCGAATTCCCTTTTATGTCTTCTATCCGCTGAAAACGGGTGTCTAGAAGTGGCAATTTGAGTTTTGGAAAGTGAAAAAAGTCTCCGGAGCCATATCAGGTGGTGGTTGTTCGATGATATTGGTTGAGTTTTTGGCCAGGAATTCGTTCACAATGAAACCTGATCATATTCTTTGTTTACCGTCTGACCTTCCGGCTAGATATCCGAGTGCAAACACCACGACAACCCAAGAAAACAGTCTACACTACCTTGACTTTAGATCGACTATGACATGGCTTTTTCGATTTCGGCTCAGTTGGAAGGCGATTTTTCGAAGCTTGGTTATTGGTTTGCATTTCAAACTCGTAAAGCCATGTCTCATCACCAGTTATAATGCGTTTTATGAATCTGGGGTCGGAATTGACTCGTTCTAACATGTCTTCATCGAGCTTTACGCGATTAAGGTTTTGAAGAAAAATCAGGTCCTTTAGATCTAGTCGAGTGGCAACGCGTTTCATGCCCAAAAAAATCGTATACAATGAATGGTATGAAGTGATTCGTGAGACACAGACAGTTCAGTGGCTATCTCTCTCAAACCTAAATGATGATCTTCTGGTCACCATTGCCCTCACGTTATTGATGTTAACTTCAGTTGATGGCCGACCAGAGCGAGGCAAATCTTCCACCACATCTCGACTACGTTTGAATTCACTGTACCACTCATATGTACTCAAAATCGATTCGTCGTAAGCCTTCTGTAACATTTTCAGTAATTCGGTACACGAAATTCCATTTGCAATACAAAATTTGAGACAAATTCTTTGGTCGATATTTTTACTCATTATCAAAATCGTAAAGCTCTTTTGAGATGTACTGACAAAATAGAACACTGTAAACAAACTAAATGACAGGTCCTGCCCAAACTTTACGTCAAGCTAGAGGGCGAAAATATTCGAAAATATTTACTTTTTGATTATCGTTGTGGTACTACAGTCAGGTTTACAGTTAAACTCATGGCATGCTGCAGGAAGCAAGTGTAAGCAACTCATTTATAGACCTAATAGAGTTTTGAATGGATACCTTAAACCTCTGTTAGACAATCTTTTTCGCAATCGTGAATTAAACTTTTCAATGTTGACTACAAACTCCTAAAATCGTTCATTCTGGGTTTGATGCTTTCTAATTATCTGCTCCAGAATCTTGTTTTATCTGATACTGAATCAATTAAAGTAAAATCATACAACATCCCTAAACAAGATGCAACATCATGCCACATGGTGTAACATCACGCAACATGATGCAATATGACCAAAATTAACGTAACATCCCAACACACGGTGTATCGTAATGCAACATCGTGTAACATCATGATGCGATTTGGTGCAAAATCATGCAACATGGTGCAACTACATGCAACATGGTGCAATATCATGTCAAGGCCTATCCGAGAAATCCTAAATTAATTATCCAAAAATCAAAACTACTTGTAATCATTTCCTTGCATTCGAAAACCCTGTTCCGTTAATTCTTATCAAAATCGTCAGGCTCCTCGGCGTCCACCGGAGGACCCCATAAATGAATTTTCTCAAAATCCGGACCCATCACAATCAATTTTTGGTACTCGAAAACGATGTTCAGTAATTTTTATATAAATCGTGCGAGACTAAAGATAATAATGGAAGGGTTCCAGACCTCATCAGACGACCATTGAACGAATTTTCCAGAAATTAGCACCCATCGCATTCGATTCCTGGTACTCAAAAACCCTTCCCCACCAATTTTTATAAAAATATTACGAGCAGAAAAAAAAAGAAAGAAAGGATCCTGGGGCCTACTGGTCGACCATTTGAACAAATTTTCTCGAAATCGGGACCAATCGCAAGTGTACGAAGTTATCTCAATTTTTCATCCCATGCATTTTTTTTATTATTATTTATATGAAACTCCCAGTTTTTCATTTTAAACTTTTAAGACGATTTAAATTATAAACACTTTAGGGGAGGAGCTGGAAAGGGTTCTTTATGTTTTGAGCTGGTAATGATAAGCGCAAACTGTGGTGAGCTCCCTTTAGGCACAAAATTATATGAAAATCGTCTAACTTCCAAAACCTTCTTGGGCCGGAAATAGCGATTGATGTTTTGAGACGGTACGTACCAAGAAGGTGAATACTGACCAAGTGGCCAGCACCAACCATATGTTCAAATGTTGTTACGTAAATTGCTACTTCATGTTCGTGTTTAAAAGTGAGTAGTTCTGTTAAAGGTTAGGACCAGAACTACTCGACAATCATAATGAAATCGATGACCAATACCAAAAAATTCAACCTCCATTAAGATATAAAGTGTGTTCTCAAAGTGGCTATATGTAGGCGATTCTCATTATGAGGTACCAACAACATCGTCCTAAAACTTTGACCAGAAGTACTCGAAAATCATAATGAAACCGTTGGCCAATACCCAAAATGTCAACTTCCATTAAAATATAAACCGCGTTGTTAAAGTGGCTATATATGGGCCATTCTTGCCATGAAGTACTAATTACATCGTCCTAAAACATTGCAGTGGTAAATGGCCAATACCAAAAATCTCAACTTCCATTAAGTCATAAAGTGTGTTCTCAAAGTGGTTATATGTACGCGATGCTCACCATGGGGTACCAACAACATCGTCCTAAAACTTTGCACTGGTAATGGTTAGGACCAGAAGGACTCGAAAATCATAATGAAACCGTTGTTCAATACCCAAAATCTCAACTTCCTTTTAAATATAAAGCGTGTTCTCAAAGTGGCTATATGTAGGCCATTCTCGCCATGAGTTGCATCGTCCTAAAACTTTGCAGTGGTAAAGGTTAGGACCAGGACTACTCGAAAATCATAATGAGACCGATGACCAATACCAAAAATGTCAACTTCCATTAAGATATAAAATGTGTTCTCAAAGTGGCTATATATGGGCCCTTCTAGCCATGAGCTACCAATTACATTTTCCTAAAACTTTGCACTGGTAAAGGATAGGTTCAGAACTACTCGAAAATCATAATGAGACCGATGACCAATACCAAAAATCTCAACTGCCATTAAGATATAAAATGTCTTCTCAAAGTGGCTGTATATGGGCCATTCCCGCCATGAGCTACCAATTACATCGTCCTAAAACTTTTCACTGGTAAAGGTTAGGACCAGAACTACTCGAAAATCGTAATGAGACCGATGGCCAATATCCAAAATCTCAACTTCCATTAAAATATAAAATGTGTCCTCAAACTGGCTATATATGGGCCCTTCTAGCCATGAGTTACCAATTACATTGTCCTAAAACTTTGCACTGGTAAAGGATAGGTTCAGAACTACTCGAAAATCATAATGAGACCGATGACCAATACCAAAAATCTCAACTTGTGTTAAGATAAAAAGTGTGTTTTCAAAGTGGCTGTATATGGGCCATTCCCGCCATGAGCTACCAATTACATCGTCCTAAAACTTTTCACTGGTAAAGGTTAGGACCAGAACTACTCGAAAATCGTAATGAGACCGATGGCCAATATCCAAAATCTCAACTTCCATTAAAATATAAAATGTGTCCTCAAAGTGGCTATATATGGGCCCTTCTAGCCATGAGCTACCAATTACATTTTCCTAAAACTTTGCACTGGTAAAGGATAGGTTCAGAACTACTCGAAAATCATAATGAGACCGATGACCAATACCAAAAATCTCAACTGCCATTAAGATATAAAATGTCTTCTCAAAGTGGCTATATATGGGCCATTCTCGCCATGAGCTACCAATTACATTGCCCTAAAACTTTGCACTGATAAAGGTTAGGGTCCAGAACTACTCGAAAATCATAATGAGACCGATGACCAATACCCAAAATCTCAACTTGTGTTAAGATAAAAAGTGTGTTCTCAAAGTGGCTGTATAGGGGCCATTCCCGCCATGAGCTACCAATTACATTGCCCTAAAACTTTGCACTGATAAAGGTTAGGGTCCAGAACTACTCGAAAATCGTAATGAGACCGATGACCAATACCAAAAATCTCAACTTGTGTTAAGATAAAAAGTGTGTTCTCAAAGTGGCTGTATATGGGCCATTCCCGCCATGAGCTACCAATTACATCGTCCTAAAACTTTGCACTGGTAAAGGTTAGGGTCCAGAACTACTCGAAAATCATAATGAGACCGATGACTAATACCAAAAATGTCAACTTCCATTAAGATATAAAGTGTGTTCTCAAAGTGGCCATATGTAGGTCATTCTCCCAATGAGGTACTAATTACATTGTCCTAAAACTTTGCGCTGGTATAGGTTAGGACCGAAACTACTTCAATCGAATTTTCCTAAAATCAAAACCCATCGCAATCAATTTCTTATAATCGAAAACCCCCCCATAAAAAAATAAATTGGATAAAACCATTGCCACACAATTAATCGGATCGTGGACTTTAGTTTAACCAACCCTCACTTTTTCGTATTACTTTCATGTAACGGGCACAAGGACACAGAATCTCTATGCTATGCATCCACAAGGAACATAATGATACCGGTATCAAACTTCGTTTCTTTCCCCTTTCCCTATAAAACCGGTTTTTGGCACCGCAATAAAACCAAGTTTATTGGTAACGGGGAAAGAAACGAGGATACCGGTATCTTGATATCCCGTGTTAATATTTGGAGATTCTCAAATTGAAAATGACTATACCATCTTATTTTATTTATTTTATTATAATTCCGTTTTCCCAGCATCCATTGCGCACTCGCATCCGAAAATTTAATATTATCACATTATTTGGTTCTAATAAAAAATAAAAAATAAAAAAAAAGTAAAATAAAGTTACCAAAGAAAAGCTTTCTCTCTTTTTCGCGCCAAAGAGAGAGAGGTATTAGGCTCGCCTTTATTTTTTTTCTCGTCGGTGCTTTTTTTTCTGCACAACATTTTTTTGTTATTGTTTTTGTAACTGTTTCTCTCATGTGTATTTCCCATCCAGCAGATGTATTGCTATTTGTTTCATCTCACGAGTTTATGTTTTTCCTCGTTTTATTTTTGGTTTGTTTGTTATTTTTCATCTGTTATCTTTCATTTTTTTTTGTGTTAAATTATTTCTTGGTTGGTTCATCATCGTGTGTCCAAATTTCGAAGCGACGTAACACAATAAACAAGTTGCTAGAGATATAAAATTTAACCAAAAATATTTATTTAGTACTTTTTAAAATCATTTTTCCATAAACAATTAAAATAAGGAAAATTATTATTATTTTTAACATAAAATGTTTATTTAAAATTTTCTAATTTTTAATTTTTATTTTTTTTTATTTTTCTCTGTTGTTATTATAGAGTTTTATGCAAGCCGTTCTCCTTGGAGTGTAAAAATTGCCGTATACAAGAAAACCTATTGTGAAAATCTTGAATTTATTTTTTTTTGTGGTTAAGTGTCCTAAAAATAAAAAAAATTATTAAGTAACGTGACATTGTAAACTAACGTGGAACTGATAAAAAATTATCACTGTGTGTGTGTGTGTTTTGTGATATGCAATAATTGCAACTAATCTCGTTAAATTGAAATAAATAATTTATTATTTTAATTTTTGTTTTTAGAAAAATATTAAACATTTAATTCAACATAATATTAGATTCAAGTGATTGTTATATTTTCTTTTTATCGAATTCTAATTTATTATCTATACATCGTTTCGCAAGAAAGAGATGGTAATATATGTACAGTGATTACAGTACACAAATAATAATATTGCGTACGTAACGGTGTGTGTGTGTGCAAAAAGTATTTTATTCAAAATTTAAAACAAAAATTATTTAGTTTGAAATCGAACCGTGTGTAACATAGAGTACATAACCTATAAAAATAAAATAAAAATTACGCTACTGTCTCCGTATTGTCAAATTCGGGTTACGCCGTAATTTATACGCACACACAAATTATTTATTTCTTTATTTATAAAACAGTTTTGTTTTGTTTCTGCTAAATTTTTTTACAAAGTAATTTTATTTATATTTTTAACAATTTTTGGTGGTCAATTAGTTTTTGGCAATGCGACACAAAACAATCGAATAATTCTAATTAAAAAGTTTTAGTCACAAAAATTATGAAGTAAAACAATATGTGATCGAAAAAAATACGATCAATAAAAATTTGTGGGTATAAAATATTAAATGTGTTATAATTTTGAAATATTTTATTTATTATTTAAAATAAAATAAAAAGTTTTACAATAAACAAAAAGCTCTCGAGAAAATCGTTAGAAATTTTTTTTTTTTTTTGGTAAAGTGTTTATTTTTTTTTTGTGGGTTTGCTACTTACATATACAAGTGTTTTTGTTAGTTTTTTTTTTGAAAAAGTGGTTTAAAGTGAAATATATAAGTGTTTATTGTTATTTATTTATTTAAATTATTTTAGTTGTTGTTTATTTGTTGGGGGGAAATTAAGAAGTGATCAAATATAATTAAATTTAAGTGGGTGAAAATGAATGAAACTAAATTTAAATTTTTAGCATATTTTTTAATATGTTCCATCGTAATACGTGTTTCGATATCGGCCAAAGTTAAAGATAATTATACTGGATACACACGATCGCCAAATTGGATATCCTCATCTAATAATATAGGTACAGTGTTTTATTTTTTGTATATTATTGATTTTTTATTATATTTTTTTGTTTCTATATATTTAGGGTGGTGGTGGGTGTTAAATGTTGTTCTTGTATTTTATATTATTTTGATGAATATTCTTACATAAATTAGTATTATATTGTGGTACAGGTCGGTCATTGATTAGGGTTGGCTTTTTTGAATTATTTTGGTAATGCAAAGGTTATCAACTTTGGTATAAAAGAAATGCCCGAAGAAATTAAAAGGAAATTCGAGTTTTTTAATTAATTTTTTTTTCTTGTAATCGTCGTCAATGACCTGCCATTTTAAGGTGAATATTTGTAGCTATGGTACATCGACATATGGTAATATTGTCCAATTGTTTCTTTCTTAAATAAATCCATTTGAGGATCTGAGGTGTCGTTTGTTAGTTATCTAAATAACTCTTCCTGATTATTTGTATTATTCTTATTTGGTCGCACTTTTGTTGTGCGCTAGATAGAGGTTTATTTTACACTGAGAGAAATTATTGCCCACAGAGATATACTTTTATAAATTTTTACATATAAAATATATCTCGTTTCGGGACAAGAATATTTTATATCTGTAAAAACGAAAAATATATCGAATTTTGTAGAACGTTTAGAGACATAAACATATCTCTCTTAGCTCGGTATACACTCCTCAAAGTTAAAACCAAATACTAAATTCGCAATAAAATATATCGATAGCAAATATATGAATTTCCCCAATTTTACATAATTATAACTGGACACAGCGTTACCATTCGAAAAAATAAAAATGTAGCCAATTATTTAAAAAAAAATGTATCCAAATGTATCGATTTTTTTTAAAAATAAAACATGAATATTCCTTTGTTTTGTACAAGGTATATGCCTTATACATATATAGCATATTAAAATTCATAATATCACATTAAATTCATTTGGTAAACAGTACCATCACATTTTAATTAACTAATACATATAATAATATAAATTATAAAACCACATTCTTTCATAAGAATAAATTATAAATAACATTAAAGCAAAAGAATAAATATAAAATTTCATTTTTGTAAAAAAAGATAATTAAATTAAAATAACTTCCGGGCGCGGTTTCCAAACCTCACTCGATTTATTTGAACTGACCGATTTTTTTTCCTCTTCTGATAATAACTCTTTCGCGGCCATAATTGAGTCCATTGTCTCGATTAACAGACGATTTCTGTTTTTCGTTTTTGTATTATTTAGGTCAGAAAAAATTCTTTCTGCGGCCGCCGAACTATGAGGCAAACTCATTAGATTCATCATGAAATTGGCCAATGTGCCAAAAAGCAGCTCTCCTATTGAATTCCTGATCGACCCAATTTTTACCCAAAATTCCCCGATGTCCGTTGTATCTAAATTTACTAGGTGCGATGATAACTTCAGCATTTTCAATTCGTCCATTATATTATCTTTATCTGTTTCATTTGCTAGCAAATTAGGAAACATATTGAGTAATGGAACTATGGAAGAAACATCTGACGAAATTAAACAATCGGGATTAATAAGCGATAAAAGTTTAAATGCAGGGTTGTTAAAATCAAATCTGCGTGTTATTTGTTGGGCTAGTTCTACATAAAATTTTTTAACATTTCTTAAAACCTCCAAGAATTCCTTTTCATCCAGTGGATCAAACGCTAAAAAGGATTGAACTGCATAACCCATGCTTGTTTCGGCCAATGGTACGTGATTTTTTTCATTATCAAAATCAATGTCATTTACATTGTTTATATTTTGGAAGCAATTGGATTTTATAAAATTGCTTAATATCATTTTAAGATTCGTTTCCATTGTTTCATACATAGTATGAATACGAATTTTATCCGATTGGAAGTACGACAGGAATAAAAAATATATTTTGTTTACAGGATTACCTAAATCTTCGGCCAAGTTTCTAGCCGTTTTCTGCGCGCCCTTATCCTCCAAAGTGCAAGAAATAAAGTTTAATTGCAATGCATCCCATTGCTCAAGAATGCGATTCACGACCATCTCTAAAGATAGCCATCTTGTTTGGGAAAGGCCCAGTATTTTGTGCGGCTTCAGTGCAAAATATTCTTGAAATTCCTTTAATTCATTGCAACGCTTGGAACTATGTGCAAAAAAATTAAAAATATTTCGCGCTAGTTGCTCTACAGAAAATGATAGTCTTTGGCAAGCGTAATTGGCACATAAGTGCAACGAGTGGCATATGCAATTTATAAAAAAAAGATCGGGAATTATTTCCTTAAATCTTGCTTGAACCCCGGTAAGTTGGCCAGACATAACTGCGGCGTTATCCGATCCTAGGCCTATTATGTTCTGTACGGGAATTTGTAATGCATTTAAATGGTTTAAAATACAAGTAAAAATTGACAAAGCATCAGATTTCGTCAGATTCAAAAGTCCGTAAAAATCTATCCCTTGCTATGCATCTTTTCCGATCAAAAAACACGAGCTACCAATGCTAATGATTTTGCTGCACTCACATCCGTGGTTTCATCGATGATTATGCTAAATTTTTGACGTTTAAGTTCGTTGGCCACGTTTTGCCGCCCCTTTTCACCCAAAACATCCTTTACTATATTATATGCCTTCGTTCGACCACATTTTACATTCTGGGCTATTTTAGAATCAGGGCAACATTTTTTTAATAAATTTGGAAGAAAATCCATCAATGAAAATGGCAAATGATGCATCAAGCAAAACATCACCAATATCACTTCCGTTTCCTTAATTTTGCGTTAAGTTCGTTAATTGGCGTAATCTTGCTTATAGAAAAGTTTTTTTTATGAGTAGGATTCGCGCCATGGCGTACAAGGTGTGATTTAATATTTGTTAGTCTGGTGTCACATACCTTGCAAAATGAACATTCGTTACGGCATTCGATCCACGGAAAATCCTCAATCCACTGTGAACGAAAAATTCTAATTCGTTTAGCTTTCTTAGCAACGATTTCTTTGTCGCTATCCGCACTTGACTCCGAAAGATTAATTGCTGTATCTTTAGTTGCCGTATTAGTTACCGTATTAATTGCCGCCGATCTACAAAATAATTAAAAAAAATCGATTTTGAACTTACTTTGGAAGTACTTGATCTGTATTTACTTACATAGAGGAACACCTCGAAGAAGATGACGAGGGGCTTTGGGAAATAAACGAAACCAATAAATATGTCATAATAGATTACTTGAAATAATAGTACAAACATTTTTAAAATTTTCGTAACATAATCTAACCTAACTTACCACGGAGTTTTCGATGCTTCTTTATCATTACTCTTTCCCAATCTAATCACAAACCTTAAATAATGTAATTAAAAGTATGTATTAGTAACAATTATGTATTAAAATCAAATTTTTGTGTGATATTTACTTATCCATGATAAAAATAAAAACGCCGTCCGGCTTTTCTAGAAACACAAATGATCGACCATGAACTTAGCTATGTTTCAGTGTGTAGCAATTCAGCAAATGCAATATTCAACCCTAAGAGCATGCAATTCAAAATGTGATTGGAATTTCAAGAAAGTGTTTAATTTAAAATAAAAAGTATCCATTGATTTCAATAAAATATCTAGTTTTTTCAAAAAAATGGATCCACTGTTAATAAAATGTATCCATATGAGCTGTTTTCTGTTTTTTATGTATCCAGTATCCATTTATTAAATTTTTCAAATTATGTATCCAAATGGATACAATTGTATCCAAGTGGTAACCCTGTGGACAAGGTATTTTACTTGTTAAACAAAATTTTATATTCATCTTAAATTCAATATTAAATTTAACTATTTAAGATGTCGTACACATTCAGTTTGGATGTTTTTATAACTCAACTGAATGTGACATTTATCGTTTTTATTTTTTTTTATGATTAATTTTAATATTTGTCCATTAATTCATTGGTTCAATCCAAACCAATACAAAAATTTATTGTCTCAGATCAGATAAGTCATATCTGAATCTGATCCATCAGAACTCTGGTTAGAGTTCGTCTTAAAAAAATTTAAATTCGCGATATATATTTCTCATGTGCATATTGACCTAGTGAATTTGATATGTATGACTAATTTTAAAAAATAATATTTAACTTTTAGAAATAAAAATTATTTCCCACACCACTATAATTATGCTACCGCGATATATTTTATTTGGACTTGGTTAAAATATTTACCTCTGTTACACATAAACTGTAGAATTGAAATAGCTAAATATGCACTTATAAAACAGACAAAAATATTGCTAATGTAAGAATTTGAATACCTCATTGTAATAAAATTCACGAGATAGGCATTTTGAAGCGATTAGGCTGTTTGAGATATATTTTTTATCGAACTTGGTGAATTCTTGGTTAAATCGGTCAAATGGTTCAATATCTATATTGAAAATAATTTTTTTTTTCAGTGTAGCGTTACTCTTTTGAGCCTTCTAACTAAATCCATATTATCCAGTAGCTAGATGGCCTCTATGTTGACATGGTGAAGTTCATGACTTCTAGCAAATTTCATAATTTCGATTTTGATGGATTCTATGTCCAGATGTTGTTGACGTTGTTTCTTACCATTTTATTTTGGAATCGTTGGATAATATCCATGTTGCTCTGCTTGGTACATCGTCACAGTTGTATACCATAAGTCGAGACATGACGAAGACAGAAGCTTTAAAGTTTTTAGAAAACCATTAAAATGGTTTCATTTAAGTTTTATTAAACTCAGTTTTTATTTGATGGATCCTGAATGATTTTGATTCGGTGTTCCTGGAACGTTTCTAAAAAGTTTAGGTACAACCTCATAATACCTAATGTGTTTTTTTTTTGGAAATATCAATAACAACAAAAATTCAGACCTTAAAAACCTTCTAGTTTTTTCAAAACGGTATAAAACTGGTTCCCGGCAAACCGCAAATTTCAAAACTTTTTACGTATCTTAATAACCAATTTAATTGGAACGGTTACCGGTGTGAAGTTTTTAACGAAAAGTGTAGCTACACAAATTAATGAAAAGTGTAGTTACACAAATTAACGAAAAGTGTAACTTCTAAAAAGTGTAGCAATTAAAAGTGTAAATAATACACCTACTAAAAAAAGACCGTCAAAAATGTATACTTCATGCAAATACCGGGATCAAATTTTATCATAATAATTCTAGTCTAAAAGTTAGGGTTATTACAAGTAAAAAAATTAATTCTTTAAATGTTTGAAATGATATACATATCCGAATCTATGGTTGATTAAAAAAAACTCAGAGATGAATCCAATTGTTGGCATATAACGACCAATAGTTAACAGCTTAAGCTGTTCAAAACAGTTAACTAAATTAAAATAAATTGTTTTGAAATGGATTCACACAAGAATTAGGATATACATTTCATAAAAATTCAAATATTTTTCAAAATACTTGCTACACTATGGCCAATTCAGGAAAACTCAGAGATGTTACCAAGTGTGGACATATATTTTCTGAAAGTGGATGAGTCGTCCTGTTCAAAACAGCTAACCACGTCAAAATAAAAAGATTTGGGATTGCTTCATGACAATTTTAATTCGGTAAATTTAATGAATATTCTGATATTCGTCAAAATATCTGCTACACTATTGCCGATTCCAAAAATCTCAGAGATGTTACCAAGTGTGGGCATATATTTTCTGAAAGTGGATGAATCGTCCTGCTCAAAACAGCTAACCGCGTCAAAATAAAAAGATTTGGGATTGCTTCACAACAATTTTAATTCGGTAAATTTAATGAATATTCTGATATCATCCACTTTCGGAAAATATATGCCCACACTTGGTAACATCTCTGAGATTTTTGGAATCGGAAATAGTGTAGCAGATATTTTGACGAATATCAGAATATTCATTAAATTTACCGAATTAAAATTGTCATGAAGCAATCCCAAATCTTTTTATTTTGACGTGGTTAGCTGTTTTGAACAGGACGACTCATCCACTTTCAGAAAATATATGTCCACACTTGGTAACATCTCTGAGTTTTCCTGAATTGGCCATAGTGTAGCAAGTATTTTGAAAAATATTTGAATTTTTATGAAATGTATATCCTAATTCTTGTGTGAATCCATTTCAAAACAATTTATTTTAATTTAGTTAACTGTTTTGAACAGCTTAAGTTGTTAACTATTGGTCGTTATATGCCAACAGTTGGATTCATCTCTGAGTTTCTTTTAATCAACCATAGATTCGGATATGTATATCATTTCAAACATTTAAAGAATTAATTTTTTTACTTGTAATAACCCTAACTTTTAGACTAGAATTATTATGATAAAATTTGATCCCGGTATTTGCATGAAGTATGCATTTTTGACGGAATTTTTTTTAGTAGGTGTATTATTTACACTTTTAATTGCTACACTTTTTAGAAGTTACACTTTTCGTTAATTTGTGTAACTACACTTTTCATTAATTTGTGTAGCTACACTTTTCGTTAAAAACTTCACACCGGTGGAACGGTTCATAAAGGTTTTCA
Organism: Nephrotoma guestfalica; assembly: GCA_963691935.1. Taxonomy (NCBI): domain Eukaryota; kingdom Metazoa; phylum Arthropoda; class Insecta; order Diptera; family Tipulidae; genus Nephrotoma; species Nephrotoma guestfalica. The sequence goes on along the minus strand of OY829914.1, from coordinate 82,890,018 downwards.
TAATTTCAAATCACTACCAACAAGATTTAGAATCAGATGTTCACAACGAAACAAAACAGTTTTTAAAAATCCGATTTGTTTTTTTTTACATATAAACAATCAAATCATTTGTTTTAGCATACTTAAATATATGTCATAGCCATAGAAAATCTGAGACAACAGTGTTGAAATCTAATCGGGCTCGAAAACATATCGGTATTAAAAATCCGATCCACACTCGAATTTTTCGCAGCAAAAATATGAGGGAAGCACTCCCCCACCACCGTTGTTCGTAATAAACGGGTGGGTGCGGACTTTAAGTCTTCTTTTAAGAATGTTTTCGTTTCGTACTCCGTAAAATTAATAAATTTCTTTTTGACGCCCAACATAATTATATTTTGGATTTGTTGGAATGGTAGAAATGGCTTTTTGGTATTAGTACCAGCCCATGTATAATAAATCAGAACATCGTCGACCACTAGTTGTCGCATTATATTGCGGGCACATCCGTTCACGTTCGGTCCTCCAAAAGTAGACAAATGGACAATCTATTCAAAAAAAAAATATTAATAATAATTGATTGCTTCTAACTTTTATTTAGTTTAAAATCAAGTTTGTTAAACTATTTAAGTTCTATCACTACATAAACGTGAAATAGACAAATTGGCGACTAAATAAACGGCATTATTTTAATGCTATAGACGATATTCCATAAAATGATTTAATGAATTAAAAATGAGCTATAAATTTTCAATAATGAATCGAATCCAAAATACGTAACGTAGCATAGAGGGTGGCCCTTTCATCAAGATATATCTTGCAGTAGAGCTAACAAATGCTGTATATAACAATCCATTTAGATTCATGCAGGACTTGTGAGAACACACAGCGAATTGTAAATTAATAATATACGATCCAAGAGGATCATTAAACTATAAAATTGTGCATTTGGATAATTAAATTTTTCTTAATGAAATAATATCAAAACCAGATGTCAGACAGATGTCAAAGAACGAACACAACACATTCACTACTCTACCAAAGTAACCGTTAAAAAATCAAGATACATCACTTCGTTTCGAACGTTTATAGGCTAGTTTGACTAAGTTTAATCTAACTCAACTTCAGCAATATTTGTAACTAAAAAATACGATTTTGAGGCCCATTGGATATTTTTACCTAAGCTAAGCTTCGCCATACCAGCTATGTTTGTGTAATACATACAGTAAATCGCTCCACATTTGGACTATTTGGGCCAAGGATTTTTGTCTCAAGCGCTGCTACCAAACTTGAACCAACGATGAAAATGGGCAGCGGAAATATGTACCGAACCTCATTGTTTTGTCTATCAGCAAAATAGATACCACGAAAGGTTTAAATTAACATATTAAGTTATTAACAAGATTTTATAGAAGTTCGAATAATCAGTACCACTGAGTAGAAAAAACTAACGAATAGCTATATTTACAAAACTTACCATTCGGTTCTTAAATGCTGGATCGGCATTTAATTTTCTTTCGCATCTTTCCAAATCGTCCACTGATTTGATTGGAAAATTAAATTCAGTCGGCTTTTCTATATAATTCGATAATAAATTCACGGTGGAAATTTTTTCAGCGACCACGTCAATCGATGCTTTTAAACCAGCTAAGATTCTCATTATTCTATAATATTATTAGGGATTGATAGATGAGAGTTTCTTCTCAGTAACTAATACTACATAATATTTTGTTTTTGTCCAGTTGCGTACTTGCTCTATGGCGGTTTGTAATTTCTCTGTTGTATCTGAGTTGTTATCACCTACTGCCATGATGGCTGTGTCATCCATCGGCGAAAGTGGCTATCGTGATGTTTTGTGGGATTGAACCATCTCGGGTGTATAGTAAATACAGTAGTGGCCCAAGTACACTTCCTTGTGGAACTCCTGCTTTTATTTCCTTAAGCTCAGAAAATGCATCTTCTTGCTTAAGCCTGAAATATCTTTCCGCTATATACGATTCCAGTATTATGCTGTACTGTTTAGGTAGGATTAATTTAAGTTTGTAGATTAAACCTTCATGCCAAACCTTGTCAAAAGCCTTCTAAAGTCTTCTCAATGATATTGGTTATTCTATGCACTTGACCAATAGTTGGGTGCTCACTGCGAAACCCAAATTGGTGATTCGGAATTAGGTTATTTTTTTCAATTACTAGTTTGAGTCTTTTTAATAGAAACTTTTCAAAGAGTTTAGACATTATTGGCGTTGCTGCCTATATGATGTTATTAGATGTGGCGGTTTTCCTGGTTAGGAACCATGATAACCTATTTTGATGTCACATCAAAATAATCATTAGTGTTTAGTATACGCAGAATGTTGCAAAAGGCCTGCGTTGATAATTGTATGTCGCGAGCAAGTGTTTTTGATTGGTACAAATTGTTCAAAGAGGGTCGAGAACATGTTGAGGACGAGCCACGTCTAGGACGGCCATCAACATCAACTGATGATCAACACGTTAATAAAATCAAGGAATTGGTACTCAAGAATCGACGATTAACAGTCAGAGACCTTACTGGCATCGTTGAAATAACGGAAAGATTAGTGAAAACGGTTGGTTCCAAAATCACTCAATTTTTTAGAAACACAGCGTTGCGTTGACGTCTGTGAAACAATGCTTTCCGACTATCAGGATGTCATGAAACGTATTATAACTGCCGAAGAGTCTTGGATCTATGCTTACGACCCGGAAAGAGACCATCAATCGGCCGAATATCGTGCCAAAGGTGAGTTGCAGCCGAAAAAACCACGTCAAAGCAAGTCAAAAATCAAGTTGATATTGACAGTTTTATTCGATTATCGAGGTGTGGTGCACTCCGAATTCCTTCCGACCGGCCAAACTGTCAACAAGGAATACTATTTGAGTGTTATGCGTCGTTTGCGCAAAGCTCAAAGAGGCCGGAATTATGGGTCGACAACTCTTGGTTTTTGCACCACGATAATGCACCTTCTCGTACTGCATTGGTTTTACGTGATTTTTTTCGCCAACAATTCCACCCATATTGTTCCGCAACCACCGCATTCGCCTGATTTAGCTCCGTGCGATTTCTGGCTGTTCAGCAAACTCAAACGACCGCTCCGGGGAAACCGTTTTGAGTCAATTGAAGACATTAAGCGTGAATCGCTACGCGCATTGGAGGCTATTCCGGAAATTGACTTTAACAACTGTTTCGAGGAGTGGAAAAAACGTTGGCACTTGTGTATTGAGGCCGGAGGGGATTACTTTGATGGGGACGAAATAGATTTGGAGAAATAAATAAAGAATTTTAAAATTATGAAGAAAGTCTTACTATTTTTTCCCCACAGTATTATTTCTCCGGTAATCAGTTCAAACCCTGGTGCTCTCTTTAAGTTTAAATTGTTTTTAATTTCGTTTGTTACGTCAATAGGCGAAGTAGATGTGACATCTTCAAGAATTTGTATTATATTTTCATTCAATGTTTCTCGTAACTGTCATTCATGAGGTTGAAATATATTTTCAAGATGATCAGCAAATCCTTCAGCTGTTTCTTTGTTTTTCTTTGCTTATGTTCCATCCATTTTCCTGATAGGATGAATCGGCATTATTGGACTTTTTAGAGTTTTACTTGCTTTCCAGAGCGAATAATTCGTATTACTGTCATTCGTCAACTTCTGAATTTTTCTTGTTAATTGTTGAGTAAGATTTTTCAATCTTTTTTTTGTCTTGTGGAGCTCTAGTTTGGTACTATTTTTTCTGAATTTTCGTTTATCCCTAAGGAGATTTCTAATTTATATTGGATAGTTATAATTCCTTTTAGCCTTGATTAGATTTCTGGAGTACTTTCCCAAGCTGATTGTTGAATATCCGTTATGAACTTTTCTACTTCTTTGTCCATTTGATCCACTGATTCCAAGGAACTTTCAAAATTATTCTTTGTTCAAAGTGTACTTTGAAACTTTCTCAGTCCGTATGTTTGTTGGTTAGTACTGGATGGCTGAATTGGTTTTCTTCGGACTTTCATAAAATTATTAGAAATATTTTTGGTTATAAAAAATCGATCAGGTCAGGTATTTTTCCTTGGTCAGTTGGTCAATGTGATGGTTTTCCTGTTGAAATGGATTCACATCTATTTTCTTAATTCTTTTCCTTTAGTTGTAGTTAATCTAGAACCCCAGTGATTCTTCGGATTGAAGTCACCACCTATTATGAACATTTTTCTTAAACGCTTGAAGAACTCTGAGTATTGTTTGTTTTTAATAGAATGTCTTGGTGCACAGTACAATCCTGCCGCAACAATATGAAAGTTGTTGGTTTTTATATAAACCACTGTGGCCTGAATTTCTTCTTTTTCATACTATGCTTCTTCAAAATATTGGATATTTTTTTATGATGACTCCAGTTCCTCCTCTGGCTCAATTATCTGGATGAGTATAGTGTGATATACGCAATAATCTTTAAATGTTATGTAGGATTGTTTAGTAAAATGGGTTTCCGAAATAAGACACACATCTATATTCTCAATATCGAGGACTGCTTGTAGTTCTTGTTGATGCCGGAGCAGACCATAAGCATTCCATGACATGATTTTCAGTGTGCTGTTCATTTTTGTGTGGATTTGGGTTTAGCTCCCAATGCGCTATCTTCCAATTTTTGTAGCCTGTCATCAAATTTTGTTAGTTTCATGAGAATATCTTGTAATATTTGTCTGGTTTATTGACCACGCCACGCCTCTCATTGCTTCGGCATATGTAACACCTTCAGTTCTTAGATGGCGACCCACTCTCGTATCGATTTGCCTGAACATACATTTGAGTTTTATTCATCCTTTAGATTTTAATTTTCTGAATTTTCTTTGCAACAATACATCGCCGATAATTAGCGGGATGACCTTGTCCACAGTCTACACATTTTAGATGTGCTTGCGGATTATTGCGTTCTCCAGTTGGGTAGTGTCCGGCACATTTAGCACACCGTGGGAGTTTGCCACAATATTTTTGCGCGTGTCCATATGCTTGACATCTTTTGCATTGCGGAATTAGTTTAGACTTTCTAAGTGGTTGAATTTCCACTTTGCAATCCAATAAACCAGTGATCTTATAAATTTTAGTTATATTTTCATCACGCTGATTATTTTAAATTGTTTTGTTGATAGTTCATCTTTATTTGTTCTGGGCTTCATGTATGATGAAAGTTCCTTGCGATGACTCTGATTGGCATTTCTTGTTTATTTAAGCTCAAAGTTTTCACTAGGTTTCTATATGCATCTCCGTTAATTACGTTGGTGCTTATTTTGAGTAATCTAGTGATGCATGAATCTTCTGAAACGCTTGCCTTAATTATATCATAGAACGCGTGATAATTTTTAACATCATCTACTATGATAAGTGGTGGGGGAGGTATTTTATTTTATCTCCAATGTTTGTGGTTTTTGTGGTGGTGTCGGTGTTTCATTTAACCTTCTCTTTTTAATTTTCCTAGACTTAGCACGAATTCATTTTTTAGCTAAGTCTTCCTCGACGGTTTTATATTCAACGTTTTTATTAACATCATAATTGGTGTTTTGGTTCTGTACCATTGGAGATTCGGTTTGACATTTACCATTGTTGACATTAAATTTGGTATTCTGGTTCTGCTTCATTGATGGCTTAGCTTCATTTCTTTTTTAGTTCGTCAATTTGTTGTGGTAGATTGAGAATAATAATGCTTTGCTGATTTTTCTCGTCCGTTACTTTTTTGACATTGTTTGTATAATATCCGGTCCTTCTCTGAGGCATAACTTTCAAGAACAGATGTTTCACCATAAATATATGAGGTTGTTATATACCTGCTTGTTGGTGTGCCGTTGTTGCGCCCATATTAATTTAGAATTGCTCCATGTTAAGATTTTCAAATGAGAAGTTAAAAGTTTTTTAGGAGATCTAGTAACTCTTCCCCGCCTTTGTAACGTGCTGCTTATTATTTGAATATTCTTGTTATTTTGTGTATGCAAGGATCGGCCCTTTTGCCTAATGTTTCCATTGGTGAACCACCTGGGGTATTTCTTCCTTCTGTTTTACTCATTGTATATTTATAGTGTAATCCACTCGCCTCTAATATTTAGCCGTTGTTTAAAAACGTTGCCCGGATGTTACCACATTTGGTGGTCTACATAGTTGCAAATCCATTGTTATGGTGAGACCACTGCCGATAGTTTTTCCCATCTACTGGAAATTGTTTCAAGCTTAGGTGTGGGCCAAATTAAATTCTGTTTGAATGGAGTAGGTAAACCATTATTAATTTTGTTTTTATCGAGTTTTTTTTTGTAGTTTGATGTGCACTTTTGACAGTTATTGAACCATCCAATGCTACATTAAGGGTCAGACCAGTTTCCTGTCCTAAAATGCTATCCAAATCAACATCCATTTTATCAAGGTCGAAAATGTCATTGCTCGCCGTTTCTCGAAGGTTCATCGTGACAGTTATCCTTCGATTCATTATTATTTATTTCCGCTATTTTAATTTGCAAATATCCCCGATATTCGAATAAACATGTATCCTCTTTTGATCCAGTTCACGAATTGCACAAATGACCCATTTCAAAGATATTTAACTTGAGATCTCCTAAATAACTATTCAAATGCTCTAAATGTTTCTGTAGACTAGTTATTTTATTAATTTATCACTATTTTGTTGGTCATAACTTTAATAGTTCTCTATTGCGAGTGGGGTTAGTCCACTGCTAAGTAGTTTCCCGTAATTTACTGCATTTGCGTTAAGAGGACATAACCCACAAGATTTGAACCCATTTCCTAAATTTTCTTCAAAGCGCACTCCATTATTCTTCATTCGCCAATATTTTATGGCGTTTCTCCAGTCTTGCTTCAATGGATGAAAGTACGCCACATCCGTCGGTTGCAGTTTAGAAGCTGCATTCGGTAGCAGTGAAATTAATATTTCTCTTACATTGCAAAATTCGCTTAGGGGCAAGGTCATCTGCGCTCGACAAATAGTTCGCCCGTCATTCATCCGGATTCACGTCTTCCAATTCCCCGTTTATATGGAAAAACAACCATTGGGGGACCAAGGATTCTTTTGGCGTTACCCATTACGAGAGTAGAGATATTTTCCTTTTCGTCGTTTGCTGCATAAGAATATACGGTTGTTTGCCCTTTCTTAACCAAAACAGAATATTCTTTAGGGCTTAAGAAGAAAACGGTTTCATCGCAATTAAAAATTCTTTCAGGGTGATCAAAAATAGTTAGACCTCTATTGTTAACCTCTATTGTATGTGGTTATTTCATGGAACCAGTTTCCAATTTTTGCTTCGTTGACTTCTGCCGATGCTCAACTAAGTACTGCGGGACTCGTTTAGAAATTGAAGGTTTTCTTTTCAAAAATCCATTATACCAATGACGACCTAAATCAGATATATTTGTACAAGTCGGATAATAGAATCGAAAATGCAATTGAAAAAAGTTTACCTGGTCTACTGTCACGGGAATGATTTGAAATATTCAAATTTTTTACGATCATTTGATCGGAGTTCAACAGCATTTGTTTTGATATAGTGAACCCGATTTTAGCCATGTGATCAATCCAAGTACATAAATGTCTTTCTTGTCCCTTTGATAAAATGCTTGGTGCGCCTTGCTTTATATCGGCACTTGGGTTCTTAGTATGATGATTGTATAAAGTTGTTTTCGGTACATTACAAGTTTTACTCGCACAGTGAATCGTCATACCGCCCTTTACTGCTTCCAGAGCCTTTTGTAATCCCGAGTACTTAAATCAGGAGTACTGAGCGTTTTATTAGAACTCAATTCTGATCGCACGATCCGGCTGTTAAGCCTTGAACGCGAAATTTTGAAAAATACAATTTTTTATTAAATTTATAGAATAGGAACTAAGTCTAAATAAATTCTATCTACAATTTTTTTATTACTTTGCCTGTAATTAGCTAGATTATGTACCGGTGTTAATCTTTAATTATTTAACAATTTAGAAAACGTTAACTACATGTAACAACCAAAGTTGAAACTAAATTCTAGATCCAAATTAACTCATTTCAAAAGATCAATTGTAGGCTATAAATTATTATCAATATTTTAAATTTGAATGCAATTTGTTAGTTTGTGACAGAAAAGTGGATCTCGAGGTTCACAATTGCGTCACTTTGCATAAATAGAGCACGTAATGCGGACCATCGTAAATTAACCTAATTAACAGTTTTTTCTTTTAAATGACAGTTCATGTTTCGTAAAACAACACAGAGTCGCTACTAATTTTGAACATCGACCAAATGGCACAGTGGTTAAAGCTTTGGCATTTGGATCTGGAGGTACTAGGTTCGAATCCCGATAGGGGCAGTATGCAAAAGATTACGATGTGTGATTAAAAGGAATACAACTACGACCCCTTATCGGCGTGCAAAACTCATGGGCCGGAGCTATGCAATGCAATGCTCGGATGGTAGTTTAAATCGGTCCTAAAGCCGGTACGTCTTTGAGTTGGTAGTAATTGTGTAAAATAAGACGGAAAAAACCACGAAAGAGCAAGGAGTGCTTCTGCTCCAGAAAATATTGCATGGATGAGAAGAAATAAAATTGAAATCGATCTGGAATCAAATCGGACCTTCGAGTAGAACAATTTTGGTCTTTGATAGGAAGTTTTTTTGTGGTCCAATCACATACAAGCCTTAGCATCAGGAACAACTGTAGGATCGACTTGAAATTTGTATGGTGACTGTGGGGTCATTATGATTCTTGGTTGCTACCGAAGAATTTCTAAACAGAAAACTACTTTTATACAAAATATTTTTACTTAGATTTTGAACTATGTATTTCCTTTTGTATATTTTTGTATTATTATCAAACCAAGTGTTCCCCTAGATTTTGCAGGAAAGTTGTGATTTGAGTTGAATTTGGTTTGATACTTAGTAAAAACTTCCTCCATGCATACAAATCTTGGAAATTTATTAAGACTAAATCAGTTTTCTTTGATTTTGAACTACGTATAAAACTTTTGATTTACTGATCTAGCTGCTAACAAACAGAGCTTTTGTATTTTTAGTTATTTTCGAGTTTGAAACTTTTGAATTAAAACCCTGTGTTCCAGAAAACTTCTGAGGAACAAAATTATGTCTAGTATAAAGTGAAAACACCTCCCCCAACCCCATTTCCCGTGTATTTTTAGTAAGATCGTGGAAACACTTATCCCAGTAGTAACCTGTTAGAAATATCTTAGGATAAATCATTTATATTTGGATTCTGAAAACAACTGTTGAACACTACGAGTATATCCAATTTTGGCCTGTGCAGTTGAGCCTTTATTTGGATTAGTTCTGTTCACAGAAACTTTTCTAAATATGCTCAGACAAAACTTCGATTTGGAATTATACAACTTTTCTATAAATTATAAACCCAGTGTTCCCCTATATTTTCCGATAATGTTGTATGTTATAGATGGATTGGCTTTAGTAGGATACAGCTTCTATTTGGAACTTGTTTACTTTTAAATACTAAAACCAGTGTTCTCTAAGATTTTTCGGTTAAGTTGAGATTTCCGTACAGCAGAACATTACAAGATAGCTATAGGCTAATAATAGGCTAATAGACCATTTACTATTAAAAAATTTTGGGCTTCATTCCTTACAAGAAGTAGTTTTATAAAAAGTTTGCAGAATCCATATCAAAAAATGATTTCAAAACAATTTCAGTTTTAAAGGTTAAATTTAGGCTGCCCGATCTAGAAAAAGCATTAGTCTTTCTCAAAGCTAGCAGAGCGCAAATCAAGATTCGGACCAAACCCGAAATTAGAACGGAAAACTAGGTCTATTCATCACATACAAATAATTTTAGGTTCATTATGGCCTAATCAAATGACCCATTAAACAAGTTTGGGCTTCAATCTTTCTTGACCAAACTTCAGTTTTTAATAGCTTAAATTAAATGTCCTGAAGTGTGGTCAAGAACGAGTGGAGCCCAAAATTTTTTAATGGGGCATTTAATTAGGCCTTCTTGATCCTAAAATTATGTGTATGTTGATTAATCTTGTTGTGCGTTCTAATTTCGGGTAAGTAGGTTTTTGAATTGAAATTCAATTAGTGCAAAGTCGAAACACTTGTCATTTATAAATATCCAGAACTTCTGAATATTTAACCCAGCCTTGAGGTTTTACAGAAAGGCCTCGTGTTTAAGTATCTAACACTAGCACAATCTTTGTAACCGTCTTAAAATATTTTTAGGCAAAGCCTTTCTTTTAACTATACACAATCTCAGAAAAAGGAATAGACATCTCAGCTTTAGAAATCTCTTAGGACAAACCATTTCTATTCTGATTTTGAACATCATTTTTAGTTATTTAAATTCTTCCAGTGTTCCTCTAGATTTTCCGGAAAAGCTTTGTTTCTGGTAGGATTGCGCCTGTAGTATAAAATGGAAACACATATCCCAACCGTTGTAGCCTTTTACTAAACCCAGCGTTCTCCTCAATTTTCCGGTAATCTTGTATTTTTTTAGTTGGATTAGATCTAGTGCAAACCGGAAAATCTATTCTAAGTCGTTGGTCAAAGATATTTTTTCGATTTAAGTAGATCTACATAATTGGTGGGTTTAATTGAATTTCGTTAAATATATTAGGAACAACTTTAATCTTGAACAATACTACTTTAGAGCACTAAACCGAGTGCTCCCCTAGGTTTTCCGGTAAAGTTGGTATGCTTTAGCTAAATTGGCTCTACTACAATGTTAACACACTTAGCGTAGCCGCGACAAACCCCTTGAAACATTTTAAATCAAATCTTATTTAAATCAATTTTGAATCTACCTTTTCAACACTAAACCCAGAGGTCCCTTAGTATTTCCGGTAAAGTAGTATTTTTTAGTTTGCTTGAATCTAGTATAAACTGGAAAATATATATCAGCCCAAACATCTTACAACAAGACATTTTTATTTTTATTTGACACAGGTTATTTGACAGGTTTTGAATATTTAACCCATTGTTTCCCTATTTCCCCCCGGAAAATCGTGTTTCAAGCCTTATAACTGTTTTATAAAGATCTTAGGACAAAGTATTATTAAGGACACAATTGTTTAATACTAAACCCAGTGTTCCCCTAAATTTTCTGAAAGAATCGTGTTTTTATTTGAATTTCATTTGGTACAAAGTGTAAGAATCCCAATAGAAGTAACCTCTTAGAAATACTTTAGAACAAATCATAGATGTAGAACAACTTTTGAATACTAATCCCAGGATTACCCTAGATTTTTGAGAAATTAATGATTTTGATTTCGTCTACTAGTACAAATACTTGAGGGTCTAATTGCAGAAAACGATATCTTACAGTTTCACAATTTTTCAGGAGCAATAAAAAATTAATATTTTGCTTATTTTTGAGTTCTTGTACTGATATTATACCTTTTATCGTTTTATAAGCAATTATAAAGGAGATTTATCCAGTTGAGATCATTCCATTTTTTTAAATCTATGTTTTAGATTGTAGTTATCGGTTTTTGAAATTTACCGAAAATATTCAGGTGCTAAACGGTAATATTCATCAGCTTCATCTTGTTCGGGCTCAGTTGGAAAATTTTCGCGGTTATTGTAGTTTTATAATATACGAGTTGATTAATATTCCGCCATTTCTTATAATGTGCTTTCTTGGATTTATTAGTGGTATCTTGCTGGATTTTTTAAAACTGATTTGTTAATATTCATGTTGGCGATGCAGTTAGGCTCCCCCTGATCAGAATAGTATCAGCTTTATCACCTCTTTCGGTTGCTAAGTTTATTACTTTTCCAGATCTTTGAAAAATGTCAAAATAATCGCTGGGTTGAACAATATGATCCTCGGATCGAACTACCTTTTCAAAGTTACCAAATACTCGGTCAGGTGGCATAAAACTATGGCCGACCACCGGAAAAACTAGTTCAACCGTCTTCACAGAGGTTGGAGCAGAGCTTAACTATTTAACTAGCATCGTTAGCATGGTTGTATTTTGAAGGAAAAAATTCTGATTCATTTAATCGATGAAAAACCGCAGATCCTATTTCGTTTGAAGATTTTGTTCGTTCTACTTCATAAATAAAAAAAATAAAAAAAAAAAACGTTATCTGTAATACACTATTTGGTCCGAGATCTTAGGCATCGGCAAGTTTTTTTTCGCATTCAAATGAGAATACTATTATTACCGGATCTGTATTTTTGAACATACCGTAGAAAGCCCAGGCATTAAAAAGATGGAGCTTTTTCTCGGTTAATATAGTACTTTTCTTCGTGTGGTCTGTTATAAATTTTAATCTTTCCAATAGAATTCCATTGTATTCGGTGTTAAAAATTGCTCTTTGGAACGGCAGTAATGACTTTCAATACAAGTCAGAGAATCAATAAAATTTCCCACTGATATGTTTTTCTCACAAGCTGTGAGACGTATGATCTTCCCCACGTCTCTTTGCTGGTAAAGTGCCATCAGTCATAAATCTTTTCGCAAGGTTACAGACGCGATCCTTTTTGATACCCAAAATCTGCAGGAACGCTGTCTGGCAAATTTGTTTTTTTTTTCGTTATCATGTGATCGGTCTAACCATAGAGTAAGTAATGTTATAAAGAGTAACGAAACAGATGAAAAATTTGGGTTATGTAATTGAAATGGGTTATGAAATACACTTACGATACAACCACGGTGAATAAAGATGTGTAAGTGTATTGTTTAACCCATTTAAATTGCAAAACCTACGCATTTTTTGATGTAAATGTTTCCTTTTTTATCGTTACTCTTTATAACATTAGTTTCTTTTTGGTCTAGCCATTGGTTATCGTAGATATCGACTTTTGCATTTCAATTTATTACTAAGGTATCGTTTGAATTTAAATAACACGAGAAATATCGTCTCCTTTCTACTCGAAGAGATGAGTTCAGTGATATGCTTTACTCATTTGTGTAAAATTTGAATTTATCGGTTTTTGCAGTTAGACCCCTCACTTAAGGACAAACTTGACCACACTATGCAGTTGTGTGAACTCCTCTATCTTTACGGATAAACTTGATACAAATAATATAAATAAAACAGACTCTAGTCTAAACCATTGAAATCGAAGCTTCACTGTACAAACCGATTATTTTAATTATCTACCTAATAACACTTTTGCCATTGACCCCAGACCAATTATTATTATTTTTCAGTGTGTGCGTTTCATCGTTAGGTACTCACATGTCAATTTAACAATTATTCCATTGATTTAAATGAATACGTAAAATTAGCGCGGGAAAATCATGCCTGATTGCAAAATTGTTTTGTTTTGAAATGTAATTGATTTAATTAAAAAAATTTGTTTTTCACAAAGCACATTTACGATTTTAATTTACTCAAATTAATTTATTTACATTTTTGTGTTTTATTGTTTATCTACAAATGAATTGTAATCAATTAACTAAATCAACATACACGAGTAGTTATTATATAGTTTTGACTTTGGTAGTGTACTCTACACGCCCGACATATGAGTAGCATAAAAATAATAAAATAATTTGTTCGTGTTGTATGTACGTACGTACGTACTCGTATGTTCGAAATATGATGTGATGATGATGATGATGATGCTGCTGATATTGATGAGTATCATAACAATACAGTAAATAAATTATGATAGGAGAGTAGAACTTCGTTTGAATTTTTTGTATTTTTTTTTTAAATAGCTAAGTATCAAATTTCGAGATAACTTTTTTTTCGGTATATGTTTTGGTAGGAGAATTTGATCTTCAAATATTTTTTATGTATTTAAGATTTATGTAGAATTTGAAAAGGATATGGGTAAACGGGTTAATTTGTCTACGGAAGTGATTCGTAAAATTTAAATCTTCGGCTTTAATTTAGTTAGATAGTTTGTGTGCTGACGCAATTTTTGGTCTACGTCAAGATAATATTAAGCTTCTATCATATTTTAGCTATTTTGTGTAGCTGTATTTTGATCAGTATATTTGCTCATCGAAAGTAACGCCGTTTGGAACAAGGTTATTTAGTGTTGCTGGCCTAAATTTTATTTTACTGCTTGCCAAAGCTGTTTTATGTTTGCTTATTTGCACACAAAATGTATGTTCCATACATATTTCTGCTTTATTGGCTTGATACAAATTTTTGTATGCGCATTATGATATTGATTTATACGGGCGATATTTATTTGGTCGTTCAATTGAATTTCACATAACCCCTATATATTTTTGGGTATCAACAAATTTTAAAAATTAAATTTGTTCGACCCCTTAATTTAAATTACCAAATGTTCTTTTTGTCATAAAATCGCCGCCGCAACCCTCACCGTACACAACAATCAAATTCAACACGAAATCAAAAAGTAAAGCTAATCGCATTCTGCTACATCAGAAGAGAATTTGGTAACCCTCTATTGTGGGATTAATATAATCACGATGTTGTACCAAATGTTGAAATATTTTTAATGCATTATGTCGTATTCCCATTAGGGGGTGTTAAAAGAAAAAATAATTATTTTTTAAAACGATTTTAGGTGTTCTGAACGGTATTGATTTAATTTGAATAATAATTTTCATCATAAACGATCCATCTGATACCCCGAATTATACCTTTCCCGTGTGAGAAGACTGAAACAATTTTGAGGAGCTGGGTATTTCTTCTTTCAGCTCATCATTCTGTGGGATCTTCTAATAGTGTGTGTAATAGTTTCAACCTGGGACAGTACTTTTGTGCGGTTTATCTCATTGCTCCTTGATCCTAACCCCGAAAATGCGGTAATAAATTTTTCTACTTACAGGCCGATTAACCTAGATGTGGAAATTGCTAAATTGTGCATAAGAAGCAGAAAAATATTTTGCTTATTGGGTAATTGACGGTTTTTTCGAATGAGTCGAATAAAACATAAGATGCTCGCTTCGCCATCTTAACTTGTAGATTTTGTACTGGCTCTCTTATAAGAGGATGTGCAGCTACAGTTTTTCGCTTTTATTCATGTTGCAAATCAGGCTCTAGCTTAAAGACTCTTCTTCTAGATAGACGTAACTGCATAAACTTCACAATCAGTTGGTATTAACCTGAATTTTGGCCATTCGATTTACCCGAACCAAATTCCAAGTAGACGTAGGCTTTCTTTCCCAGACCAGGGTTTTCCTGGAATCCGGCCATAACTTTACTGTTCCTGTGACTATGTTCATGACTTTTATTACCCGTTTAACCAACTTGTAGTATGGTAACTTTTGCAGTGTGACCTTGAATTTTTCAGTCAGAATCCATACTATCACCTGAGCTTTAGAGCTGATCCTTCTATAAATTACAGCTGTTTAAGCTTGTTCACAGAGCCAATGGACGTGACAGATCTTATGTCAAGGGGCATTAATTCTTCACATTTTGCGTACATAAACTGATATTTTGTTAGTCCGGCATTAGTAGATGGTATATTCCTTGAATTCAAAATAGTCTTTAGTTTGCCAGTATCATATTCTCTAAGTTTTGGGATCAGATCTTCAAACTACGCGTCTACGTAGTAATGCGGCAACGCTATTATTGATAAACTACTGGCCTTTGAACTAATTGTTTTAATTTAGAAGTAGTTGATAGTCACGTGAAGTGATACCTGCGTAGAATAAGCGGTATTAGCAAGTAATTGATTCTCACGATCATAATGAACACAGATTATTTTCAGATTCTATTAAAACACCGACGCCAGCTGAGAGAATCGTTTAGGTATTCTCTCTTGGGTGGGAGAGAACATTTCCTGGCCACTGTTCTTAATCTTCCAAGTTTAATTATGAATCCATGTTAAAGTTTCATCAACAATTATTAAGGGACGATACAATTCTTTTGTATTACACCGAAAATTCTCGAGGCAAAGCTGAACAATTTTCATTCGTTCTTCAACTAAAATTGTTTGAACTCTGTCATATGCCTACGAGGTCAGATATTTAGCGCTTCTTCAATCTCGGTCTGCAAGTATGATTTTCTGAACCTTTTGAACTAGTCCTGGGATAGTTGCGGTTTTTAAATCCTTTCAACAAGTTTGCATCATTTTGAACCAGCCACCAAACGTTTGGTGGACGGACCTACTTTTCAGTTTGGCTTGGAAGTGCTTTTATTAATTTCTACTTCGACAGTTTTTTTACGTTTTTCCCAATGTTTTGTGTTATGTAAATCATCCTGCACGGCTTCCAAAATGTTAGTTTTTTTATGTTACACCTACAGTCTGAAAAGTAAATCGGTTTTTATTTGATTTTGGTTAGTTGATTTGTCACAAATGAGTTCCTAGTAGTCGAAGCTTTTCTTATGCAGGTCAGTGTGGTCATGTCGAATCCGTCCAAACTGTTACCTGTGTCTATGGTTATCACTTTTATTAGCCGTTGAACTACACAACTTAATAATAATTTGTGCTGATTCTGCTTTAAACTATCGCTCTAGCTTGATCGCACAACCTGCGGATGTCTCTAGTTTGGCAATACCGTATTCCCAAAGTTTTCATTGATGGTAGTTGGGACTGCAACTGGATCGAGTGGATTCCAAAATTGTTTAGTAGTTTAGAGCCGGGGATTCTAACTTAATCCCCCAACTGTGATCTACTGTCCAAATTTAATGAGTTTGACGCAAGACAGCGCGACAACTAATCTGCCATTAAAAATCTATAGTTAGAGATTTGCAACTTTGAACAGCTGGATACGAAGTGAAAGCAATTTTCATCCTAAGGTGTTTAGTGTGTCAATGTAGTTGATATTTGAAGCAGCTATGACCTGTGAAAATCGAAATCAAAATTCTTGAGCCTTTCAGGACGTTAAAACGTTTTTGTTTAATCTGAGGTTGGTTCAGTGACAAAATATTTAGCCTTTCGGCAAGTAGAGAAAGTAAGCCAAGTAAACCTTGCGTGGTTATAACCCAATTTTTTGATGCCTGATCCTTATTAAAAATCAGGGAGCCACTAGTTCGGGTCTAATAAACTCAAATTGTGAACCTAATTTAGCCAAGGAGTCAGCAATCTCATTATCCTCATTGTCACAGTGATTTTGGGCACACATGACTGTAACAATATTGCTATAACCAAGAAGATTAATAACGTGTTTACAACCCTTGACCTTAACAGTGGTTCAACGTTTTTTTAAACGAATGAAACACAGCTTCCACTATCTGTACACAAAATAATGTTACTACTTGGATCGAGGGTCTTAGATGTGACTCTCGCACATAAGTCACTCTATCAATTCAGCCTGACACGCAGTACAATATACACTCAAAGTTCCAGACGAATATAGTTCATACTATAAGGACAGTAGATTCCGTATCTCGCACCAGAACTCGAAATGGAGTCATCAGTGAAAATACTAGAATCTGGTATCTGGTTAGTGAAGCCTTCGGGGAACCAAAGGTCACTCAATCAATAAACCACCGAAAAGGAGTTGCCCACAAAATGGTTTGCATGGCAAGGATAGAAGACTTTCTGTTAAACTATGAAGATATATAACAGAAAAAATCGATTTAGCCATAGGCCACGAAAGAACGGAAGCATCAGGCAGCATAGGCAAAAACCACGGAGTTAAACCCTTTGATCTACCAAAAGCCTTTCTAAGTTTTTCTTCTAGGTGATACTTCCAAGAGAGTTTACTGTCTAAAGTAATATTAAAATGTTTAACACGGTATGATCTAGGAATTGTTTAATCAAAAAGAGCAAGGCCCGTTGCATTCGTTCAGATATGTGCATTGCTTTGTGCAAAAATGCTGCTTCTTGCGAGTTTTACAAATATTTCTCCAATATACGGTTAGAGCGCCCAACCCGGTTTAACAAATAACCATGAATGAGAGGAAACCAATGGTGGATTTCAAAGAGAGCCATCAGATATGCTCGAGGCCGGTATAGCGATCCTGTCAGAGTACGTAAAGTCGTATCTCTTGTTGAAAGTGCAAAAAATTTGTTTTTGTTCCTCCAGTTAATCGTCGTCATATAAATATAGAAATTGTGTTTCGGATGTGACTAGCTTCATGAGTGATTTGGTCACTGTTTTCGCGTATATAACGGTGGTTAGTCGGTTTGTTTTGTTGATGAGGTTGATGTTTGTTCTTCAAATTGCCTCGATCGTGTTTGGATTTTTGCTCTTCTGAAATTCTTATTTGCTTATTTGGTTCATATTCTTAGCTTTTTTCGTCCTACTATGAACCTTCGATTTTGTTTTGCGTTGAACTGGAAATCACTAAATTGAAAATAATCTCGTTCGCGTTTGACTAAAGTCCGTTTTTATTTGATTACGCCTTAAAATTTGGCTCCCAATAAAAAGCAACAGACTCCTTACCATTGGCTGATTTTCGCTTAATTTAATCTTTCATAACCTCTACCGTGATGTTTGGCACGTGTTTTTGAATCAACCTATACGACTGGATTGGTGGTTACTGAGCGACTGATTGCCCCGAATTTTTATTGAATTTGAAATGTTGAGCTGCGTGCGTCTTCTTTTTTGGTCAAAATTACAACCCTTATTTTGCTATGTCTCTCACAATTGGTTTTGGTTCTTTAAAATCAATCCGCATTTTTATGATGACGAACGAAAATGGTGGCACCAGTCGATTTGTGGTTGGATGATGTATGTAATGGTCTTCCTCCACTCTTACTATGAATATTGTTCAGTGAATTGTTGGATTTCACTACTCCAACGACTGAATACTCCAATCAGGTTCTCCAATCTGAGATTTTAGATGTTATGCGTGGTTATAATCACTGTGTCATCTAATATACTAATTCTTCAAGCGATTGCTTAGAATATTGCAGATCGATAGTAGTGTGGTGGATTCTGTTTTCCACGTGTTAACTTTTTCGAGTACAAAATATGCCAAAATTTAATCTTCTTACTGAAAATCAATTAAAATGGCTCGATACTGAAGGTCGATTATAGCCTAGTGTTGGTGTAATTGGTCGATATTTATCTTATCTTCAATCCAATGTTATCCGGCTTTCTGTCTAAGAAATCCACTCGACGGATCTATTGGTTAACTTTTTCTGGGACCTCATTGAGGCAACTTCCTGGAAGTCGGCTTTTGTCGTCTGCCCTTTCATTTTTTTACTTTACTGGCGCTGCATTCCATGAAGTGATTCGGCGACTGAGGTTAATGAAGTTAATTTGACGTTTTGCTGGATGAAGCAAACATTGCAGCAAAGGGGCCATACTCTTGTTCCCTTCCATTTTACTATTTTTAGTTTTAAGCTGTTTCCTCGCGGTCACTCAAATTTGTATTAACGGAAGCAACGGTGGCCATCGATTTATTTCTAGGCTTGCTCCGGATTAAAGACCCTACTACTCTATTGAATCCACTAGGGCTTTCATTTAGTCTTTCCACACAGTGCGACAACACGATGCGTTTTTCTTCGTATCTTACCTCTTTGACTATAAAAAAAATTAAGGTCAGAATTTTAGTTTTGTTTTTACGTGATTAGAATGAAAATGAATTTTGGTAGAAAATACCCCCGACAGACATAAACTAGCTAATTACGAATCTGAGATTACCTAGTTATTTTTCTCAGTCTGTCAGCACACGATGAGTAAAAACGAATGTGTAAGTGTGTAAGTGTGTCAGGAATTTTATTTCAAATGTCATTGCAAGTTTTCTAAATATTGCGACAGATTTCAAATCAATGCAGGATGCAAAAGTTATGTCGAACGAAGTTTGGTGAAATTTATAAATCGCGTTTGCCACCGCTACTAGTATTTAAAGATCGCGATCGCAAAAAATAAAATTGGATCACGATGATCAGTGATTATCGCGATAATTTTTGTGTCTGTTGAAGGTATAAACGCCTGAATGTGAAGAGTTTTACATTTTGTTTCAATACCTACTAGATTTTGCAAATTTTATGTTTTGTTCTTCTATCCGTTTTGCTCAAGCATTCAATATAACATGAAAATAATTTTACAAATACATAGACACAAGCCACACTTGAATTTTACGTGGAAAGGCAAGCTTGAATTTTGTTGCAAAACGCAGTGTGCGGAAAAGCTAATTGATATATTCATATCCTCGGTCATTTAGGTATTGTGAAGAATCTGACACATTTACAGAAAGGCTTATGACCAAACAAAAGCAACATCTAAGAGTGATAACATACTTTTTGCGAAAATTATAATAAAGTCCAAATATTTTCAAATTAAGCCGAATCAAATAGATTGCTGTTATCAGTATGCAGGATCTCTAGGATTATCTATGAATGGCCGCTAAAATTAACTACGCTTTTTCTTGGGTATGCCAGATTTGAATTATTAAGAAATCAGTGTATGACGGGTTGCTTAAATATATCGATTGGTTTGGTACGTTGTCTAACACTTGTGCAACACGATGGCTTAGTTAGTTTTGACAACCTTTCCCTACAAATTTCTCTCATTGGCATTTAAATTCACTTACATTTTTGAAATTTTGTGTATAATAGATTTGAATTACCAAAAAACCGATGGCCTAGTTAGAGATCCGTTTACCCAGGAATCTGTTATTGGCCGTGCAAATTACCTGCACTTTTTTGAGTTGTGTGGGGGCGACTTTTGAATTAAAAAAAAACGCTATTTGCTCTGACACACTGAGTTCCGTGTTATTGTTCTGGTACTTGTTAAGACCGTATTCTACACTTGTGACTGTCCCAATGTTCTATGTCTGTTTTCAGAGCTTAAAGCACTGATCAGTAGCGATCAATAGTCGAAATCGTTAGAGTTAAACAAATAAAAATTATTTAAATTTTGTTAGACAATTATTTCAATTTAAAACGTGTGTGGACTTGTGTGTGTATACTTTAACGATCAGAAAAACAATAGAAACTCTTTCCCAATGCCAAAAAATCAACAGAATGATGTTTTTTGGTATTGAGGAAGGTTTCTATTGTTTTTCTGGTCGTTAAAGTGTTCTTATTGTCAGCTGACAGTTTCGATCTAATTTTTTTATTCGACATTAAGGAATTGACATGTTCACTTGTTCGACATGTTTAATTTTTTATTGTTTTCGAATATAAAAAATCCTTGCTGACCAAAACATGTCGTTTTATATGTTAAAAACACAAAAATTACAAATTATATTTTCGATATTTTGAAATGACGGTAGTCGAGGCGTACCTGTACTGAATTGCAGATATTTAAGAAATTTGAATAAAAGAACTACACGATACCAATTCGTTTTACATAATTTAAAACATTCTACGAACCAAATATCGAAAATTGCATGATGGCCGATAAACTGCAATGATAAAATGCACTTGTTCACAATTGAAACGTTTTATCTCGATGAAAAATAGCTGAATCAATTTTACTCTGGGTTTTCTCGGTAAAAATACCTTCACACGCCCTCTTTCGATATATTCGGTGCTGGTATTTTAGTGTATATGATGCAGTGTATATCAACAAAATTCTTGCAGACATTTATTAGTAAATCGATTTTATATTTTTCGTTGTATTGACCAGATTGGTGTTATTAGAAAACTGTGTTATATATTTTTAATTTACTTTTTTGTGATGAAAGTGATGACCGGTTGAGTGTTATGTACGACGTTTTGTGAAATTCGTTACTGTTCTTGATAGTTTGGTTTATTTGCGAGGGATTTCTATCGTTTTTCGTATAAACACGAGTTTTACAGGCGGTATATATTTTACGTCGTATTTCTGTTGTACGCTTGATCAAAATACTATACGCTTTAAAAAATTAAAATGTAATCCAGAAATTGTAGTTAAAAATTTAATTAAAAATCTAGAAAAGTGGTGTGGAATATTTCAATGTTCAATGATGCAAACCAAACCCTTAGGTGGTGATCATTTTATGTTATTTTTTATGAGAATTTAGTTAGTCCTTCACTTATCCTAGAATTGGTTATTTAGTGCAAATGACTCACAAATACAATTTCCTATGATCCACCACATCGGCAAATACATTCGGCATTCCAAAGGCACATCACAAGCTAGTTTAAATTTTGGATTTCATTCCCAATTTGTTGGGCTAAAATGTTTCAATTTGTAATTGTAACTGGGTAAGCAACAAAAATCATTTTTAATGGAGAAATGTTAATGTTTCAAAGTGCTGGTTTAGACGACTATTCTACATTTGAATGTTAAGTTTCATGTAATTTGTATGAAAATCTTGATACATATTTTGGGACACAATTAGGGTAATAAGGAGCAATAGCTTACATGTCTACCATATTTGGACGTTTTCTCTACTAAATCAAAGAACTTATATTCTTGTAGGTGTAGCCACAATTTACAAATTTTAATTCTAAGTTATCAAAAACTTTTAGGATATTTTCAATAGACCTAGAAACTGCAAATTTGACGAAGGTTTAAACCTTAGGACATACCTAAAAGAAAAATTTAAAAATTCCAAATTTCCGAATTTAACTTAGTCCAACTATAAACTATTAAAAATATGGGTCGTTTATTTTTGATCAAGTTGCCATATTTTTTATTCCAAAAATTGTCAGATGTTTTAGTAGTCACATCATTCGTTTGTTATGAAAATTAGAAATTGTTTTGACGACGTTAGTATACTCCAGCGAAATTATCTTCATGATAGTCGTCTTGTTACCAATGTTACAGAAGTGTTATTTATATACATTTGGCAGTGTGTTAAACGTAAATATAAACGCAATTTTTTTTTTCTGATATTTTTCGTACATTTAAGTGAATTTTGCATTTATTTGTCTAATTGCCACTATTGTAAATGAATAAGTTTTTCATAATTGTGAATGGCTTCATCTAACATTGAAATGGACGATCAGGATTATTTATACAACCAACACAGTTCATTTAGAAGCAGATAATGCAAACAATGCCGAAAAAATTGTTCATGGGATGCAATTTAGTAATTGACATCAAATGCAATAAATAAATCAAATTGCGATATTACATGCAATTGTTTGATTTATGTACAATTTTCAATTCACAATAGCCGCAACTATTTAATTTTGTATTCACAATTGTCTCGACAATCAAATTGGTATAGCTTTCTCTTCCGTAAAGGGCCTATTATAGTCGAGAATGCTATAAAAAAAGTTTTGTTAATAATACGTAGCTATGTGTTATGGAAAAAATCAGTGATTCCTGTATGACGTTTTTCGAAACAAAACTGCTCTGTCCCTCAAATACCATAAAACTATTATTTCATGGAAATTCAACCTGTTTTCTTCAGCCCATTGTTAAGCCTTAAACAAAATTTCAATTGCTTCATTCCGTCGAATTTTTTTTCGGCTCGGAAATAATGTCAAGGGCCCAGTTCCGCTGTTTGTATCAAACAATATTACGATATAATGTAAATGAAACAACAATAAAGTTCTCAATTTTCAGTCTCAGTTATCGACGAAAATCCGTGCCAAGGTGTTCACTGATTTCTCAGGTATGGGACTGATACGAAATGCCGCATTATAAAATCTCGCAATTGGAAATTTAAAAATTTTGCATTTCGAAAATCTCGTATTTAAAAATCTCGCATTTAAAAATCTCGCATTTCCAAAATCTCGCATTACAAAATCTTGAATTACAAAACCTTGTGCGCGTACACAGGCCCACACACACACCCGCCCGCATACACACACACACACACACCCACACACACACGCACAACACACACACACACACACACACACACACACATAAACGCACACACACACACACACACACACACACACACACAATTTTACGTGTACAAAGAACCTTGTTAACGTTAGGCGAAAGTTCTCAGCCAAAAGTGAAAAAATCGATAATGCAGATGGTGTTTCGACTACTTCATGTTGGGAGTTCGGGAAAATTGGGGGAGGGGGGGGGGGGGGGTGAAATACACGTACAGATTTCGAAAATTTGCAAAAACTTAACGTTTAAAGTGATATGTCTGGAAAAGATCTCGTTTGAATCGGTTGGTTTATGGTTATCGCTGGAAAATTTTCCAAGTCAAGCTTCATGTTGGGAGTTCGGGAAAATTGGGGGTAGTGAAATACACGTATAAACTTCGAAAACTTGTAAAAACTTAACGTTTAAAATGTTATTTCTGGAAAAGGTTTTATATGAATCGGTTCGTCAATGGTTATCGCTGGAAAATGTTCCAGATCAATTTTCATGTTGGGAGTTCCGGGAAAATCGGGGAGAGTGAAATACACGTGCAAACTTCGAAAATTTGTAAAAACTTAACGTTTAAAGTGATATGTCTGGAAAAGGTCTCGTTTGAATCGGTTCGTCAATGGGTATCGCTGGAAAATTTTCCAGGTCAAGATTCGTGTTGGGAGTTCGGGAAAATTGGGGGTAAGGAAATACACATACAAACTTCAAGAATTTGTAAAAACTTAACGTTCAAAGTGGTATGTCTGGAAAAGGTCTCGTTTGAATCGGTTCGTTAATGGTTATCGCTGGAAAATTTTCCAGGTCAAGTTTCATCTTGGGAGTTCGGGAAAATTGGGGGGAGTGAAATACACGTACAAACTTCGAAAATTTGTAAAAACTTAACGTTTAAAGTGCTATGTCTGGAAAAGGTCTCGTTTGAATCGGTTCGTCAGTGGTTATCGCTGGAAAATTTTCTAGGTCAAGCTTCATGTTGGGAGTTCGGGAAAATTGAGAGGAGTGAAATACACGTACAAACTTCGAAAATTTGTAAAAACTTAACGTTTAAAGTGCTATGTCTTGAAAATGTCTCGTTTGAATCGGTTTGTCAATGGTTATATTAAATGAGTGATAAGAGACACTTTTCCAGACATAACACTTTAAACGTTAAGTTTTTTTAAATTTTTGAAGTTTGCCCATAGAAGTACGTTGCATATATATGGGTATTTTAGTTGTAGATGTTGTTTTTTCATTTTCGGCTGGCAACTTTCGGCTAACGTTAACAGTATGTACAAAGGATGAAATATCCCTTTTAGGTTGTCTATGATCTTACATTTCCCATACAGCTAATCTTGCATTACAATTTCCTATACATTTATGTAATCGTGTGTGAGATTTTTAAATGCGAAATTTTGAAATGCGAGATTTTGAAATGCGAGATAACATACCCAATTCCTCAGGTATCGCTGCCCTCGATATTTTCATCATTTCTTCCAATTTTCACAACTGTATTCCATGCACTGACTGCAACAGTGCACTTATCCTATTAAATTTTGTAAGAATAATTTAGTGTAGTAAACAAGCAAGGCTACACAACCCTGAAGATAAATGGAGTTCATTCCAGCATTTTGTAGAGCTGGAGTCGTTTGAAATAATTTAATCCAATAGAAAAATAAATTAGCTCAACCTTTACTTCTTCATTTTTTCTCGATCTTCCGTATCTTCTACAAAGTTTAGTATGTTTTCCAACATTTCGCGTTAGTACTGTGCTCGACTTCAATGTTTCGTGCTCATTAGCTACTATTGAAACTGGTAACCTAGTACGATAACAAGGTTTTGTTATCTCTATTACATTTTGGTCCATGACTGAACGAGCGATGTGACATATGGTGGCTTAAATAATCTTATTATGCATTCATCGTTTAATTTTAATTCGTTTTCAGGTGAACATGGAGCGTTATCCAACAATAAAAGATCACTTACTGACTGGCAGACAATGACTTTTCGAAAACTTTCGTACCTAAATTAGTAAACCAATTTTTAAATATTTCCAGCTGTCATTGACGTAGTTTTAGAATGTTTGTAGTCAACAGGACGACTACCAATGGTCGTAATATATGGAGTCCATTTGCATTAGGACATGCTAGAAAAGTAATACGGTGTTTTTCACTTTTCCTTTAAGGCGCGTTTTTTTCTTTAAGCAAATCACTATTTACATTGACATATTTATCGTGCTGCCGAAGAAACGAACAATAGAAGGCATTTTCCCTAAAATGGAATCCTGACGGTTTAGAAACTTTAATCACACGCCAAGTAAAACGTTTTATAAACCACACTAGTGGTGTTACTCTACTCGTTTCAAATTTTGATAAAAAGAACAAATAGGGAATCCCTGAATCATGTGATCCGGACAAGCGAGAGTACAGATAATTGAGTTCACGTTATCGAGCTATCGAATTGTGTACGTTACCGAATACTGCGGTAAATTCCGCGCAGTAAGGGGGCATGTTTGATTGTCAGTTTTGTCAGTTCAAGGTGATACTATGATTTTTAAATTCATCCTTCTTGTAAAATAGTTTCGCACATCATCATTTCAAATAAATTAAACTTGACATGTTAATCGAGTAAATGTCGAAATAGTAGCAACAACGAGTGGCACAGGTAACAATATGGTCCAAAAAGGCAATTTATCGACTTTGAAATTCCAATTTATCCATTTGAACTTTTAGATTGGCCTTTCGTAATTTGTTAAATACTTGGGAATACTATGATGTCATCTATGTAACACAGACAAGATCTATGCCTTAAATCTCGCCTAACACATTATCCACGACCCGTTGAAATGTAGAAGGGACATTCTTTAGACCAAACGGCATTCTTATATACATTTCCGTGGTCGACAGAAAATGCGATTTTCGGGATGTCTAGTTTTCTTACCTCTATCTGGTGGAAGCCAGATGCAAAATCCATGGTTGAGGAATACATACATCTCCTTAATTTATTGAATATATCGGTGATGTTAGGTAGAGGATTCCGATCTTCGGTAGTTGGCTCGTTTAATTTTCGGTAGTTTATTACTAACCGCCACCTAACTTTTCCGCTGGCGTCCGTCTTTTTTGGTACAAAACGGATAAGAAATGACCAGGATGAAAAGCTCGGACGATGTGACATTTTACTTCCTCTTTGTGAATACGTATCGATAACTTTTGATAAAGACAGGTTTGTTATCCGTAAGAGACAAACGTTGCCTCGTCGTTAGAAATAATTCCTCGTATTGATGACACAACTTTGAAATTGCGGAATTTCCTCTTTGTTAAGATGTTCTGTCCTAATTAAATTAGAAATAGTTGAATACACTTCCTCGCGTATATTCTCTCAGTAATTTCTTCGTATAATTTTCTCAGTAATTTTCAGCAATAGTGGCAGACTTCAAAGGGAAAAGAAAAAATGAACTTTTTGCTTCTGCAACGGAATACGAACTGAGCTTTCCTTTTGTTTTTTCCATATTCATTTTTTATTATTTCGTTAGATGCGCTTTTATTTTATAACAGGTTTACTACGTTGCTTTTTCATTTAAATTGTTTTTTGTTTTATTTACAGTGTAATAATTTAATATAATTTACGTTCGAATAATCGCATCCAATCACAAAGATATGGTGCTTGTTACTATAATTTACGACTTCTAAGGCTGGATAACAATTTTGCAGTGATAGAGTCCTTCGGGAATGATAAGATGACCACTGATTGTGGTCGGGGTGATGTGTTCTCCCCATTTTCAACATCAACCGGAAGCTCAGCTGTAAGCTTGCTCCTAGGTAATATTGTGTAGACTTTTGAAGAATAATTTGGTTTAAATAAGAGAGGAATCTTGTCGGTTTTGAGAACGGATTTAGCTAGGTCTAAGGTTGCGCCTAATTATTACATGGTCTCCAAACAGACCAAATCATCAATGTATTTAAGGAATTTGTACAGAAGAAATTCAATAGGTTCCTTGTTTTAAATCCCATAAGTACTTGGACGACGACTTTTTAGTTTCGTCGGTGATCGTTAACCATAGCTTTAATGTTTATTGGAGGCATGGAACGTATGTGTGAAGGATGTTCGAACTCTGGGTTCAAGAAGGATTAATTTCACCCCGTATCTATTACAATTTTTAGTATCTTGTTCTTATTTAGAAATCTACGTATCCGATTTCAGCGGGGAGACTTCGGGATGAACCTTTTCATCATCGAGGCTGTTCTTCGTAGCAAAATTCTGTCACTTCTTGCCGATCTTGTATTGTATACATTTCTTGAAAACGGATTTTTGGGGGATCCATTGACTGAAATTGATAATTGTTTCTTGCGATAACACTCGCATCTATTGTTTATATTGGTTGTTGTTTGACGTGGTGTCCATTGGTTCTGCCATTCTTGGTGGAACCATTAGCGGTTTAAAACTAAACCTGTTGTTAGTTTGGCCTATGAATATAATATTGTGGTATGGGACGATAGTTATAACTAGCAGTCATCATTTGTTGAAGTATTGGTGGACCGCTTATTTGATTATTGGTGAAGGATTACCGTGAAGGATTTTTGGTACTGTTCTTTGTGGACCAGGTAACAAGTTTAGTCCCTTTTTTCATGTAGGCTATTTGTAGATGCCTACCGTGAGAGGCTATTTGTAGATGCCTACCGTGAGACTATTGGGATGCATGGCCCGAATCAGGTATAAGCCCCTCACTAAATTTGTCTAGTTACGCTTATTGCGTAATGCGTAATCAAATTATATTTTATGGCCTCCCATCGTTGGCCTCACCCACGATTTTGTTTCGAATTGCTCTTAGACATTAGTTTCATCGATGTCATTAACCGACATATTTGTAATTCTTTTCGAATTTACTGGAATGATTAATATTTTCAACAAGTTTAAAGTTTGAATTAAAATTTTGTGCTTCTTCCGATAAATTTTGATTCTTAAAAATTCTATAACCTGTAGACTTTTCGTTTGTAGAATCGTCTTCAACCAACGTTGTATTTATATTTTCTAAATTTAGGATTCATATAATACTATAATAGCAATACGGTTTGGCACCGTATAAATTATTTAGTTTAATTTTTAAATTTGTTGGAAATTCTATGGATGAATTGTCACTATTTTCCTATAAATTATTTTGTCCTCAAAATTCTATAACCCGTAGAATAGTATTGAGTTGCTAAGCTAGGTTGTTTCGTACTAAGAAATAGGATTTGGATTTGAACAATAATTAAAAATTATCGCGTACCATGCTAAGCAGATGATGATTTTGATTATTGGTTTCCGAAACAACAATAAGCCGTCGATATCTCGTCACCAAATATTCACTTGTATTTAATATTGTTTTCACTGTTAAGGCATCGAGGAGGATACGGTATCCTCCTCAATGGTTAAGGTATATATACGCCAGGGATGATATAGGCAAGAAATTAAAAGTACTGAGTTTTCCAGGAGCAGAGTACTGAATCCAGATTGAAAGTTCGTTTGCACTGGACTCACATCAAAATAGCATTTTGCAGGACCGTAATTTTAATTAATGACTTCTTACATTCCCTAGTCGCCCTCGTGAGCTTAATAAGTAGAGTGCTTGTTCTGTTATTATGGGTCCCGGGTCCGATTCCTGGTGGTGACCAGGAGTTACCACACCCTAGTAGTTACGGCTTTGTTCTTAATATGTATTTACACAGTAGCGATTGGCACACTGCGAGTTAAATCAATATTAATAATCTTCACCAGGTTCATGTCAAGCAGTTCTTGCTAATCCTATGGTAATGTTAATTAATTTGGATTCTACGAGTTTATTTCAATATAAACCATAAAGCAACCAACAACCCCATTTTTTTAACGATTAACCATTTTTTGTTTTTCAAGCAGTAGTTGTTGAGTGCCTCTGGTGCTGTTGTTGAAAACATTTCAGGAAAAGCATTAAATCTGAGGTAATCTTAACGCTCGATTTTATTTGAGGAATTAAGTGTGCGCGTTGCTAGTTTGTAATTAAACTTTTTTATTGCTTCACGTCAAAGATCTTTCAACAATTATTATTGCTAATCTTGGAACTTGGGACTGGAAATAGCGACGTTAAATAAGTCGAAAATATTTATTAGATCTCTTTGAACACCCCTTGCATAGTTCAAACTCCCATTGGCTTTATCTGAGCGAGTTACGTATGAGTGCTTATTTTAATGACCGTTGTTAAAAGCGCGGCACAAATTTTAGTTTTTAGCATTCATAATTAATTAGATATATGGCCTATGGCCGTTAATTACTTGTGTCTGAAAATCACTCGACTTGCGCAACTAAAGATCGGGATCGAGAAATCTCGTCGCATAAAATTGTTTATATTTTTGAATTTTCAGAAAAATAACGATGCAAAAATGTAAGGAATTTGTGTTTGTTTAGGATTACTGAAAAGAAAGGAGATTTTGTGATCTTTTTATGTAAGGAGTTCTGAAGTGCTATGAGCAAAAATAATTAGCCGCATAAAGACAAAACTTTGATTACAACAGATTTTTTAGAATGGAAGCCTCCGGATCCTGACACCAACAGTTTTAATTGAAAGTGGCAAAATTTAGTGATAGTTCGGATCATTGTAGGGACCAATGTAGCTTGGCTCCAAATATTAAACTACGTTAGTAGCTTTAACCACAAAACTGATTAAATATCTTAGTCATAGGAGTTAGAGTTGTTGAATACTCTGATCTCTAGATGAAACCTGCTTATTATTATTTTTTGTATTAAATCACTTTATTTTAATGTTAGTACCAATAACCCCTTGGTAAGTGCACTTATGGTAGATCAGTCGGAATATATCACTTCTAATTTTTTTGACTTTAACTCACGTAAGCTTTAGATACTTTCGATTTGAATACGCGTAGCTTTTAGATCGATAAAAAGAAATTACTTTAAAATCCCTGATCAATACTTCTATCCAAATTTCATCGCCATTCTTTAAGAAATGGCGGAAAGACGGATTATTGTAAACATTTCAAAATTCCATTTACCGAGTTCCTTTACTTCGGGGTATCAATCAATTTATCATTTTAAGGATCACTTTTAATACTTTATTCCGCTGGGATGTTTAATTTAGTGAAAAAAGAGATATAAAATGAATAAAATATTTCCACTGGCAATTATATAGCAAAATAAATTATCTTTTGTGATGGCGCTGCCACTTGCGGCGAGTAGTGTAATCTCTTATTTTCCGCTGTCAAATTTCCGCTATATTATACAACATCCTTTGTTAATTTATTAATTTTTTTAAATTTAATTTATTTTATTTAACAATTTGTGTCTTAAGCCCTAGACGCTAACTTAACAACTAATTCACAAAAATGACTTAATCTAGGATGTTGACACCCGATCCTAAACATGCATTTATGCGAATTTTGCACTTTTTGTTGCACATGGTTTTGGTTAGGTGTAGAGGATCGTAACTATCATTCGTTTCAATAACGCTGTAAACTTGAAGAACAGCATTGGTCACCACCCGAAAAACGGGCTAGTCTAGTCATTTAGTAAAATAATTGAAATTTAAAACGATTCCTATCCCACAATCGGGAAATAAAGTATGAATTCTACTACTACTACTATACGCTATCATAATTTCATATAACATATACCGGATATTACCTTTCTGTTTCGGAAAATCAACGTACAATCTAAATTTAATCTTTACTCAGTTTTCATTAGACATCCGTCAGGGAATATACTTTCCCGCATTATAACCCTTGTTGTTATTAGTGGGGAACAGAAAAAATTTGCAAACCAAAAATAAAATAAAATATGTAAATCCCCCTTCGTCAATTCATTAATTTTTCCGACTAAATTACTAAAGTTTTAAAAAGTAGGGTACGCGGGGGTGTTTAGTTAGTAGGTATAAGACTTTTTCCGTCTTTGCCACCGATTTGGTTGTTGTTAGATTTCATAAAGGATTTCATTCAAATAAACAATAATAATTTTATAATGCTTATTGTTCTACATTGAAAAACAAAATTTTTTTTTTGACATTTTAATTAAAATAAATAATAATTTATGTATATTTACACTTTTTGTTCGGTTTTTCATTTCTCTTTCATTCATTCAATATCAGGTACCAAGCGTACCAATAATAATACTCCGTAAACAATTTTTAAATTTTCACAGATGCCATATCTATAAAATGTTTATATAATATTTAAATATTTATTTGGGAAATACTTTTCTACTTTTTTAAAACATTTATTTGACATTTTTTTTTTACGCTAGGTAAATTGTTAATTTATATCAGCAACATCAAAATTTTAATTATAATAATTGAAATTTGTAAACATTTTGTCGGGAAATTAAATTATGTACACACACACACATACATACGTGCAATATATGATGGGAAATTTATTTACTTTCGGTTTTTATTGCTTTGCAGTTTTCCAATTAAATAATTGAGCTAATTAATTACATGGTATGAAATGAAGTGTGATGCCAAAGTTCATGACTTAATTGGCGGCAAATCTTTTATTTCTGCATTAAGGTGTTGAATTTCTTTTATACTCGTGAACAAATATATTGAAGAGATCAGATACTAAACAGATACTAAATGGGGGTAAAAATATTATGACGAAGCTGAGGGGTACAGTTACAAGAAATTTATTTTTTATATCGCACAGTATTTTTTTTATTGATACACGCGTACTCGTATACAGGGTGATGCAAAACTTAATTCAGAAACATCAAGCTTTTGCACTCCTTGAGCTTGATATTTTGTTACTTAATTAATTTGGTGAACATGTTAAATCAACAATGGCGAGATATAACACAAAACGATACTAGCTCTCAAGTAAATCTTTATTAACAAAACCTCTTGCATCGGAGAAGTATTATTTACCAGTATCACATAAATAAGGCTACATACATACCATTAAACACAATAAGTTCCAAAATTGCAACGATCGTAAATTCATAATACTAAATACAACTCTACCTACGAGTATAAATATCAACTTGTCGCACAACCGAAATGAATATTTTTTTTTATAAATGTCTTATTAATATTGATTGTACAATTAAGAACTAGGAATTCATAAGTGTTCGCATATTGCCCCAACTGTATATTTTTTTTTCACTTAATTTAATTATCCATATATTATACTCAAGTTGAGGAAAATTCGTAAAAAACCTCATATCTCTTAACTCTACTTACCTATAAATTTAAACTAAATGACGGTTACAAATGTTACAGAACGTTACAGAACGGATAGAACAATATACATATACAATACATGCTGTATAATATAGCGGAAATTTGACAGCGGAAAATAAGAGATTTCGCTATTCGCCACAAGTGGCAGCACCATCACAAAAGAGAATTTTTTGTTATATAATTACCAGCGGAAATTTTGTATTCATTTTATATCTCTTTTTTCACTAAATAAAACATCCCTGCTGAGTAAAATATTAAAAGCGATCCTTAAAATGACAAATTGATTGATCTCCGAAGTAAAGGAACTCGGTAAATGAAATCTTGAAATTTAACAATATTTCGTCTTTCCGCCATTCTATAAGTATGACGATGAAATTTGGATAATAGTATTGATGAGGGATTTTAAAGTAAGTTTTGTACGAAATTCTAGGATCTGTTCATGCTGGACTAAACTTGGCCATTTCATAACCAATCCTTTTGAAAATTTAAAAATGTTTATTAATTTATTTTCAGTATTTGGCCAATATCTTCCACTAGTAACCAATACTTTCGGTTGTTTTTCTAATAGCTTCAGTCATACTGAGACTACGAGGAAAATTTGGGGAAAATTTATGGATTAGAATTTTCACAATAATTTTTTGATCTTCTGCGGCCATTTAAGTTATTTTCAGGTTTTGGCCAATATCTCAAAATCTTCCACTAGTAACCAATACTTTCGGTTATTTTTCTAATAGATTAGGCCATACTGAGACTTCTAGGAAAATTTGGGGAAAATTTATGGATTAGAATTTTCACAATAATTTTTTGATCTTCTGCGGCCATTTAAGTTATTTTCAGGTTTTGGCCAATATCTCAAAAACTTCCACTAGTAACCGATACTTTCGGTTGTTTTTCTAATAGCTTAGGTCATACTGAGACTACGAGGAATATTTGGGGAAAATTGATGGATTAAAATTTCACTATAATTTTTTGATCTTCTGCGGCCATTTAAGTTATTTTCAGGTTTTGGCCAATATCTCAAAAACTTCCACTAGTAACCGATACTTTCGGTTGTTTTTCTAATAGCTTAGGTCATACTGAGACTACGAGGAATATTTGGGGAAAATTGATGGATTAAAATTTCACTATAATTTTGTGATTTTCTGCGGCCATTTAAGTTATTTTCAGGTTAGGTTATACTGATACTTATAGGGAAATTTAGGGAAAATTTATGGATTAGGCGTATTCTCAGTATGACCTAATCTATTAGAAAAACAACCGAAAGTATCGGTTACTAGTGAAAGTTTTTGAGATATTGTGCAAAAACTTAAATGGCAGCAGAAAATCAAAAAATTTTAGTGAAAATTCTAATCCATAAATTTTCCCCAAATTTTCCTCGTAGTCTCAGTATGACCTAAGCTATCAGAAAAACAACCGAAAGTATTGGTTACTAGTGGAGGTTTTTGAGATATTGGCCTTAAACTGAAAATAAATTAATAAACATTTTTAAATTTTCAAAAGGATTGGTTATGAAATGGCGAAGTTTAGTCCAGCATGAACAGATCCTAGAATTTTGTCCAAAACTTACTTTAATATCACTGATCAATACTTTTATCCAAATTTCATCGTCATTCTTTTAGAATGGCGGAAAGACGGAATATTGTTAAATTTCAAGATTTCATTTACCGAGTTCCATTACTTCGGAGATCAATCAATTTGTCATTTTAAGGATCACTTTTAATATCTTATTCTGCTGAGATGTTTAATTTAGTGAGAAAAGAGATACAAATGAATAAAAAATTTCCGCTGGTAATTATTTAACAAGATAAATTCGCTTTTGTGATGGTGCTGCCTCTTGCCGCAAATAGCGACATCTTTTTTTTCCGCTGAAAAATTTCCACTATTTTATAAAGCATTTTTATTAATCAATCCTGAACTTATCTCCGTATCAGAGGATTAATCGAAAATTCAGCATTCTCTTGAAATAGTGTCTCGGCATATCGTAAATAAGCTTAATTGTGCAGTAATTTTGTGCAAAAGTAGTAAATAATTCCAATAGAAACGAAATCTTACAGAGTTGTGGTACTACTTGAAGGCAGCATTTTAGAAAAAATCCCCACCTCTAAATGTTGAGCCAACCTTGCAATCAGGGTTGGAATAACCAATTTTAGAAGTTCAGAAAAATGAAAATTACTTCTGAGCGGTACACAGCACAAACTCGAAAAATGGCTCAAATGACGGAGAACTTAATTGTGCACAATATTGTGTAACATTATTTTTTAATTTTTTGGCCGTTAAGTTAGCCAAATTTGAGCTAAATGTTAAAATCAAGTGAGTATTTAGTTCAATATCATTGAGATCTTCTTCGCTTGTAGTGCTGTTGCATGATATACCCTGGCAAGTTACACACATTGCTGAGCACAGCACAGTACGACATTACGACAGTTGCAAGATATCAACTTGAGCAGATGTTCTGGAGCCGGTGGCAGGTCAGTTGGAATGGGCAGCAAACTTTATTTTGACAGATTTCCATCCCCAGTCTGTTGGTAGCAAAGCATTTCCCAGCCATGCTTGAACTTGATGGTATACCCGAAATGAATTCTGATCTGCAGCTGCTTTTGTTGGTGGGAGACAAGCTAAATCGAATTTAGAATGTAACTGCAGATTACCAATTACTCTGTTGTAAGCAACATATCTTGCTTCTTCTAGTGGAGTCTCTTTGGTGATGTTATATATTTCACATATTAAACGCGCTCCGCTGGCCGCAATATTCTCTTTCGTGGCACTCGTTTACAACAACATTGTACGTCGGTCTTCAGTTCTGAGGTTGTATCGCATCCGGTAAAAGAATGAAGAACTGGAATCAGGTCGCTTAATAAAGACAGTCGTGTCCTCTCTGCTGCTATATCATACACAGTCTTCGACTTGGGGCAAAGAAGCCAAATTGTTTGAGTGATACCCACGATTTGCAAAGCTCACAGCTATATTTGCGATAGAGGTATATGCGTCATCTTCCGCCTGATGTATTGGTATGTTCAAACAATGTATTTGTTGCATCAGTTTGCCGAATTCGATTTGAGAAATTGTGCACGTCATATTGCTCTCTACTTTGATGTTTGCTGAAATTTTGGCAATGGCTCTTCTCTTTTGTTCTCCTTTCGTGCTGGCGTAATCTGGATAACCATAATTACCATAAATTTATAGAATGCAATTTGTTGTTTGAGGCTCGATTTTGTTCCCTTTCGTAGTAGATCGTCGTTGAAAAGGGAAGGTGGAGCTAAAGCCAATTCATATTTAAAATAAGACTGCAACTCTTTCGGACTTTTGACGGCACAAACAATTCGATGAAATAACTGCAGCAAGTTTATAACGAAAGTTTCGTTATTTATTTTTTTCCCCTGAACCTGAGCTGCAATTGGAATAACTATGTGTTATAACAAAGCACTATCACAGGTGATGTTGGAATCAGCAATAAGTCCAGTTGACAAACTGACAAGATCACCAGCCCGATTCCGAACATGGGTTATGTTGTTGAAGCCATGATATAAATTTGTTTTTGTCTAGATTGTCTTCTGCTTTCCTACTGCCTCGGAGTTCAACATGTTGTTCGAAAGTAATAGATGGTTGTCTTGTAAAAGTTTCCATCGCGGATATCACAAACATTCTAACGGGCGTAGAAACAATTAATTTTAAAATGGTGTCATCGGTAATGGCTCGTCCTCGAGATAATCCTCCTATCGTCTTCATTTATCGCATAAGTCCTTCATATCTTGTAAATATAAATGAGTAGTTTTTGCATATAAGTTATGACCAGCAAAATGGAAATATGCAAACATTTTTCGAACAGATTTCATATGCATCTGCCAGTTGCCAATTCTCTCAGCTCGGATATACTGCAGCACAGTTTCTGATACATTTCCATGACCTCAGCAGATTTCTTTATTATAGATTTCAAATCTTCTGAATTGTCCATAATCATATTTAACATTTAATTTTATTTTCCATTTGGTGAAGTAAGCATTTAGCTTAATTTGACTGGGATTCTTGAAACTGGAGAATAAAGCTGAGTCATCAGCATGTAACGGGTGTTTTTTTAGGAGGTTTGTTTTTCCGATAGATGTCGTTTTATTTTATGACAGTTGTTTTGACAGCTCAAAGTGGCATTTCTACTCAGTATTGTTTGGCAAATCATTATGAATAGGTTAACTCCAGAACAACGTTTTCAAATCGTGGAAATTTATTTTCAAAATCAGTGTTCAATTAAAAATGTTTATAGAGCACTTCGTGAATTTTATGGTGCACATAATCGTCCGTCAGAGACCACCATAAAGAACGTAATTACCAAATTTCGGTCTACATTCACTCTTTTGGATGCCAAGCCACCGACAAGAATGAGAAGAGTTCGTACAGAAGAAAATATTGCTGTCGTTGAGGCCAGTGTCGAAGAAAACGACAATTTATCGATTCGTCGTCGTGCTCAGCAAATTGGACTTTGTCCATCGACTTTATGGAAAATTTTACGTAAAGATTTGGGTTTGGTGCCATACAAAATTCAATTGGTGCAAGAATTAAAGCCACACGACCATCGTTTGCGCCGTGAATTCAGTGATTGGTCGTTAAATCAATTGAACGAAGATCCATTTTTTTACCGTAAAATTCTCTTCAGTGATGAGGCGCATTTTTGGTTAAATGGATACGTCAACAAACAAAATTGTCGCATTTGGAGCAAAGATAATCCACACGCCGTTCTAGAATTACCAATGCATCCTGATAAATGTACTGTTTGGTGCGGTCTATGGGCTGGTGGGATCATCGGTCCATATTTCTTTAAAAATGAGGAAGGACGACGCGTTACCGTGAATGGAAATCGATACAGAACCATGTTAAATGAGTTTTTGTTGTCAAATCTTGAAGATATGGATATGAATGAAATGTGGTTTCAACAAGATGGTGCCACTTGCCATACAGCACGTGAAACAATCGACTTATTGAAAGAAACTTTCAACGACAACATTATTTCGAGAAATGGTCCGGTGAATTGGCCTCCGCGTTCGTGCGATTTGACGCCACTCGATTACTTTTTGTGGGGATACGTGAAGTCATTGGTTTATGTGGATAAACCTCAATCGATTGACGCTTTGGAAACCAATATTCAACGTGTCATTGCTGACATACGCCCTCAAATGCTTGAAAAAGTGCTGGAAAATTGGACCTCCAGAATGACATTTGTGAAAAATAGTCGTGGTAGCCATATGCCAGAAATTGTGTTTAAATGTTAAATGCCAAAAAATTATCTACCAAATAAAAAAAAATTTTGGTCATTTCATAATTTTATATGTGTTTTATTCAAAAAAAAAATCGGCAACCTCTTAAAAAAACACCCTTTAGTAGGGCAGGGTTGGTATATCATGAATAAACCTATTGAACAATGTTGGGCTCAATACAGCTTCTTGTGGAACGCCTGAACGTACACTCATTTTTTCAGAACTTCTACTCATTAGTTTAACCGAAAAAGTTCTATCACTCAAGTAATTCTTCAAAAATTTTACAATCTAGACTGGTGTATTTACAAGCATTAGTTTATGAATTAGGGCATCGTGCAATACGCTATCAAAGGCTTTTTCTATTTACGAAGATTATCCTGAATGATGTGGACCAATCGTTTGGCTGGATGATTAGTTGAATGGAGCCACAAACCCAAATTGTACATTTGGAAATATTGAGTAGCTTATAAGATGATTTTGTAATCTTGACAAAATTATGCGTTCAAATATTTTTGATATTGAGCAAAGAAGGCTAATCGGTCTATAATCCATCAGGAATTACTAAAGCATGTTTCCAAGCCTGTGGGAAATAGTTTAAATTAAACAGTAAATTGTTTACATTTACATCAACACCGGGACTTTTCCTGATTTTAAGTGATTTAATGATCAATTTCACTTCAGCTGGTTTGGCATATTCAATGTTATCATTTGGAGAACCATTGAGATAAGTAATGCACGATTTTACCATGTTTGCCAAAGGAGAGTCGTTATGGACTGTAGGAATGCGACTAAAGACAGAAGCAAACGCGTTTGCCTTTTCTTTATCAGTAATGAGCAACCGATTATCGTGCTGTAAAGGTGGTAAACGTCTATTTTTATTTTTTATGACCTTGGTAATTTTCCAGAAGGGTTTTGACCCAGTGCCAAATTCACTGAGTAACGTGTTCCAGCGCACATTGCGTAGCTGAATGATTTGAAAGTCAATCTCAGCCTTCAATTCAAGATAAACCCGCTTGATGAACGGATCCCTAGTTCGTTGCCATTGACGCCTGCGAACATTTTTGACTTTAGTTAACATTTTTACCGAATCAGGCAATAGGAGATCTATATTTTTACATAAGTATACTTTTGGTACGGAAACATCACGTGCATTGCATATACGAGATATCACGTTTTGCAATTTCTCATCAATATCGTTAGTACAATTAAGTGATGCCGCCGTGGATACATCCGATTTGATAGAATTTTGTAATTTTTTCCTGTACCATTTCCAATTAGCTTTTCTTTAACAAAATATTGTTAGTTAAAACTATATCCAAGGTAAAAGGTTGGCGCCTTGAAGAATAAGGGATATAGGTAGGGGTACTAGGATAATAAACACTTAGATCCCGATTCGACATTATGTCGTGCACTGTATGGTCAGCTTTATTAGCTTTTGAGCAACCCCAAAACCTGTGTCGTGCATTCAAATCCCCGCACACAAATAAACTCTCTTGTGAGTTACAAATTAAGTTTAAATCCGATTTGAAATTATTCAATTTATGTTTCGTTAGAAAGCTACCGGGAAAGTAACACGGCAATACCTCCTCCTTCACGTTCAGTTCTATCCAGTCCATAACATTTATAATTACAGGGTGGCTGAGACCAAATGTTACTGACTTCACTCTGCTGTCATTTGTGTAGTTGTCATTTTCGCGCGTCAATTTTTTGATAGGTTGAAGTTTGGTTAGTTGTTTACATGTGGTCAACAAATAATTGTTCTAAATTAATATCTCCATAAAAAAATCGTAATGGAATTCAAACGTAATAGTGTAATTGCACTGTATTTGGGTGGAAATTCACAAACAGCAATAGTTCGTCAGCTCCAGCATTTGAATGTGAATAAAATGTTTGTGTATCGAACAATAACTCGATACAACGAAACTGGTACCATCGCTAAACGCAACAGAGGCGGTCCTAAAAAGACAGCAACATCAAAAGAAATGCTACGAAATGTGAAGAAACAAATCCAACGAAATCCTCGTCAAAGTGCCAATCAATTAGCCGCACGTCTACATGTTTCACGATACAGCATTCAAACCATATTAAAAATGAACTACACTTGAAGCCCTACAAGATACAAAAAGTTCAAGATCTTACGGAGGCACAAATAAAAGTTAGGCTTGAAAGAACACGAACATTGAAGGCCTTGGCCGAACGTGATGAGATTCCAAAAATTGTCTTTTCTGATGAGAAAATTTTCACCATTCAACAGTATGTGAATAAACAAAATGATCGTGTTTGGTTAGAGGACAAGTCCAACGATAATTTGGACACAAGAGTTGCCATGCGCAAGCAATCACCCGCTTATGTTATGGTTTGGGCTGCAGTGACTGCAGATGGACGCACTCCTCTGGTTTTCATCGAACATGGAGTCAAGGTAAGTCAAGCTAAGTCAAGAGGTGTACCGCCAAAAGATCCTAAACGATGCTTTGCTACCTTGGGCACGTAAACACTTTGGTACGAACCGTTGGACATTCCAACAGGACTCGGCACCGTCACACAAAGCTCGAGCGACACAGCAATTTTTACAAAATTGCGTTCCGCGGCTGATTTCGTCGAAAGAATGGCCACCATATTCACCAGACTTTCCCATGGATTTCTCCATATGGTCCATTTTGGAGAGTAAGGTGTCCACTAAACAATACGAAAGTGTTGATGCATTGAAGTCAGCTCTTGTTCGAGAATGGATTAAAATTCCGCAAGCTCACGTTCGGTCAGCATGCAATGCTTTCTATGGAAGACTGAATCCAATAATCAGAGCCAAAGGAGGTCATATCGAGCAGTAACATGTATTTCATAAAATGTAATATGTTTTCAACATATTCCACGAAATTTCAATAAACATAATCAAAATTAAAAAAATTACAGCGTTTGCATTTGGTAGCACTTGGTCTCAGCCACCCTATAGTTGCACTAATCCTGTTCGAAGCCTGTAACCAAGTCTCGGTCAAAACTAGCACATGTATCTCTTATGACATCAATTGTTTCAGTTTATTATTATGTTTCTTATGCTGTGAGCATTCAAATCTTCAGCCTATTTGTTACCGCCATAGCAATACTTAGCCGAAATTTGAAAAATACTCTGAATTTGTTGACCTTTCGTTCGGCCTAGCTGTTCAAAAAATTGGCACAGTTACATGCGTCCTATCGTTTTGCAGGAAACATCTTATTTACGGGGCAGTCCTCTATTTTGTGATGTTTACCACATATTCGACATTTAATGTCCATATGACAATAGTCTGAGCCGTGACCAACAAACAGTTGGCATGTTCTACATTGGGTGGGTCCATGATTTTGGGCACGAAAAAAGCTCCACAATACTGCTTACGGATTTAAACCTTTTAAGTTCATTTAATGTTGTTTAACCTTTTTAGGAACATCGATA
The DNA here is from genome assembly GCA_963691935.1 of Nephrotoma guestfalica. Taxonomy (NCBI): domain Eukaryota; kingdom Metazoa; phylum Arthropoda; class Insecta; order Diptera; family Tipulidae; genus Nephrotoma; species Nephrotoma guestfalica. The sequence goes on along the minus strand of OY829914.1, from coordinate 82,848,653 downwards.
ATGATCGATTTGAAAATTCAAGAGCCCCGTTAGAGCAATTTTAATCGGTTTATTGTTGGTTTCAGCAAAAGTAAGGTATTTTCATTGAGGCGTTCTTGCCAATACATTTAGAATCATATAATAGTCACTAATGTTTTCAAATTGCAGTTTAATTTCTGATGTTTCAGATTTCAATCTTTTTGACTTCGAGAATTTGACTTACCGTACCGAATTTTGATTTACCGTACTTCCAATACATATTTTGTTCAATATTGAAACTGAGTAAATTTATACAAATACTGAGTTACAGGTTTGAAAATCTTTGACACACAAATTTTATTTGACTTATGAGTTATCTGTATGACACCTAGAATTGAATTCTGAAACACACAATATGGTAAAATCCCCCCCCCCCCACAAGTTAGGCACTACAAACTGAACACATCACAACAATCATTCTTGATAACGCAAACATCGTCGCGGGAAATCCTAACCAATATTCATTTAGACGCTCATTTGTCCACACTTTGACGCTCTTTAGAAGATTAACGTACTAATTGTGGCTCAGTAATTCTTAAAATTACGTTTTGTAGGTCAAATTAAATTCTCCGGCTATTCCCCTATAAAGCTTATATTAAGCTGGGCAATTTCTGAATTCTTCAACGAGTCTGGGGAATAGAAGCCTGTGACCAATGCTTGGTATGATACTTTAACTCCTCCGAGATGCAGACCGATGGTTGGTTGTTTCAATATAAATCTTTTGGGACGAAGCGATCACATCACGTCACCCAAAACCTTGATGCGTCAGTCGAGGCCTCATGAGAAATAGAAATGATCAATTTTATATCGATTCGGTACTTATTCCATTGCCTTTAAAATGTATCACCAAACGATACTCATCTCCAATCCTACGGCGAAATACAACAAATAAGACATAAAAAGCACGGTGTGTGCGCCTTATCTTGCAGCTAAGTGCTAACAATGCACACAATAGTTCCCAATTAGATTGATACGGGAACTACAGAGTACAATATCGAGTTCGAGAACCTCGACATCTCCAGTGTCAGTGATTCCAACTCGGATTTAGCATCGGGTTCTGAAAGTGCTCTGTTTAAACCCGATTTTGAGGTTATCAAAATGGTACCTCAGCATCCCGGAACTAAAATCGAAGCTCGTTCTACCTAGGCAATATTTGCATTTGGAAACACCCCAGAAGTGGCAGCGAAAAACCGTGCTGTTATTTGCATACCGTCGTCTAATCCAACCTGTAAAAAGTAGCGATAAGCAATCCTGAAGTCATTATTGATGAAGCAAAGCTGGATGGTTCTCGGTTGGACCTGCATCGCTTGGTGTTGGATTCGTTCAAGTTCAACAATTCTATCTCGAAACTGCCAGGATACTAACCGTAAGATAATGTGTTATCCAAGCGATGCTGTATCCAAAATTACTGGTATCTGGAGTGGTGGTTAACTTTGTGTTGTGGATTCTTCGACAGCTCTGATTATTTACACTACGGTAGTATTAACCACTAGAAGTGTAATGAATCCAAATCTATTAACCAAAGATGACCATGCTTAACAATAAACAGATTAATGCCATCACAGTAAGTCAGCTTCTCTTGTGTTAAAGAAGCTGCTTTCTGTATCGCATTCAGATTTTTGGCAAATTCAGGAACCGCACCTTTTTGATGGTATCATTTCTACGAATACGAATAATGGTAAAATTCTTGTTGTGCGGTGTTTCTTGTAGTTGAAGAAACAAGCCGCTACAAACTCTGCCTCTAAAACCAGAGCGTTAGTGTCACTCTGATTCTTCAGTGCAGCTCAGATGGTTTACGACTGTACTTATTTCTTCCTTTTTCAAATTCACAGATTTGCATCTCTGCTTAATTTCCTAAGCTCCTCGGACTTTGAAATTCTCGATCGAGGATGTGACCCAAGGTTTGTCAAATCCCTTCATTGTAAAGTGATTGACATTAGTTTGTGTTCTTGGTTGATTATTGATTTATTTAGTAACTGGAAGGTAACTAGTGAGATGTTGAACACACTAGTAAAATTCGTAGTAAAGGAATTAGAATCTTTGGCACCATCACTGTCACGTGCTATTTCTTTTGCTCAATAACCACTAACCAAAAGGTCAAAAACAAACCATTTTGGTGTTCTAATTTTTAAGGTTAAGCTAGATAATTAGAAAACCTAGCAAGAAAAACACACCTTCAGGCTGACTGGGATAATTTCCTAAATACATAAAGGCCTAAAAGAAAGTTCTAGGATCTGTTGGAGAAAATTCTGAACGAGACGGCAGAATGGACAAATAAGAATGACAATTATCCACTTGATCCTCTCCGCCCAACGAAAACTTTACAACTTCCAAAAAAGCGGTTGAAGAATTGCTTCTGTCTATTGCTGTTGCTACCGAACAGCCCAATACTTGTGTCGATTGGAATTTAGCCAACTGGCTGATTATGTATGATGTTCTGCATTGGAGACTTTTCTCCTTTGCACCATACAATGCAGGTGGTCCTGATTGAATTTTCCGCCGAATTACAGCATGGGAGGGGGGCCGAATTTCTAGTTATTTCATTCTTATGTTAAAAAGAGCCTTTTTATCAAATTTCAAGTTCGCTTCTAGCAAGGCTTTACATTTTTGCCGTATTTTATAATCTTTTGTAATCTAAAGCACTTACAAGGTCATATGGGGCATTAAAAAAGATATTTTCTTAAGCTACAACTGTTTTTGCACCATTTCAGACTGTTGAACCCCATTTCAGACTGTTGAACCCCATTTCAGACTGTTGAACCCCATTTCAGACTGTAGTATACTTTTTTTCTACAATATTCCGATTACAATAAGGTCTTGGCAAAAGGTCTCACTTGGTGGGATTTTTGATTAAAGTATGTTGTGGTTCAAAGATATGAGCAAAAATTGAGTGCAGCAAAACAATTTTATGTAAGTTTTAACACTGTTTAGTTGTAACGACAAATAAAAATAACATGTGGCTTCAACATCCTGTTTCCTGCCCTATCGGAAAGACTATACTGAAAGACTTTACTTCCAATTATTCACAACCCATTTTTATAAACAACTCTTCCATGTCCGTCTTTGTCTCGATGATTCGTCCAATGACTGGATTTAACAGTCTACCAATTATTAATTGCAGCGAAGTTATCCGGATATGTAAAATTCGGTATTAGTTGCTTCATGACGGTGTTGACTTCCTCGAACGTCAAAGAAAAATTTTCGAGTTCCCGTCTCAGGTGAAACTTCGCAGATTTTACTGATGCTACGTAACTGCCTCGATGTGTGGTGAAGCTGGTGGAATCAATGATCCATCACGTTATTGCGTTGGAAATATATGAAATAAGTAATTTAATTTGGAGCTCCAACGAAATTGGTCCCATTTTCGGGAAAAATATTTGGACACAATCGTCTCGTTGACATAAATCGCTATAATGCAAAAATTAATGCAGTGGTTGTTAACTTTGCCACCAGTTTACGGTGAACAGCCTTAACTGCAAAACAAATGAATACTGATATGTAAGACCTGGTTGGAGCCTTCACTCTTATTTGGTAGTGACCGTAAACTGAACCATCTCTTCCATTAGGCCAAGATCTGATACGATTAAGTTGTATATTCCCCATAATTTGATGAATTCCGTTGTCTTTCTTGTACTAGCCACTATTTTTATTTTAAATGTAGTCAAGGAGAGGGGTTATATAGAGAAAACGTTTTATAGACAAATCACATGCAATTTTGATGAAATTTTCAGTAAGTGAAGTTTTTGCAACACCTTCATTTTGAAACCTTGAGCTCCTCTTCCTTGGCCTTGATGGGTAGATATTGGGTTTAAAATGCCAAAAATGCTTTCGGATTGCACCCTCCGATATACTTTTTTCTACAATGTAGTTTTTTGATCAAAACCTCTGGGCAAAAAATCTCACCTGGGCTTATAAAATCTAACAAACGCCTTATTTCTGATCATATTACCCGCGCTATTGACTTTTTTCTGGAAATGGCAGTTTTTCTTGCTATCAGACACATTTTTTGCAGTTTTTAAGTTGACATTTTTTGTTCCTAGTTATTTTTCAAATTTGTATGTGCTGTTTTAGGCTATTTCATCATAGTGGGACCATTTGAATCTACATAATTTCCATAATAATTGTTGCTTTACATATTTCATATACGTAACCAACCAAGTCTGGTTGTCTTAAACTTTCAAAACTCTCTCTTTATACTTAACCACTTTGTATCATCCAAACATGTTAGTGACATTCATAATAAATCGTTTTTTGAATGCTGCCTGTTTTATAAATAAAAGCCACGTAATAATGAGACTAAACAACTAAAATCGTGAGTAAGCAATTTGCGTATATGGGGGAAATGATGAAAATGTGCAAAATAATAGTAAGGTAAATAAACGTTTTTTTGTTGCAAATTAGCCAAAAATAAATATAAATAATTAAGTTAAGAACAACATCTTGATGTAAATTTGTATCTTTCGTTGGTGGTCGGAGTTTAAACAAATAGGAAACTTTTCTGATGTAGCTGATAAATACTGATTAATTATGTTTGTCCGGAACAACCATTATACCTGTCCGACTTTATCCTTGCTGGTCATTTTGATGATTTTTATGAAACTTTCTTATTGCTTTCAACTTCTGCATATTTCCTTTTTCGTTTATTATTCTAAAAAGCCAAATATTCTCGTTGAAACCTCTCCAACAATACTGGCTCCTTCGTTCTTCTTGGTGGCTAAGCAACTTCATTGCTAGGGTTACGCTCACCACTGGAATTAGAATCGAGGCTGCGCCCGCAGTCATAAATCTTCCTTTTTCTCGATAATCCTATTTGCCCCTCTGAGTTTTAAATCTAATGCCATTTTATTCTCTCTGGTTATATACTTTTTTAATCCTCTGGGATTATTTGTACACCCCGTAGAGGACTTTTAATCACTCCACGTCTTTCCACTTTACTCCTGATGGCCACAATTTTAATTGTCTTTTGTGGCACTAGTATTAATCGTTGTATTTTCTTTCTTATGAGTATCTTTAACTTTGTAATATCTTCATTGTTGTTCCGAATGGCTTTTGGGATGCATTTGTTGTCTAATATGAGAGGTGTCAAGTGCACAATTTGCAGTATGTTTGCGTATGCGCCATCTAGCGTTAGTATCATGTAGCTCTATCCTCTTTGGTATGTAACCAATAAATTTTTAAAGGGACTGCTATCTAATTTTCCTTTCAAAATGTTTGATCTGGTCCATTTATTACATTGGTCAGTCATCTCCACTTGCTCGTTTTACTGCTTGTATGTCTATTTTAAACTTATTAAATTTGACCCTTGATTAAATAATCTTGAACTTGAGTAAATTAGACTTTGAAATCTGACTGAACAATCAGTATTACCAGCCCTGCCAAATCCTGGGATCAAAGATCGTTGATCCGATCTAGCCTCTCCTACATTACTAATTTTCTGAGCACATTCCGCTATCACGTTGTCTCGAGAAATGCCCGTTTATATTCTCTGTGATTGAAAGATTGTGGACGCTTCTTTGTGACTTTCGCCTTTATCGTTGATTTTGGCATCAAAATTTTATTTTAATTAATGCTTTAGCTATCTTCAAACCTACAATTCTAATCTTTTGACTCGATTTTTCACGGGAAATTAACTAGACGTCGCTTTTAAGTTAATGTATCGTAGTCATGTTATGGAGTTTTAAAGTAGTCCCCCTGTTGGATTCAAAACGCTTCAGTAACTTGTTCAGAAAACCAAAGTTAATTTAAATTTTACTTTTTGAAACTGAATTTTTAATTCAATTATTGACTTAATTGAGTTTTTGTCTTGAATTTTAAATTGACTTTACTTCATTTTATTCTTCTTCTTGAATTAACTCTAGACTACTAATTAACTGAGTATTGATTTAATTTTATCAAACCTAAATTGGATTTAATTTTGGTTAAAGATTTGACTCAAATTTTAAATTTAATTTTCGTATTTTAACTCGGCTTTTGTTGGCTTTTAACTTAACTTTAGATTTCACGTTTAATTTAACCAGATTTTTGGCTTAAATTGGCTTTTGACTTGATTTTTGAGTTGAGTTTTGACTTGCCTTTTGACTTCACTATATACTGGACTTTTTAACTTGACTTTTGTCTTGTTTTTTATTTAATTTTGCTCTTGACATTCCACTTGCCTTTTGAATTGATTACTGACTTGACTTTTAACGTGACTTTTAATATGTTGAAAACTTGACTTTTGACTTGATTTTGGACTTGACTTTTGACTTGAATTTTGTCTTGGCTTTTGTCTGAATTTTTGACTTGACTTTTGATTTGACTCTTGACTTGACTTTTAACTTAACTTTTTACTTGATTTTTTAGTTAAGTTTTGACTTTGTAAAGTCAAAAACTTTACTTCAGACTGCACTTTTAACTTCATTTTTAGACTTTTTAACTTGACGTTTGCCTTGTTTTTTACTTAACTTTGATCTTGACATTCCACTTGTCTTTCAATTTGACTACTGACTTGACTTTTGACTTGACTTTTGACTTGACTTTTGACTTGACTTTTGACTTGACTTTTGACTTGACTTTTGACTTGACTTTTGACTTGACTTTTGACTTGACTTTTGACTTGATTTTTGACTTGACTTTTGATTTGGCTATTGACTTGATATTTGACATGACTTTTGAGTTGACTTTTGACTTGACTTTTGCCTTAACTTTCAACTTGGCTTTTAACATGTTTTTGACTTGACTTTTGACTTGATTTTTGACTTGACTTTTGATTTGACTATTGACTTGATTTTTGACGTGACTTTTGAGTTGACTTTTGGCTTGACTTTTGACTTGACTTTTGACTTGGCTTTTAACATGTTTTTGGCTTGACTTTTGACTTGATTTTTGACTTCACTTTTGACTTCACTTTTGATTTGATTTTTGACTTCACTTTTGATTTGATTTTTGACTTCACTTTTGATTTGATTTTTGACTTCACTTTTGACTTGATTTTTGGCTTGACTTTTGATTTGACTTTTAACTTAACTTTTTAGTTGAGTTTTGACTTTGTAAATTCAATAACTTTACTTTGGACTGCACTTTTAACTTCATTTTTAGACTTTTTAACTTGACGTTTGCCTTGTTTTTTACTTAACTTTGATTCTGAGATTCCACTTGTCTTTTGATTTGACTACTGACTTGACTATTGACTTGACTTTTTATTTGGCATTTGACTTGATTTTTGATTTGACTTTTAACTTGACTTTTGACTTGATTTTTGACTGGAATTTTGACTTGACTGTTGACTTGACTTTTGACTTTTGACGTGACTTGGCTTAACTTTTGACTTGACTTTTGACTTCACTTTTTGACTTAATTTTGACATAACTTTTGACTTGACTTTTGACTTGACTTTTGACTTGACTTTTGATTTGACTATTGACTTGATTTTTGACGTGACTTTTGAGCTGACGTTTGGCTTGGCTTTTGACTTGACTTTTGACTTGGCTTTTAACATGTTTTTGACTTGACTTTTGACTTGATTTTGGACTTGACTTTTGACTTCACTTCTGATTTGATTTTTGACTTCACTTTTTATTTGACTTTTAACTTGATTTTTGATTGGAATTTTGATTTGACTGTTGACTTGACTTTTGGCTTGATTTTTGACGTGACTTTTGACGTGGCTTAACGTTTGACTTGACATTTGACTTCACATTTGACTTAATTTTGACTTAACTTTTGACTTGACTTTTGACTTGACTTTTGATTTGACTTTTGACTTCACTTCTAACTTGGCATTCAACATGTTTTTGACTTGAATTTTGACTTGATTTTTGACTTGACTTTGGAATTGTGTTTTGATATGTTTTGACTTGACTTTTAACTCGATTTCTGACTTGACTTTTGATTTGACTTTTGCCTTGACTTTTTTGACTTTGCTTTTGACTTGACTGTTGACTTAATTTTGATTTGATTTATAACTTTGATTTTGACATTCCACTTGTCCTTTGATTTGACTACTGACTTAACTTTTAATGTGACTTTTTAATTGATTTTTGACTTGAATTTTGATTTGAATTCTTGCTTGACTTTTGATTTGGCTTTAGACTAGACTTTTGACTTGACTTTTGACTTTATTTTTGACTTCACTTTTGACATGTTATCTCGGGGCAGGCAAACATAAACCAATTAGAATCAATTTAGACCAGCATCTGGTTATACCTCAGTTTGAAATGATCCAGCGATTTAATCTAAATATTGGCTCCAATTTCGGTGATCATCTGTTTAATATAATCGAATGGCAGTCAGACTGATATGGTGCTTACGTTCCGAGATAAATGCCTGGAGTGAATATTTTTGTAAAATTTTGATTTCATATGCGTTTGAAGAAACTGGTTAAATATTGACTTGACTTTTAACTTGACTTTGGAATTGAGTTTTGATTTTTTTGACTTGACCTTTGACTTGACTGTTGATTTGACTTGTAACTTGATTTTTGACTTGACTTTTGTGTTGGATTTTGACTAGATTTTTGAATTGACATTTCACTTTAATTTCAGCTTGACTTTTGATTTAACTTTTGACTTAACTTTTACCTTGATTTTCGATTTGACTTTTTGCTTGACTTTTAACTTGGCTTTTCACATGGTTTTTGACTTAATTGTTAATGTTAGGCTAGGGGTTTCAGTGGTTGCTTACTGCACACTTAGGCCAATTTTTAGGCCCATTGTGATACCACTCATTCACTCCACATCATTAACCCACCTACTTCACCTACTCACACAACTACAGTATACCACCTGCACATTGCAAGCTCCATGTCAACCTGTACATTGACATGGAAGGTGGGTCGGCGCGTGACACGGAATTCTGCACTCCATCAGAGGGTCTTAGTTGTATTTATTTAGCATCACCGATCGTAATCGATGATGAAAATTCGATTTGCATCTAGCCTCTGATGGGATTCGAACCCAGCACCTCCCGGTCCAAGTGCCGAAGCTTTAATCACTGCACCACTTGTCCGGTAATTGTTAATGTTGCTTTTAACTATATTTTCATTTTAATTTTTACATCAAATTTTAAATTTTGACTTGATTTTTAGCTTGGCTTTTCATTTAAATAATTATTAGACTTTGAATTAGAATTTTCGCTTAACGTTTCGCTTGCATTTTAACTTGACTGTTGACTGATTTTTGACCTTGACGTCACTTTTAAATTTAATTGTGGCTTGACTTTTGATTTGGCTTGCCCTTTTACTTGGCTTTTAACCGGCTTATTAGTCTTTTAACAACTATTCTAACTTTTGACTTTGCGTCTATATCCAAGGCATATTGCTTTAACTAACTCCGCTTTGACCTTGAAAATGCTAATTACTTAAAGTTTAACTTGGTTTTTTTGATTTTTGGCATGGTTTATGAATTTATCTAGATTATTGGTTTGACGTTTAGCATGATCTTATTCTAATTTGACTTTCATCTGCTGATTTTGCTTATCTTTTGATTAGGTTTACTTGATCGTAAACGACAAGCCGAAATTTATAATATTTCATTGGAATACAGAATTCTATTTGATGCAAAATTATCATTTGAATACACCAATTTCAATTGCACTGTCCAGCACGGTATAAGCCGTCTGATCCTTCGACTCTTTGGCCAATGGAGACTGTTAGAATGTATCTTTTAGGTTGATAGGACCAATAAATTACGTTTGACCGTCGTTGTCGTAAGCCACGAGCAGTTTGCAAAGCCGTTTTGCTCCACGAATTCCTAACAACCGAGGCTTATACCGGAAACTGTTTTCGCTGTCAAATAAACCTCGATAAGTAATTGTGACTGATCTGTTTCAGTACGGGAGTGAAGTTTATACCAAAATAACAAAATATACACTGTGGTCTATAAGTATTAAGAATTAAAAAACACTCAAAAATTGAACTTTCTTATTAATATTTGAAAATTGTCAATTTACCACAATTATTTCTGCACAACTAGTAGAAAATATTTTATCTTTGCAAAAGAATTTGAGTGAATTTTATAATAAGAAATGTTTACAACAAAATACACTACGAGAGATGATCGAAGTGATTCTGAAGTAGTATTTGATGCAAGAAACATATCTTATCTATCCACAAGTTCGGAAATTTGTGAGATTTTTGTTATTCGAGAGAGAATATCATTGAGTGTAATGCGAAACTTCTTAAACATTTGAAATAATTTACAAAATGTTTAAGAATTTTCATATTACACTCAATGATGTTCTCTCTCGAATAACAAAAAATTCAGAGATTTCCGAGCAAGTGGATAAATAAGATTTGTTTCTTACATCAAATATTACTTCAGGACAACTTCGATCATCTTTGTGCGATCCGCAGGGGCCCAGAAGAATATTCAAATTGCACTCAATTATGTTCTCTCTCGAATAACAGAAGTTTCAGAGATTCCCGAGCATGTGGATAAATAAGATTTGTTTCTTACAGCAAATGCAGCTTCATAACCACTTTGATCACCTCTGTGCAGTTCGTAGTGCGTTTGGCGTAAACATTTCTTATTATAAAATTCACTCAAATATTTTCAAAAAAATTTAATGTTTCTACTTATAGTTTAGAAATATTTGTGAATAAATGAATTTCTGAGTGCTTTTTTATAGGACGTAAGTACTTATAGCACTTCACTCCGATTGTTTCAGTGCCAAATGTAATTATGGATTTAGCCGAGACAGAAACAAAGATTATTATAAATCGGACATTGCTTATAAAGGTGTTCTTGCGATGAGCAGTTCCACCATAAGTTTAGGTTACGTTGCTCTATATCTACCAATGAATTAAATTTTCCAATTTGTCTATTTACTACCACAGCAAAAATTTTATCAGAATGCCCAGGAAACTCAGAAAATGTTTGGTTTTAAGGGCTCTAAAAACAAATGGGATTGAAAAATTGAAATTTTCTTATTTACGAATTATTTCTTAGAAAACAACTGAATACAACCGTTTAAAATTACTAACCGTACAGGTTGAGTGAAACAGCAATATCATTAAAATGGTTGCCGGCTAATTTAATATAAAAATATTAATTCATCCTTTAATATCTGTTTCCATTCGGTTTTCCGAACCGTTCCACTGGAATTTTGTCCTGTTCACTTCTGTGTTAGGCTGCAACACTTGGACGTCCAAAAATGTAATTCTTACAAAACACAGCCAACTAGGGTTGGAGAAACGCTCAAGAAAAGTGTAAGGGACTTGTGCGTGCAAGTTTAGATTGAAATTTAAATATGAGTGGCAGCAGCGACCCAAATGGTAATTTAATTACTTAAATCGATGTCTAACAAAATCTTTAAAAATAATGTAAGAAGCATGTTTTGAATATCGTGTACACAAAAAACATTTTAATGGCCACATTTAACATATATAATAAAATATTTAAGAAAAAAAAATTGGCTAAACGTAAAAAAGAAATGAATATCTTGCTGAACAATTCCCAGAATTTTTAACAAAGATGTAGCATTTGAAACATAATAATTTATGTAGGTATGTATCAGGTATAAGCACATCATAAATAAGAAAACAGGTCATCCGTCGGATTGGCTGAACTCTCTATGTACAAGTATATATGTATGTATGTATATATGACAAAAATGCTTTCATGTAAAATAATAACCTAAAATATACAATTGAAAATTGTATATTTTGTATAAGACGGAGAAAAACGAGGTCGGAAAAATATAAACAAACCAACCATTCATTTTGAATGAAAATCTCTAAATATATTCAGATAAAAATAATATTTTGTAGAGCATAAACATAAAAAAATAAAAGATACGGTTTATTTTATTTCCCATTTTCCCATATTTTCCCGTTGGTTTCCAGAAAAACATAATAACTTACAAATGCGCTATTCACCATAATATGAAATTGTGATTTCCAAATACGGTGATATTCAATACGCTTTTATGTACAATAAACCTACATACAGTACAAACCGAGGCCCAATACTCACACACAATATGTTTCCCTACAGGCAAATGCAATGTTTGTTTATTATGATATCAAATTGATATGCATACCTTTATTCAATGATGTCGTAATAGCAAACACACGCGAAAATATTTTGCAAGTCAGAGTTCAGCGCACATGTTATAAATTTATTATCGGATCGATAATTTATCCGGTCATCAATACATTTTTAATATTTACAAAGTTTAATTTTATTTCCGGTGATGTCACTGTACATATGTCGACACTTCACAAACGTTATACTCTAAAACCCTGCCTCGAGCGGAATTAAAATGTGCGCAGCAACAATGTTCCTGGTTTTAAATGCGGGCAATTAATACAAATGCAGTCTATTTACAAATTGAAAAATTTTAGTTTACTGTTTGGTTAAATACATTTTTTAATTAGTAAAGAATTATTTACAACAACAGATGTGCAGCGTAGATAAAAATTGTCCTAATCCTGTCCTAAAAACAAACAAAACCATAAATCGCAAGTTGCGATATTACGAATTATAGAATAAATCGTTATATTGAGACATTTTGCTAAACAAAATTACGAAGTTCCAGCCAACTTGATCTTATCTTATTAAAAAATGCTTAAACATTTTAAACAAATTAGTGGTTTGTGATATTTAGGACAGCGATATTGGCAACGACCAATAAAGAGTTTTCCAATAGGAATGATACACTTAAAAAATTGAAAAAAAACGCATAAATTATTCAGTGAGACCGAAATTTTTTTATTTGAAAGGTTACCTTATGCCATTATGTATGGAAAATAACATCATTCAAATGACCACCACGACTTCTCCGTACGTACTGCATTCTGTCAGCCCAATTTGTCATCACTTTTTCGCATAAATTTGACTGTATTTCATCAATAGCACGATCAATGTTGATTAATAATTGGTCAATTGTTGTTGGATTATCAGCATAAACTTGTGACCTAACATATCCCCAAAAAAAGAAATCACAAGGTGTTAAATCACACGACCTGGGAGGATAATTAACTGAACATATCTTCCCGATTATTCTCAACAACAGCAGGAAAAAAAATCATTTAACACTGTTCTGTATCGTTGTTCTCCATTGACTGTTACTCTTCGACCATTTTCTTCAAAGTAATATGGACCAATCACTCCACCAGAATGAACTGCACACCGTACAGTGACTTTTTCAGTTTCGTGTGGATTTTAATCACTCCAAATTCTGCAATTCTGTTTGTTTACATAACCATTTAACCAAAAATGAGCTTCATCACTGAATAAAAATTTTCGATAAAAATGTTTATCATTTTCAAGTTGTTCAAGAAGAGGATGTAAACCCAAACCTTTTCTTAAAATTTTCCATGTTGTTTTGTGAGAAAGATTTAATTGTTGAGAACGACGTGGAACCGATAAATTTAGATTTTCTCTGCTATCAAATCAATATTCTCTCGTGTGCGTGCATTTTTTTGTCGTACCGGTACTCTTGTATCGTGTAAAGAAAATTCACTTTCAAATTTGTCTACAATGCGAGAAATAGTGGGCCGAATTTTTCTTAAATTTTTCTCAGCAGTCACAAATGACACGGATTTTGATAAACCAATTTAACAATTTCTTTCCGTGATTAAATGGTATAACCTACTGAACACAAATGACATAAGAAATGTCAAAAAATAATACGCAGTGTTGCCATTATAACCATTTTAAATAGTATAATTCCTATTGAAAACCCCCTTAAATCACAAGAAAACCAATAAAATGATTTATAAAGGGTTGTCCAAATGTCATTTTGTTAGTTGAATGTTTGCCATTTATCGCTATGGAGTCGTATTCGATTAATGAAAGTGTTAATGTTATTCAAGATCACTACAAAAATGATGAGAAAAGTAAAAAACTCGTTTCGCGGAATTCGTAAATACTTTGGTCGCCATAATCGCCCAAATGAAAAAAACATTTGTCGTTTGGTGCGTATATTCGAGACTACGGGCTCGGGCCTCATATTGCTGTTGTGAAGCAAAGTGTGCCTATCACATGAATTGGGCATTTCAAGGACCAGTTTGTTGCGAATTATGCACAAGGACTTGAATTTACATGAAACTTCCCATACTATGCGTGATAATACGAATTGCAAACGTTCTTCGAAAATCGATAATTTCGCGTCACGGAAATGTGATTTGGGGATTTTTGAAAAGCAAAGTGTATCTTGATGGTCCAGCCACCGTCCAAAACCTAAAAAACAACATTATTGCGGACAACCCTTTATGTTAACATTCTAATATGGCAGGTCAACCCGAAAAACTCCTCAATGTTGACCACATTTGGGGTTTAAAGTGTTAAGGACGGATTGGCATAGATTTGGCATCGACTCTCTATAAATCACATACACGGTTTTCCTAAGTTGTTTTCTTAAAATCCTTAGAACCCAACACGTATGTGAAGTTATTATAGCGTTACCACATAGCGAAATTAGGCTCTAAACAAAATATTTCCACTTAATAAATTTTTGACCGAGAATAACATCTTAATTTGACATGTAAAAATTATTAATTTGTCGGATCAGAGCTATATGGTTTTGAGATAGCCAGACCCATACGTCACTTTTCGCAAATTATGAACATAATCGTACCGTTGTAACCTTGCGAAATTAGGCTCCAAACAAAATATTTCCATTTAATAAATTTTTGACCGCAAATAACATTTTAATTTGACATGTAAAAAGTATTAATTTGTCGTATCAGAGCTTCATGGTTTAGAGATAGCCAGACCCATACGTCACTTTTCGCGAAATTTAAACAAAATCATCCCGTTGCAACATAGCGAAATTAGGCTCCAAACAGAATATTTTCATTTAATAAATTTTTGACCGAGAATAACAGTTTAATTTGACATGTAAATAGTATTAATTTGTCGGATCAGACCTATATGGTTCTGAGATAGCCAGACCTATACGTGTGTTTCCGCTAAATATAAACAAAATCGTTGTAACCTTGCGAAATTAGGCTCCGAGCAAAATATTTCGATTTAATACATTTTTGACCGAGAATAGCATTTTAATTTGACATGTAAAAAGTATTAATTTGTCGGATCAGAGCTATATAGCTTTGAGATAGCCAGGTTCATACGTCACTTTTCGCAAAATATAAACAAAATCGTACCGTTGCGACATAGCGAAATTAGGCTACGAGCAAAATATTTCCATTTAATAAATTTTTGACCGAAAATAAACATTTTAATTTGTCAAATTAATTCTTTTTACATGTAAAATTAAAAATATTTGCTCGGAGCCTAATTTCGCTAGGTTGCAACGGTATGACTTTTTCGTGTTTTAGTTAATGTGAGATATGTGTTTGTTTGCCTTGTAACCAAACCATCATAATCTGACAAATTTATGAGCCAATGCATAGCATATCTTTGTAACAAGTATCGCGTGTTTTGCGATAGTCAAAATCGCAGCTAACTTCACATATGAAGTGTATTTGGTTTAAAATATAATATAAAACGTGCGGGGCTAACTTCACACAAGAGTTAGAGGGATATAATTATGTTAGTGTTGCCTGATTATTTTTTTTCTAATTTCGGGGATAGAACCCGGGGATAACTTCACCTACGTGAACCCAACACCAAAATGATTTATATGTTAAGGTTGTACTGGGCCACATCAAACCGAAAACACCTCAATTTTGACCAAATTTGGATTTAGGGTGTCTAAACAGGGAGTCTATTACGCAATTTTGCCGTCCTGAATTTGTCCGTTAATCTCCAGGTTTCAAATTCCAACATTGAACGTTAATTTACTTAATTTTAAATACTGATTAGCATATCAACACACTAGTGTATTTTAACCATACGAGGTTGAAGAGGGGTTCAATTTACATATCAAGCAATACCAATCCGCCCACGATAATCTAATTAGTCCGCTTGAATAATTAATTTGATAACGTTTGGCGTTACACCCCAAAAAGAGTTGTTAAATTAACATTAGTTCTTCGAGCCGGATAAAGAACCGGCGACTCAATCAACGTCGAAGTTATATATCCGTTAAACGAACGGCCAATAAATGAATAATTCAACGCCAAACATCAACCGGCGAAACAATAGAAGTTACTCGTATATACAAAGTCGTTGAAAGCCAAAAACAACTGGCAATCGCACAATAACGACACACGCCAACCGGCTAACAACGCGAGTTTAACAAATAGTCAAGTAATAACGGTATCTTAATGAACGGACGATGAATGTTCTACTAGTAAAACAGGAGGAGCTCGGGGCCAGAAGCAACCAGCTGCAGACCAATTTAAAAAAAGACGGAGAACAAGATACTAAAGGCAGTACGGCAACAACTTCATTGAGAAAATGCGTGAACATCTGCATAATGGACCACTGAATACACCTACATCATCAATATCATTAGGAACCCCGGAACCACTCTCGTTTATATATACCAGCGACAACCATTCGGAAGAGAAATCGAAGAACGACAGCCAATATTCAGGTACAGGGGAGTCATTTAATAAACTATTCTATCGACTCATTAGAGACAAACAACTACTCGAAAGAGTATTTAAGTTGATGAGCCATTTGGAAAGATATGTGGAGGAAACCACAAGCCTGCTTACAACTGTGTTGATCGAAACAGTAGAAGGCGGCCAAACCATCGACTTTTTTATGCATGGTTACTATGAAACGTTGCAGCTCAAAGTAGAAAACACGTTAGTAACATGGCAACCACGAGTCATTGGCCTGGTAGAATCATCGGCATTAGTACAACTACCGAAAGTAGAACTACCACCATTCTGTTCTGCAAGCAGCACAACTAATCAGCCACTTAGCATCTACAGGTGAGAATTATGAGATGGCCTGGACATTGCAAGCACAATATAACAACCCAAGATTGCTAGCAAATAACTGTTTTAAGTTCGAGCTATGCATGACATTGCAAAAGAGATGCTACACAACCTCGTGCACCGCATTCGCGGTCTTCGTATTAACGAAGAAACTGGATTCGGATTCGATACGGCTATATGAAACAACGCTGAAACCCCCAAAGGGAGTCTCCAAATTTAAAAAACTTTTTTGGGAAAAACGGTTCCAGCCTTTAAAAGCGATGGGAAAGAAAGACAGCCATTCCAGTAACTATCTCCACACCTTGGTGGGTACAACAGTGAGAAAGAAAATAACAACGTTGCCTAGTTGCAGAACAAGAGTAGAAGTTGCAACCAAAACCTTTGTAGTGAGTCAGCAATCATCAGTATTATTACCAACTGGCGTAGTAAGGGCAGCAATTAGCATTGATCAGCTTATAACTTTAAGAGCATTAATAGATTCAGGATCGGAGGTGACTCTAATTTAGGCAAGAGCCGTCAACCATTTCAACTTAAAAAAAGGCATTCATTAAGTTTTCGGGCGTTGGTGAAAAGGAAGCAGGTATTTGTCGGCACGTTGTCAATACCAAGCTATTGTTTTAAATATTGAAGCTATGGTGTTTGAGAACCCCAATCATCAATTGTCAGTGATGGACGTTGATACAACTAGATACAACTAGAAGAGACTCATCTCCACAAAATACAGCTAGCTGATCCACTGTTTAATAGATCGCAGCCAAACGATTTAATACTAGGAGCAGACTACTGTCCGTCAATAACCAACGACAACATAATCAAAGGAAAGCCGGAAGATTCTATGGCACAGGAAACTGAGTTATGGTGTAAGCAAAAACAACTGTGATAACTACCAAAGGGATTTAGGATCAACTAATGATGCTTGACGAAAGTGACAGTATCCCAGAAGAAAGAAGCCGCACCGACGAAGAAGTCAAAGTAGAAAACCATTTCGCATTAACCGTGGAACGTGGGTCAGACGGAAAATATAAGGTGAGAATCTCATTTAAGAATGATCACGTCAAACCAGGGGAATCCAGAAGGACGGCTACCGCCATCTTGCTGTAACTCAAAAGTTCGTGAAGGATTCCTCATTCAAACAACTATGTAAGCCTATATCACATAGAATTAGTTCGGCAAAAAGGCGAAGACATCTCGGTTGAGAGCTGCTATTACATTTCGCATCACGGCATAACCAAGCAAGCTAGCACTACAACAAAACTTCAAGTAGTATTTGACGCCTCGTCCAACACACCAACGACACTCCTGTTAAACGACATCATGGTGACTGGCCCAAAATTATAGGAAAATTTAGCTGACATCATACTCCGAAGGCGCAAACATAAGTACGTTATGACAGCTACCATTAGAAAAAATGGAGAAGTGATCCTGCGAAACTAATGGAAGTGTATAAATTGAACAGTGTCACCTATGGTATGAGAGCATTACGAGAGCTAATGATAATCACCAAACAAGGTGGGTTCAATCTATAATCGTCTGCAAAGCACAAGGAGATATTGAAAAATATTCCATCAGAACTGCAAAGCGCAGGCAATGTTCGCATCAAGCAAAACTAGTATATAATCCAAACAAAGATACTTTGGAATTCGACGTAGACAAGTTACGAATAGAGACTGGCCAACTAACCACTCGTTCATTATTCCAAGCTGTTCGATCTGGTAGGATGGTTATCATCTATCTTGTGTTGCAGCAGAAATTGTAATTCTTTGACATAGAAGCCGGGGATTGAATGGAATGAGCCGTTACCAGAGAAGATCTGTGCCAAAGGGAGCAATGTCTGGCGAATACTGCGAGTGAGGCAGTATTTCCCAGTTCTGCCTGTCCAAGTAGTTTTTGACAGATATAGTAACATATGGCCTAGCGTTGTCATGTTGCAAAATAATCTTATCGCACCTTTTGTCCCATTCCGATCGTTTTGCAGCTAGAGCTTGCGTAAACTAAACTTGTCCCGTAATGGTTTCACAGCTCATAATAAACGACACTTCATATCCCACCAAATACAAAGCATCGCCTTTGAACCATTGACATTTGCTTTTGGTGTCGACGGCTCTGGTTCACCTGGCTTGAGTCACGCTGGTTTGCGCTTTGGATTGTCATAATGGACCCACTTTTCATTCCCAGTGATGATCCGATGCAAAAACCCCTTCCTTTGTTGTCGTTGAAGCAACAATTCGCACATGGTATTTCCCAGCTTCTGAACCAATCCCATTGTGTAATATTCAACTCTTCTGACAATTGTTTTTCGGTCTGACAAGGGTTCACATCCAGCAATTCTTCCAATTCTGTATCTTCAAATTTTCTTGGTCCGCCTTCACGTTCTTTATCTCTTACGTCAAAATCACCAACTTTGGATCGTTGAAACCACTCTTTGCATGTTGTATTCGATGGAGCACGTTCACCGTAAACTTCAACAAGCAAACGATTTGTTTCTGCTGCACTTTTCTTCAACAAAAAATAATAAAGCAAAGCTTCCCGCAAATGCTGTTTTTTGGCACAAAATTCGACATTTTCAATTACTCGTACATGAAAATAATTTTTGTTTACGCTTTGAACAAATGTCACTAGTAATTGTTCACGCTTGACATCTAACCTCCAAAAACATGTATTGCTCGATTGAATAATTTGCAAGTAGTGATACTAACGACATCTCTATAAAAAGGTAGGAAATACATTTGTACACCCAATATGTTTAGATTCTACCAGGCCACTTCAAACAGAAAAATATCTCAATTTTAACCAAATTGGGGCTTAGGTGTTTAGGACAGCGAAATTAGGATCTATTCCTTGTTTTCCTAAGTTGTATTGCAAAATCTAGGAACCCTACACCAAAATGGCTTATATGTTAGACTCCGCCTTTTTAGCATCGTATCTAAAGGTTTTAACAAAAATGATGATTGAATTCGTTTGTTCAGGATTGGTCACAAGTTTTTATCGTTTGATCACTTTCGATTTAACGGTAAATAAATAATGAGAAATTCCGGGCCATTTTTTATTGCGAAAAAATCAAATCAAAATTGTATTAATTCAATAAAATCAGGTTCGTCGCTTATTTGGGAATTTCATTTTACAAAATTAATAACAAATCCAATTGGAATAAACCATTTAGATAAAAATATATCTTTTTTCAAAGAACTGTATGTAAAGTGGAACACATACGATAAAATTAAATCAATTTTTTGGTTCCTCATAACTCGTTGTGGATTGGTCACTAGTTGATTTCGTTTGGTCTTTCCTTCGGTTTTCCCTCAAGTCTTATTGATTCTCTACTAGGCAACATTAAACTGAAAAACGCCTCAATTTTGACCAAATTGAGGATTTAGGGTTTAAACACCCTCAGCGAAATGGACATCGATGTTCTATAAATTATTTGAATGGTTTTCCTAATTACCTCTTTGCCGAGTTCTTTAAAGCTTCTGTATAAGGGAAAAACTATAATGTCTGCAATATATAAAATTTTACCGCCATAGGGTTAACATATGGCATACAGAACAAAAGAAAAGAAACATAATTAATTATCGTATACTAAGCACGATTACTGCACCACAAATATATTCACAATAGAAGAGAGAAATAATTTTTATCATGGAATTAAACTAAAGAAATTACTTTTCGCCTTATCTCAAATCATAATACTTTTCTCGTTTTTAATATTGATAATAGTTTTTGTTTGTCTTGCATGTTTCCAAGCTGTCAAGATTTACCCTTCCACATCATCGCCATATCACTATTAATATACAATGAAATACTCTGGTAGATACTGGATATCAATTTTCGGTATTTTAAAAATACAACACTAATTGATTTAAATTAACTATAATTAATCAATTGCTTTGAGATGCTGTTTGTTTATTTAAGTTGAATGCTAGATATAAGATTATGGTTTGTCACCATGTGTAATTTTTGTTCGGTTTTGTGTGTGTCGATTGATGGGAGATTTTTGTACGAGATATAATTGCGATCAATTAAGTTCGGTTAAATTGTAACACAAACTCGACTATTATGGAAGGTTTTTTTTACATCAACCACATGTTTATCGTGGTTTGAATCACCAAGACTGGTATTCAGAAGTTTTATAAATTTCCGGATATACTCTGTTTACTTAAGATAAAAAACCTTCAGAACAAATTTTTTTTTTATACTCGTACAATTGTATATGAGTGTTGATTGTGCACAATACCTTTTTTTTCTATCAATACTGACATCTAAGCTTGTTAAGTACTTTTTTGTATTTTGCTTCTATTTATCTATAATAAGACGTACGAAATGTACATTTAAAGAGAGACAGTGCCTTAACCTTTTCCTATTCGTGTTTATGCTCGCATTGTTCTATATAAAGATAATATTCATTTCTTTCACCTTGTAACATTTGTCTTAATATTCCAGACACCATTATATTTCATTTTCAAACCAAATAAACTATTATTCTAAACGACTTCGTTATATAAATCTAAGAAAATGTGTATTGTTCTTTTATCACTATTTAATATCTTGCCTGGGTATTAAACATCTGGCCTGCGGGCTAATTTAAATGTATAGAATTCATTCGCTCTAAATACTATTTGGGTACTCTGGGAAGAAGATAATTAATTATATCAGCATAATAAACTAAATTAAACTCTCCTCTACGGAAGGGCACTCCTAGTTATGAGTGGTATTAAGAGTGCAAGGTCATCTGTGGTCCTACCTATCTTTTTCCTATAAATCTGTTTTTTCTGGCCTACTTAGAAAAAACGTTTAATGTAAAAATATTGGGGAAACAATTTTATAAATTGGGAATAATATTTTCATAGCCAAACTGGCGAGGAAAATTATTCAGAATTTTATTTTGTTTTCAAAAAATTACCACTTACTTTTTACCTTAAGTATGCCAGAAAAAAATAATTTAAACAGAAAATAAATGTAATTTCTTTCACCAGTGGCACTATTCTGGCTTTCCCTGGGAATTGGGAATTGGGAAAAATATTTGCATAGCATTTTTGTCTAATTTATATTCTTATGGCCTACTGTTGGAATTAGTTTGGTGTAAATTTTTTTGAAACAAAGATATATTGGGAATTATTTTCCCCTCCAAAACTTTTGTGGGGCAAATATTTCCCAATCAACCGCCATTTTTTATCTATCTGGAAATAGGTAATTGGGAAATTATTCTGAATTTCCCTAAAAAAAATTCTAAAAAAAGAGGTAGTAAATCCTTTCCCCAATTCCCTTTTCCCAGCCAACTACCAGAATAGTACAGTACCACAAGAAATCAAATTAAACCTAAATAATAAAGACACGAATTTTTAACTTGATTAGGGTCAGGTTTGGTATACAATTTTAACTTTACTACTTGCGAATATTGCATCAAACCACAAATTTGGTATATGGAACCGGAAGTCGTGTTTAAATTTTTTTACTTTTTATGTTTTGAATGTGTAGTAATGGTTAAAAAAACAACTGTATAACAAAAAAAATTTTTGTAGTTGTTGTTGTTAAAGTTACAGGATGTCAAATTTTGATAAAAATGATGAACATGATGTTGTATATATGGCTATAAAACGAAAACTAATTATCCGATACTTATAAACCTGGGCTCATTTTAAAGATAAATGAATAGGGATTCTAAAAAAATTATAAAATTCGTACCATGTTTCAACTCTTCCTATTCAAAATGGCCGCCAAAATAGTAATTTAGAATTTTCTCAAAAACCTATTTTTTTTTTTTTAAATTTTTCCTCATTTAATTCTATTGAACACACCAAAAAATTGTACTTGTGTTATTTTTGTTTTCTTGCAAAAGACGTTTGAGTATGAAGATCTCCCCATTTTTTGTATATAAAATCAAAGTCAATGTGGTATTTTTTATTTTCAACTATTTTTACGATCAACTTGATAAAGTAACTGTTTAGAATTATTCAGTTCACAAATCGTTCATAAATTACATCACCCTAGGTTTGATCATTTTTAACTTCCTTTCAGCGTTTTGCGTCTACGCGTGTTTATTTAGCAAAATTATTTGATTAAAATTTTTTGCGATTTTCAACGCTATCAAAGTGACTGCTGTAATTATAATTAGACACGTTGCCACGTGACGTCACGTCACAATTTGTCATTTTATAAAACTCTTCCTCCTCCAGCGACACACGTCACAACAATCGATACTCCTTCCCCCATAAAAATGTGAGATAGTTTATGGATAGCCCCTAAAGCAATTAGTAGAATAATAAAATTTTGTCATGACTCATGACTCCCCTGAATAGTTATAACCTTTTGGATCGCATTTTTAAAAATTTATCTGTATTCCTGAAATAATTTTTTTGAGATTCTGTCGAAGAGGGAGTAGGCCTGTAAAATAACATAACCAGTGGCTTTTGTTAACATTTTTGTATAAATTAGAGTTTAAAATAATATTTCAGTTAGTTTAACTTGTGAAGTTCTATTTGAAGCATTTGCTTGTTTAAATAACAACAAATTAATTTAAAGTAGTTCAATTAATAAGTGTAATAATGTCTGGGCTCAAAAAGTGTTGTAAGCCGTTTCCTGAGACGAAATGTTCGAAAAATTTAAGACAAGTTTCTGATTATATTAAAAGTCATTTGCCGCGCTCGACTCAAGTAAATGAAGATTCATCGATTTGTACAACGTGTTACCTGGTATCTTCTAAACGTCAGAAAATTGAAAGCGAAGTGTCATCCGTTACTGATTCATCAAATTCACCTGTTACCCCGCAGACATTATCAACACGCAGTGACGAGAATATTTCGAGCAGTAGTGAAAGTGAGGAGTGCCAAATAAAAAGTGTTATCGCTCGTGAAAAACTTAATAAAATATTACCAGACATTGGCATGTCTCCTATATATCCGAGTAAGTTGGAATCCAGGCAATAGCATGAGCAGCAAAAATTACTAACTTTAACTACCTCACTGACGCCATCATCAACATCTTCGGTATCTGGTATCGAACCTCTTTTGACTCACTCAGCGGAAAATCATCATAAGGCACGCCTTTATGATGAATTCATGGAGCAACTTAAAGCCAAATTTCAACAGTTGGAGAAAATTTGTGATAAAATACAGTTGCTGTCTACATTGCCGAAATTACTAACAATACCAGAAATCCAGGAAGAATTTAACACAACGCAGTATATGAGCCTTCCAGCACCCAAAGCTGGCAAACGGATAGGTGATGAACTCAGAGACTCAGTGATAGAATATTATAATGATGATGATGTTAGTCGTTTAATGCCTGGGAAAAACGATTGTATAACTATTGAAAAAGTTAAACTTCAGGAACGTCTAATGATGTGCACATTAAAGGAGTGCTATGAGGGGTACAAAATCAAATATAAGGATGATGATCCAAAAAAATAGGCTTTTCTAAATTTTCTCTGCTTCGTCCTAAATACTGTGTGCAACCAGGAAGCAGCGGAACACATACAGTTTGTGTTTGTATAATACACCAAAATGTCAAATTAATTATTTATTGAACCAGGATGGAAACTGTCACCAATGGAAAAATTTCGCGATACCAGGACTGCATTTCATCCATATTATGTAAAGATCCAACATCAACATGTTATCTTCTGCAATGCGAGAACTGCCCAGGATTGGATAATTTTCGCGAATATTTGAGAAATGCATTTTTGGACAATGATTGTGTAGATGCTGAATTATCGTTCAGTCAGTGGGTTTCAACTGACCGATGCAATTTGGAAAAGTTTTCAAAACCATTAGATGATTTTCTGGATTACTTCATAATAAAGCTGAAAAATCTGATTCCCCATTACTTTATAACACTGCAACAATCTGGTTTCATCAAAAACAAAAAGTTAACTCTGGAGCCCACAGAGGTACTGGGTTCGTGTGACTTTGCAGAAAATTATACGTTTATAATGCAAAATGCAGCACAGGGTTTTCATTGGAACAACAAACAAGCGTGGTAATTGAAAAAATGGTATTTTGAAATTCAGTCACCTTTTGTAGTCGATCCTGGATTGCAGGCGAATAAGGCGACATATGGCAACAACTTCAACTCAGCCCAACTCACAGTTACACCACTAACGCAAAATAACCGAAACATATGGAATCTGTGACAATAAATTTTATCCGTTCAAAATCAGTAAGGCTAACCATCAGGGATTTTCGCAAGAAATCGAAAAAAAAATTATGGTTGAATTCCCGGTTCAAAATGATTATAGGTAATGGTAATAACATGTTTAGCAAGAAACTAACGGTAGATTGGCTATGGAAAGCGTGGTAATTGAAAAAATGGTATTTCATAGCAAAATTATTGCAGTTTTTGAAAATAAAAATTCCGAATTTATCTAAAGTTTATTATGTTACTGATGGTGCACTAACACATTATAAAAACAAAAAAAATTTTATGAATATAAATGAGCACAAAGAGGATTTTGGAGTCGATTGTGAGTGGCATTTTCATGCAACTGCTCATGGAAAGCGACCATGCGATGGACTAGCAGGTACTATTAAGAAAATGGCGACCAGAGCCAGTCTCACCAAAGAATATGATGATACCATTACTAATGCTGAAGAATTTTTCAAATGGGCTCAAACTTTGAAAACTGATATGATTTTTGAATTTTGCTCAGATGCTGAATATAAGTTAAAACAAATTCAACTGGAGACTAGACTAGGGAATTTGAAAACAATAAAAGGAACCCGCGATTTTCACGCAATGATACCTTCAGGAGAAGGCAAGTTAAAATGTAAAAAATATTCAAATAGTGAACATTATGTAACATGTAAATTTTGATTGTGTAAATACTTTTAAATTTCTTTATTTATTTTGTAATACATTTAATAAAATAATAAAAATAATAATAATAAAAATATATATACTAAAAAATTGGACTTGCGATATTTTGTTTCCTTGCAAAAAATAAAAATAAAAAATACCACATTGACTTTGATTTTATATACAAAAAATGGGGAGATCTTCATACTCAAACGTCTTTTGCAAGAAAACAAAAAATAACACAAGTGCAATTTTTTGGTGTGTTCAATAGAATTAAATGAGGAAAAATTTAAAAAAAAAAAAATAGGTTTTTGAGAAAATTCTAAATTACTATTTTGGCGGCCATTTTGAATAGGAAGAGTTGAAACACAGTACGAATTTTATAATTTTTTTAGAATCCCTATTCATTTATCTTTAAAATGAGCCCAGGTTTATAAGTATCGGATAATTAGTTTTCGTTTTATAGCCATATATACAACGTCATGTTCATCATTATTATCAAAATTTGACATCCTGTATGTTTAACAACAACAACAAAAATAAAAAAAAATTCCACAAACTTTTTTTTTAATCAAGACTGTACATTGAAAGTATAAAGAACATGACTTCCAAAAATTTGTGATTTCAGGAATTTTTCACCTACTATTTTTACTTCTCATACGATTTTTATCTTGACTTTTCACTTTACTTTTGACTTAACTTGAGATTGATTTAAGGATTAACTTTTGACTTTTTTTTCTCGATTTTTGACTTTATTTTGGATTTAACTTTACATTGTAAACTTTTGACTTGATTTTTAACTTGACTCTTAATTTAACATTTGAATTGATTTTTGGCTTTACTTGTGATTTGAGTTTAAACTTCACTTTTATCTTGAAATTACTTTAGAATTGAGTTTCGACGTACATTTTGATTAAACTTTTGCTTTGATTTGTGACTTTACTTTCACTATTTATTCACTTAACTGTTTCCTTAATTTTAATTTGGCTATATTTTTCTGTTTACTTCACTGAGTTTTGACTTAATTTTTCATTAAACAATAATTTTGACTTGAATTATATGACATAACTAAGGGGTGTTTTCTTAAGCCTGATAGAACTTGAAATTGTAAAAATAAAACACAAAATTAGATTTTTATGAACAATTTACTCTGGCAGATCTCAGTATACTTTGGCAAATCATCATGAATAGACTCACGCTTGAACGACGCTACGAAATTATTAAAATTTACATTGAAAATCAGGCCGGGGATCGCATTACGATCAATGGAAATCGTTACCGCACCATGATCAATGATTTCTTGTTTGAAAATATGGATGAAAATGATCCGGACGAGATGTGGTTTCAACAGGATGGCGCTACGACCGCAACCATCGGCTACAACGAAAATCAAAATTTGGCGATAACGTGATTTCGAGAAATGGACCTATCAAGTGGCCCTCAAGGTCGTGCGATTTGACACCTCTCTATTATTTCCTGTGGAGCTACGTTGAAGTCACTGGTTTATGCTGATAAACCAGGAACAATTGACGCCGTGGAGGCCAGCATTGTTCATGTTATTCGTGACATACGGCCAGCAGTGCTCGAAAAAGTGGCCCAAAATTGGGCGTCCAGAATTCGTTTCGTCAAGAAAAGCCCCGGTGCCCATATGTCCGAAATTATTTTCAAATATTAATGCCATGTATTTAATCTTTCGAATAAAAAAATTTTTTGATTACAATTGGATTTTTTGTGTTAGTTTTTACAATTTCCAGTTCTATCTGGCTTAAAAACACACTCTTTCTGACCTTACCAACCAAATAGCATAGTCGTTTCGATGGACCGAGTTCGAAGCTAGATTTAAGCAGGATGCAAAAGGATTTTTTCATCATCCAATTACAATTAGTGAAGTAAATATACACAACTATGACTCCCTATCTGAGAGCAGAACCCATAGTCCGACCCATCGTCCATGTTACAGTACTATATAGGTAGGCATGGGCAACGCAATGTTGCAGATGGTTCTACTTAAACCGAACCTAGAACCATGCATCCTCGATTTTGCAAATGCTTAAGGCACAAAACAGAATGCAAAGATTATAAATGTTACACTCGAGTATTACAGGCGTTTACTTTTACTTGTCGTAATCGGCTAACATGCCATGACGAGATACAAACGTGAACTGAATGCCAATCAATGTTTGAGAACAAACGATGATAAGAGAAAAATGAGAGTGGCAGATGAATAATTTGTGTGATCCGATGCACAAACACAACATTTATCACTCCTTATTTCCAATGAAGCCCTCATTCATGATGAAAGATTAAATTTACCACAGATTCAAGTCCGTAGATGTGTGTCGAAGAATTGATCGTTGAGAACTGGATGTAGCAACCGCGTTCGGTAATTGATGTTGTTTTCGACTATTCAAAATTCCAGTGGCAGCACCTGTTTGAACTCTTCCTTAATCTACTTCGCATCAGATAGAAATTTCGCACATAAACAGGCTGAGAATGAGGTTTGTCCACCTGTTCGTCATTGAAGTTGAGTACGAATCCATGAGAGATAAAAGAGTCCTTGGTTGCCGACCATGAAGTTTGTTGCTAAAAGAATCACCATCAGCACTCAGCGTCAGCTTCGCGTGATCACTATTATCTCGATCTCCCAAATGTTTCTTCATTGCGAGTTTGAAACCTTTTTGCCTCCCCATTTGACAAAGGTTGAATCGGTGCAGTTATTAGTGATCCATTACGATCCTATACGGCCGACAGAACTCGTGAAAACGTGCTGATGTCATTATCACTTACAATGCTTTCTGGCAACTCTTCCATTGCAAAAAAGTTCTTGTAGCTCGCTAACTGTAAATTTGGTAATAATGTCTGGTATTTTCAAGGCGTATGGATATTGAAAGAAACTTTCCACACATAACATCCATATATGACCTAGAAACGGTCTAGCAAAATGTAATTGTTCCTTGGTTTCTCGAATTCAAAGCAACCTCCTGGCATGCTCGACATTTATTCACTGTGGTTTCGATTTCGTTGTCGATGATTGGCCACTAGCAGTGTCTGTCCACATGTAACTCTTCAAACATTTAACCTCTTAACCAATGGTTTCTTGATGGTCGATTGCCTTATATACTTGAAAGTATACTAGTATACCCTCCCCCCCCTGTCATAGAGATATTGGTGAAGCTTTTTACAGCCCAAGGCGATCGAAAGTGCTTCTTCCTCAATTTGACTATAGTTCTTCCGATGATCAACAACACGCTAAATATGAGAAATCACGGGTTCTACTTCGTGACTTGAGGAATTTGTCGCGAGCAAGAGTGGACAGTCACGCTGATAGTGGACAAGCTAAACGCTTTCACAATGTAATTTTTTATTTGAAAAAAATACTTTTCTCGCTCATTTAACTAAACAAATGGAATATGTTTCTTGCGCAATGCATTAAGAGGAGCTGCAAGCTGCGAAAAATTGTTCAAAAACGGTTATACAAATTAAGATTCCCAGTGAAAGCTTGCAATTATTTCTAGTTTGTTGGGTGCGACGTCTATTCAATCGTCGGAACCCTTTCGGATGATGGTCAGTTTTCAGATTAATTCAAAACATGCCCTGAATTATTCACTTTATAGTTTGAAAGAATTTGAACTTGCGTGGGCAGCAAAAAGTCATTTAAAAATCTTTTCCAGATTTTTGAGATGTTCTTCGCAATCGCTGTCATCTGCTTAATGGATCGCTGACGTATTACTGTTGTGCTAGCTATTCCAAACAGCAATCTTTGGTAATGGAATAGTCCAAATGGAGTCGAAACTACCACCAGATCTTTCGATCTCGTCGTTGAGTTTCAATCTTCAAAAATTTGTTCGTTCATCTATTCTAACAGCAACGGACGTGCCTTGAAAAATTTCGGTGTAGCATCAAGTTTCAGTGGTTTTAAAGTGGGCTTTGACTTGATTACAGTGACGCAAACCTGGTTCGAAGATGCTCGAGTATTTTTTTACACAGATCATCGACTCTGGTTCCCTAATCATACGAAATAGAAAACAAATACTCTTTCTCCACTTCAATACGCTGTATTTAAACACTGAATGCATCGAAGCAGTTACTCCAAAAACATTTGCTACGTCGGCTGTAGCCACTAGTAGTGGTAATTCCGTTTAAACCTTCAAAAATTTCACATTAACGTCCAAATTAGCTCGCACTGGCACCCGAATATTACTAGAAACTTGTGTTCACGATCGCGAATCGTGGTAATTGTCAATCCAGTGTCAGCTTAAAATTTTAATGGCTTTCCTTTAATTCCAATTGCCACACGGTTTTTCAAACGAACACTTCCTGTTGGCTCGAACTTTCACCTTCGATTGGTTTATTGACAAAGTTTTCGAAATTTTGCACAATTAGTCACGGGAATTTGTAAAATTTTCGATAACATCCACCGAATTGACATTATTATTGGATTGATTTCGATGACCACGGTTTTGAGATCGACATGCCTGATCACTATCTCTCGATGCACATACCGATGCAATATAGCTAACTTTGAAACAACGACATTTGCTGCGATCATGTTTTGATCCACGCTCGGATATGACTTTCAAGAATTTTTATTTGACACACTCCGATTACGCTTGCTCGACACACTTCAATTGCGGCGGAAGAACTGAGCACGATTTTGTCTACCTCGAGTGTTTAACGCATTCATGTGCGAATGAATTTCGCTTTCGTTCTTTAAAATACACATCGTAGATTGGGCACTTTTGTGAGCTTGGGTATTACGGCATCCAAGTTAAGGTTTTTGTAAGATCGCTGTTCGTACCGGCTAGTAAAGAGTAATTAAGACTATCATATCTCGGATTGCGACATTAGAATAATCAGATTTAGATTTCTTATATCACAATTTGCAGCCAATTTTTTTAAATTAGCGCAGCTTGCATACGTACCTGCACTACTCATTTTCACCTGGTTAAACTTAAACCGAGGCGACTACACATGAACTGATCTGTTGAAATATTTTGCCAGTTTCTCTTCGATTTCATCTAACGGTTTATTGTCGAAACTATCCCCGACGTGCAATCTCATGATTGTATGATACCTATCGATTCCGACGAAATATTTCTTTGTTGTAGTCGTACGCAGGAAACGGCGCAGGAGCTGGTAAATGCTGTGTTCTTTGATTGAACAACAAATTTTTCTTCTGATCCATGAAACCTGCTTGAATGGCAACCAGCTGTGCAACCAACTCTTTTATATCTTCAACCATTTTGACAAAAAAAAGCAAAATTATTTAGACGACACAGACAATTTTTAAATTTTTTTTATCCCATCTTCGTCATTAAATTTTTGGTTGTGACCTTGTCACAGGCATATGATGAAGGAAATTCAGGGGTGGAATTCAAAAAGGCAATCAGAGATTGCAACAATGTACCTATGATAAACACAAACCACCAGTAGTTCAACCAGTAGTTCGAACCCTGGGTTAATACCTATAAGATTTAATTGTGAACTAGCCTTGGCCATAAATCGTTCTCATGTCTTCAATGCTACATGGAGCCAATACCTAAACAACAATAACATAGAAGATTAATAAGAGGTTTATGCTACCTGCCAAATCTCGAATAGCCCCTCGAACAACCATATACAAGATAATGTTGAACATTTTTTACAACTGATTTCATGTTCAGAAACACAAACCAATATTTATCCAGACTACCTGAGGATCTATGAGATTAATTTTGAGTCAGTACGCTCTGAACCTATCACTGAAGCTTTTATTGAAGCTAGTTCGTTTTATAAGTGCACTTACATTCCTTGCTCCATTGATTTATTATTTATAAGCAACAGACCATCCTAAAATCCTACTTGCAATAAATGGTTTCAGCTAAGGCAGATAAAGAATGCTCTCTAATGAAGCTAAAAGCCGATACTTTTCAGACTATCAAGTGCATTGTCGATTAAGTACGGGTG
Organism: Nephrotoma guestfalica; assembly: GCA_963691935.1. NCBI lineage: Eukaryota > Metazoa > Arthropoda > Insecta > Diptera > Tipulidae > Nephrotoma > Nephrotoma guestfalica. The sequence continues at coordinate 82,817,125 of OY829914.1, read as the reverse complement.
ACTAAAACGGAAATATTGATAAGATTAACCAAAAAGCCCTGCCATAAAATACCAGTAACTTTTTGAAATTTGTGTCCAATGTTAAATTTTATAATCACGTTCAGGTATTTATCTAAACCTTAGAACAATTTTCACACGCCTTTAATTTAAGGCCAGTTCACAAGTGGCGATCCGGCTCCGCATTTTAATGATCCTATCGATTGTTTTAAAACATATCAAAGCAAATAAAAAAATATTTCGAGACTGCAAGCATTTAAACATTGTTAATCAGGTCGCAAGTGTTTTTATGTACAAGGAGCGTTCCGCGAGGGCTCATACTTAGATGGGGTTTTTTAACATCTAAGCTAACGAAATTTGTCAACAGCATTTTAAAGGAACAATTCAATTATATACAGAGGATGCAGTATTTCAGAAATACCAAGACACACATCTTCAAAACCTATTCGATGATATGCAACATGATCTGAATTGATTAAACAAGTGGCTCAAAAACACCTTGAAGTGAAAAATATGCTTTGACTCTACATTAGCAAACCAAAAATCAAACAATGGCTGCTGAGCTTTCAAACTCAAAATTTGTTTTTTAAAATTGACTTACCATTTTTAGTCGGTTACGAAATACTAAACTTATTTACAGATTGACATAAGCATATGCACGAAATTGGATTTAAAATTTCCCTAGAGAACCATTAAGGTTGTTTTTCTGTTCTTATATTTAATTTTTCTCAAAGAGATCCATCAATCAAACAATTTATTTATCATAGAATTAAATAACCAATTATTTTCGTCTGCATTAGTTAACTTGTATATAAGATCCCATAACGGGCCATAACGGTGGATTTATCAAATAAAACGCTAATAAAAAATTGTTGCTTTTTCCAAGACCTTTCAAATGATATGCTGATACATGGGTATAATGAAATGATGAAATTTGTAGCTGCTGAAAAGCGCTACAAGAGTAATCTTAAATACTAAGGTACTTCAGAAAAATGTTAGGCACTCTTCAAGACCTTTCCACTGATATACGAAACGTTTAAATTATATGATACCAGTGCCAAATGATATGCCACATGATCATATGGGCGTGATGCTCTCAGCGCCACATCGGTAGTTTTAAGTACTAAGATGTTCAAAAAGATTTACGGCATTGTTCAAAGCTGTTCAATGATATATGAGTATTTATTTCAGAATAAACGCAAAATTAGCTACCATCATCAAAAACGGTGGATTTAAGAATTAAAGTTGTGTCGAAATTGTCTGTTCCAAAACCTTTCAAACGATACAATGACGAGTATATGGGAAAAATATAAAGCAATATGGTGGTATTGGGTGTTTATTTAGTGATTTATGAGGTGCCCGAACCGTTTTTGTCAGGCTTTCAACAGCTTGATCTTACAGATCGAAGTTTAAAAAAAATTGTAATAGTTCTCTGTTCTTGGTGTTAAAACGGTTTAATAAAATATATTTTAGTTCATTTCTTCAAATCTTCTTCAGGGTTTGAGGGTTTAGGAATTTAAATTGATAAACTAAGCAAAATTCTAATTTGCACATATTATTTCAAACAGCCCGATAGAGAAAAGTTAAATATAGAAACTTATGTGGTAAAGTATTGTGGCGCCAAGGTCGGTGCGAATTGCTTTGTTCAGATTAACTACTCTGCTCTTTAACTCAGAGAGTTATTACCAGTACAACCAGTACAAAAATCCACTTTATAGCAAATTTATAGAAAGGAGGAAAAATTCACTTGTTCGTCTTGTACAATTGTTGTCTTATATCGGAAAGCGATTTGACAGAAACATCATTTACTAAAATACGTGATTATAGATGTTATCATGCTGTTCACCCAGGAGGAAAAGTGAGGGGAGGGTCATCAGTAATAGTGAAAAAGATGTCAAGCACTATGAACCTGGTATCGAAGAAGAAAGTATGCAAGGTAAAACCATAAAAGTTGAAACTAATAATAATAATATTTCCTCTATCTACTGCCCTCTACGCCATAATCTAAACAAAGAAGATTATAGCAGACTATTTAGGTAACCTATTCAAGTGTATTTACCTGTTGTCATGACACTCAGCACAATGATAATTAATAAGGATAAGTTGCCTAAGCTAACAAATAATAAAACTGACAGGGACCTATTTCAAGAACTAATTGAAGAGCAAATAAACCTTCAAGTACCAATTAAAACATCGGTACAACCGGAAGACAAACTGGAAGTACTTAACAGTACTATTCAACAAGCAGTATGGGAAAGTTCTCCTACTAATCATACCGAATCCCGTAGGAATCAAAATAATTCCCTTGAAGTTAGGGAATTAGGTAGAGAGAAATGGAACAACAAAAATTATTGTCTGTGCAATAAACTGAAACAACTTATAAAAAAAAATAAGAACGAAACTAATAACAAGTACTTAAGTGGTCCCACCGAACATAAAGACACTGATTACTCTCCTTGGAAAACGAAAAATGATTAAAAAGGATCAAAATACATGTGCTGCTTATTAAAAATGAGGAAGGAACCTGGGCCAAAAGTGCCAAGCACAAAGCTACTTATTTACGGCTCACTTGGAAGAAGCCTTCCATTAACCTAGGCAAACTGCAGATAAAAACATAACAACAATTAGCAAAATTGATGGCCATAATACACGATCTGTAATATTCCAGGAATTGATAAATGATAACAAGTTCAATTTAAATGCTGCCTTCAGACTAAAATATATCCCATGACAGTGGAAGGTTGCTGAAGTAATTATGATTCCTAAACCAGGCAAACGACAAAAAGTCGGACAGCCCGATTTCACTACTTCCTGTCATAGCAAAATTATTTGAAAAATTACTGCTCAAGAGGCTCAAGCCAATAATAGAAGAACGAAGTTTAATTCCACCACACCAATTTGGATTTACAGAAAATCACTCTACGAAAGAACAAGTTCACAGAATAACGGACATAATGGAAGACGCACTTGAGAAAAAGAAAATATGCTCCAGTACCTTCTTAGATGTAGCACAAGCTTTCAACAATGTTTGGCACCAAGGACTTGAATTTAGATTGGATCGAGCGCTACCTAAACAGTTCTATCAAATTCTTAAATCTTACATTCGGCATTTCTGTGTAAAATATAACGGAGACTACTCTGAACTAAAGAGAATAGCAGCAGGCATACCACAAGGTAGCGTACTGGGTCTTATATTGTATATCATGTACACCAAAAATATGCCAAATATAGAAGGTGCTACCATAGCAACATTTGCAGACAATACAGCTATGCTGAAAAATGGAAAGAGTATATCAGAAGCACCGACAAAACTTCAACAAGCAACCAACTCAGTGCGTAGCTGGACAAGAAATAGCGCATTAACCTAAACGAAGTAAAATCGGTTCACGTAAACTTCACAAACCAGAAAGTTAACTGGATTCCAGTGAAACTTAATTCAAGACAGGTTCCAAATGCAAATATAGCTCCTTGGCATGACTTTCGATTGCTAGTTTAGATGGAAAGAGATACACCTTAAATTGCTATTATATCGGAAAATACTTAAACCAGTATGGACCTATGGTATTTAACTTTGGGGTTGCACGAAGAAGACAAATGTAGGTCAGAAATGATAACCTACATAGAGACTTAAACATGGAATATGTCAGTGAAGAAATAAAAAACATGCAAAGAAACGCATTCCACGGATATTTCGGCACCAAAATGCAGACATACGAAGTTTGTTGGACACCACCAATGCAGTAAGAATACTTCAAAGGCAGAAATCTCTAGAACTGAGCAGTTGTATTGTAACATCTCTGAGTTTTCTGGAATCGGCCATAGTGTAGCAGGTATTTTGACAAATATTAGAATATTCAGTAAATTTTCCGATATATAAGTTGTCGTGAAGCAACCCCAATTCTTTTTATTTTAATGTGGTTAACCGTTTTGGACAGGACGATTCATCCACTTTCAGACAATATATGCCCACACTTGGTAACATCTACGAGTTTGCTGGAATCAGCCATAGTATAGCAGGTATTTTGACGAGTATTAGAATATTCAGCAAATTTACCGATATATAAGTTGTCGTGAAGAACCCCAAATCTTTTTATTTTAATGTGGTTAACTGTTTTACAACACGACGATACGATTCATCCACTGGATACGATTCATCCACTTCAACAGTACGATTCATCCACTTTCAGAAAATACATAAATTCGCTTTGACGCCTGTGCCTATAATAACACCTTTCCGTCAAGAGTGTGTACTGATCTCTCAAGAAAGCCACTTTAATTTGTTGCATAGTCGAGCAAGAAGCATTGTAGAGGATGCTTTTGGGCGAATGAAAACAAGGTGGCGAGCAATTTTTCTGAAAAGCTTAGAATTAAAAATAGAAAATTCTATAAAAACGCAGTAATGGCATGCATGTTGTGTCATGCACAATATTTGTCTAACTGATGGTGTAGATTTGGAGGAAACCACCGAATTTTTGTTAGAAAACGAAACACCACAGCATAACGTTCAGCACACTGATGAAGAGACTGCACTAACATTCCGCAACTCGTTACTCGCCCAAATGTAAGTTGTACACAAAGAGAAATAAATTACAACAAGCGAATTGATAATAGTTTCCGCCTGGCGGTTAATAGCATAAGGTACACTTGAAATGAAAAGTCGGCAATTTAGTCGAAATAAATCGTGTCAGGTATACAGCATAAATGTGTAAATGAAAAAAAATTTTTTCATCAACACCAAAGGAGGTGAGATAAATAAATAAATTTGTGTTTATGCTTTTTTTTGTTTTAAATGGAATTTGTTTTTCACAAATCATTCCAGGCTAAGGTTTTTGTAATCATTTTCTTCTTACAATGTTAAATGAAGAGTGAATTTTTAATATTTAAATTATGACGTTTATAATGTATCAGAATCATAATTTTTTCAGGTTTTCAGAATAAGCGATCTTGCAGAATCGATTTTCTATGGAAGTACAATCCAAGAATCTTCAAAAAATTTCTCCGAGTAAATGAATCCCGAATTAACCAGAAAACATCATTTGGTTTGTTTACACTTTGAATGGGTAATGAGCTCGAATTCGTTTCTCTGACGTCACTAGTTTTATAGCACAAAGCATAAAGTCCGTAAGTGCTTGAAGGAAAGCAAATCGGATTATTTTTGTAAACTAATTTTTAAGTAGATAGAGCTAAGTATATTCAGCGAATGCTGGCATTTTGGCTTGTCTATTTTCACTATTTTGCCCCAACTAGCCTTAATTAGCCGCACCATTATTCAGTTATCTTTGGCCACGTATGTAAGCTCCGACAGTGTACAGGATTAGTTCTCGCCGGATAATGCAAACTATTTTCGATTATTAAGCTTTCGCTTTATTTTTTTCAGGAATACGTCGCTATTATAAGCTTAATTGCTGCTTAGAATCATAAGCACGGAAGTGTTCGAGACTCAGTTTATTCATATCTACATATACGAAAATTGTTTAGCCTGATGCATACAGTTTAATGCCAAAATGCTATTGCAATATCCAAGCTTGTATTTATGTTTAGTGCGATTATTTCAATGCATTAATAAATTGTTTTTTAATTTCAGACTTTGGTAAGTGTGCCGAGGTGTCAATTTTGGTCTAATTACACAAATAGACGCAGAGCTAATTCCAACGAAATTATAAGTTCGTTAACAAGGTATATTCTGGTATAAACAACAAAAATGGGGTTATTTTAAATGGTTTAAGTATTTATTGATTAGACGTTACCTACAATGTGTTAGTATTTGGGCACAGTATCTTAGTTATTGATAATATTATGTTTTAAGTACAGTTGCATTGAGGTAGTGTTAGTATAGTTCTTTGTGTATCCAACCTGTAGCTTGTTTTTTCCCGAAAATATCATCAATATACTACGACTATACTGCGCAGTCTAGTCGCGATATCACGTAGTCCATATATAGAGAATTCAAGCAGTACAACATTCTTCCGTTTTGCATTACAGCGGCTGCCATGGGTTAATTTTTACATCTTGCCTCCTTACATTGATCGTTTGAAACCATATCAATATGCATACCGCTTAGTAAGTGTCGACCTGTTGTAGATATTGTTTTTGTCCCCCTCCCAATTAATATCTGGTTGTATATATTCGTAAAAATTAAATAAAGTGTTAATTCTCGTGTATCGAAAAAAGTGCTCGCCTTTAGGATCACGCATCATATAACTGATTGTGGTCTGAATGATCCCATTACGAGAGTGCTGCGCGAAGTTAACGAAAACTTATAAGTTATTTTAATTTCAATATTACCAAGTTTTATATAAAGAAACTTTTATTTGCTACCTAACCCGCTTATTTTATTTTAATTCTTCTAGTAATCAATTTCTGTGTCTCGCTGCACTTAATAGCTTTCTACAGAGTTTGAGCGATTATAATTTTTGGCATTTCTCCTCAATTCGAGCCATCTTCCTTTTATGGTTATAACGAGCGATATATATTTCTGAAACCATTTTGATGATAATTTCTTAGCTTCCTCCACCTAGCCAGTAGTCCTTCCAATGACACTATATTTGTTCTGCAGTAGTCTGTCCTTTACAAAGACGTTGAACAAAAATAGTTAACCATCGTATCTGCGGTGCTGTAGGCCACCACGACTGTTGATCGATTTTGACAATTCTTCGAGACGACTCGAACGACAGTTATTCAGAGTTTGTCTTATGCGAGTTGAAATAGAATAACAAGATAATAATAGATTTTTTTCATTTCTGTATCTTTCCTTTTCAATTATATGAAAGGAAGATCGGTTACCAAAAAACACTATAGATAATATGTACGCCTGATAGGATTATTCGCAAATTTACACCGTAGCGAAATATATAGCAAATAGCAAAACAACATTTACTCAAATATAATATTACAATTGTAATTTTAGACTTTTCTAAATTACGGGATTTATTGAGCCATATAAAGGGTGATCAAATTAAATCTAAATATTTTTAATTTGAAACGGTATACATTTTTCGATTCTGGAACACCAGTTGTTAGCCACTTTTTCATATAAATTTGCACTTCTTTCACCAAGAACACGAATAATCTTAGTTTTAAGGCCATTGAATGATTTTGGTTTATTGGAGTAAACCAATGATTTAATATAACGCCAAAGAATATGTCGCATGATCTTGGGGACCAGTTCACAACAGAATTGTTGGTGATTATACGGTCATTGAACTTTTCTCTCAAAAAATTGATTGTGCGTCATGCCATGTTGCACCATCTTGTTGAAACCACAAACTCACAACTGAAGCGTTTTCGATTCACGGTCATTGCAATGCCATTTTCATTTTCAAAAAATATGGTTCAATTACACCTCCAGACCTTAAACCACATCAAACTGTTTATTTTTGTGAATGTAAACGTGTTTCATGAACAGCGAGTGGGTTTTGTCACTCCAATTGCGACAATTGTGCTTATTAACAGGACCGTTTAACCAGGAATGAGCTTCATCTATGAAGATGATTTTTATATAAAATAATGGATCTTGAAACATATCGGGCTGTAAGGCCCAATCTGCAAAATTTCTACGCATCATTCTAATAAATGGTCATTTGGTTTAAGTTCTTGGGTCATTTGAATTTTATAAGCCTTGAAATTCAAATCTTTATGCAGAATCTTCCATGTGCTGCTTTATGGTAATTCAAGTTCTTGTGAACGATGTCTAATTGATTGACATTTACGTTTTTGACAAGGTCGGATTGGCTAATAACCGCTATTTGGAAGAAATAATGGAATCTGAACAATTCTTTCGCAAGTTATTCTTACAATTTTTGAAAATTTTGCTCCTCGAAATTCTGCTTGACATGATCCTGGTTGTAACCTAATTTTTTAAAATTTTGGTTTTAAAGATCCTGGTTTTTAAAATCTTTGTTCCAAAATTCTGGTTTTACAAAAAACCCTGGTTTTCTAAAGTTGGTGTTTTATATTCATAAAATTTGTCTTTTATTTAAAATATGTTATGGTTGTTCTGAAAGGAACATTTAATAATCAAGACTAAATCACAAAAAATCGGAGATTACCATTTTCGGATGTAAATGTATTCTCCAATTACACGCTCAAACTTTATAAAAAAATTCGAAGTAAGCTGCTTAATTTGGCCATGCAAGGTAAATAATTACCGCATGAATGCTGGAACCACCCAAAATGTGCCGGCCAATGGTTTTCGACTGGACGGTCTTGCTAATACTATTATGGTTTGATCTTTAAAATTTTTAACAGTCAATGCAACTGTCCCCTTTCAAGATAATTGAGCTCTTCTGAAATTTTAATATATTTTTGATAGTGTCCGGTTCTTTTATATTGGTACGTCTTGCGCAAGCTGTTTTGTGCCATTGCGCCTGGTTAGTCGGCAAATAAACGCGTAGTTCTATGATACATTCAACAACACTGTTCCGCATAATTTGCGAAGGCTATGTAGTGTAGTTTTTTCGCTGTCGCTTTCAAATTTATATTGGCTTTAGAAATGAATTTCTCGTGATCCGAAGATTCAGGGCTGTGTGTTGATGATTCGTCGTTCCCTCTCAACCAGTTTTATTACCACTCTTCCTTTACACAAAAGAGATTTTCTTTTGGTACACGCCTCCTGGAAATTTTCGCTACTTCTCTAAAGGTGATTGATACGCATAACCATTTAAAATTTATTTGGCTTTCCCTTTATTTGTTGGAACAATATTCATTTTAAAATATAGGTCCTAGCACTATTTCACGAGAGGTTCTATTTATCACAAAACTTTCACAATTTACTCAAATTTTTGAAAACACTTATTTTAAATCTCAGATTCAGAAAATACATAATGGGGTAGATACTCGATCGGCTAGCAAGCAAACAATTTGCTAGTCGAAATCCTGGCTACTCAATCAATTTTACCAAAGAAACTAGAATTTCAAATTACATTTCTCATAAAATTTTTGTTTATTTTTGCAATTGAACCCAATAGATCGCTGATCATGAATTTTAGGTAAGAATGTCAAATTTTAAGACGGCGGGCCGAATATTGCCGCTATAATGGGCAATTATCCAACGTTCATGGACATTTTTCAAAACATGTTCTAGGAGGTTTTCGAAATCGCTGATCATGAATTTTGGGTCAGAATAAAACTGTTGAATATTGAATAAAACTGTTTATCGGATCGGCGGTAATCGTTCATCTGCGAAGCCCCCATCTCTTGGAGAAAAAACGAACCAACAATTTAGTATTTTCATCAACGTCAGAAAATTGGCCATTTTGGGTCCGTCGTCTTAAATTTTATGACTTCTTATTATGACTTCAAATTCATAATTAAGATTCCGAAAATCCCCAGATCATGTTTCTATTGATTTTTTGAACCTCAAAAATTTGGACACTATTGGCGTTCATCTTGATTCCGCCATTTTAGAATTTTAATAAAGTAATAAATGATGTGTGATCATTGACTCCAAAAACACTTAAGAAAATTAACATAGTTAAAATTACGTTTTTATACCAAGAGATTTTTTAGCACATATTATATTTTTTCTGTCCGCCATTTTGAAGATCCAAAAAAAGTCATCCGACATTAAAAAGTAGGCATGCTAACGAAACTGTTATGCCCAAAAGGTTTATTTATGTCAAAAATTGAAATGCGCAGAGAGAGTGGTCCTGTTGAGCTGGACTTCACCTTAAAAAATTGGGAAAACAATTGGTGCAGAATTGCTTGATATTTATGAGTATAAGATTTTGATATTCTGAGCTTATCCAACAAGCCATATCCAACCCCTTAATTAGTTTTAACAACTAAACCATCGCATATTATTTAATTGGAAATTACAAATTTTTTTAAAATTGCTTGAATCTCGAATCTCGATTTATGGGCTAACGAAATAGTGCAGTTCGATTTTTGAGCTATTATCCCTTAACACGAATACCACCCCAATTTCTCAAGACCAGATGAAAGTTTCGTTTAAAATTGTCCGATATGATGAATCGATTTACGAACTTACGAAATACGTGCAGTTTCATTTTTGAGGTTACCCCTTAGCGCGAATACTACTCCAATTTCTCAAGTGCAAACGACAAATTCTTTTAAAAATGCAAAACTGAAATGTTTCAATGTCGGGTATGATACTAGAGAAATTAAAAATTTCAACAGAAATATAAAAAATGGTTTATTCAACGTACTGTTCTTCGTTATCTACACAGTTTTGCCAACTCACTGGCAATACATGAATACCGCTGATAAAACTACGCGCCCTTAGACCCAAACCATTCATCCAACCATTTTGCACTTCTTCGAAATTGGCCTAGTGTAGCCCTGTCAAGCCATGCGCCATTGACTGGCACAAGTTATAATTCGAGAGGTCAGGTCTGGCCAATAAGGCGGGTACGGCGACAGATACCATCTCAGACTGTGATGGCATGGAGCGGTGTCATGCTGCAATAACACTCGGTAGTGTCTCGTGTACTATTCTGGCCGTTTTTCGAGCAAGGCATGATTCAGGTTGATGGGTTGTTGTCGGTAGCGTTGCCTATTGACAGTTTCGCTCTGTTTCAGTAGCTCATAGTACACGATTTGTTTCTGGTCCCACCCAACGGAGAGCATTGTCTTCTTTCCGAAGCAATTTGGCGGTGCCGTCGATGTTGATGCTTCTAATCGCCTGTAACAATTCGATGCAAGAAGCTCTTTATTTCATGCCGTGAATGCAAAAATCCCCAAGTGGTTCTTCGATTTTCCATCTGTCTCTCAGTCACCTCAAGCGGCATTCATTTGCCCTTTTTTTGAATTTTCCTAAGGCATGTAAACATTTGGAAATATCTTGGCGAGTCGTGCGGAGGCATTAACCGCAAGTTGATATCCAATAACGCTTACAGCTCGGTGTCTTGTGTCTTCAAACGTTTTTGGTTCTCGTTCTCAATGTCGAAATCGCCATTTCTAAAGCGTTTAAACCAATTTTCACTGCTAGTTTTCGATGGTTCATGTCGTTTCAGAAAACCAAAGCTTCCCGCAAATGCTGTTTCTTTTGCACTAAACTCGACATTTTGTTTCTTGGAAAAAATCTTTTTGCGTTGTGATATGTGCTGGTATTACAACTGGTTATCGTTAACAACTGTTCACGCTATGAATAAAACAAAACCTCTGGCATAAATGACAACTAGATGTGTCGCTCGCATCATCTATGTTTGAAACCCGGAAATTTAGTTGAGCACCTGATATATCAATTTATGGACTTAAGAAATACATTAACATGGATTTTTAAACTGCTTCCGCTTAACACAAATTCAACCCCCAATTTCTCAAGTGCAAACAATCAATTTTCTTAAAATTGCAAAAATTAAATGTTTCATTAAATATTTGATTTTTGTGCTGGTACCGCTTAGCACACATAGCTCCCAAAATTTGTCAAGTGCAAACTACGGGCAAAGTGCAGTTTGTTTTTTAAGCTACTGCCACCCAAATGTACAAACGACAAATTCTTCTAAAATTGCAAAAATTAAATATTTTAACATTGAAATGAACGAGATCAACATTTTTGGTTTCTAGATTTCGAGAACTCATAGCTCATAATTCTGTTCTGAATGTTTTTCCAATTTTACAAGACCGATGGGTCAGTCCATACGATTATACACCGCTTCGACCACATGTCCTTAAGTTAGTAAGTGGGGTTTAGTAAGATGTTATTTAATCTACACAAAATTACAGTTGGAGTAACTTTTAGTACTCTCATTCCGATTGGAGTGGTAATGTTTTCAAATTAGAATTTAATATAACAGTGTGAAATTAATACAACAGAAAAATCAAACGACACTCATCAAACGTCACAATCCGACGTTCGAATCCGAAAAGTGAACATAATTATGACTTCCCGTACGAGTGTAAACCAAATGGACGAGTGAAACTACCATCACTATACTATAGAATGGCACAGAGCTACGTAATCTGTAGACGATCTACGTCTGCAACACTATTCGAGCAAATGTTTGTAAATGATATCAATAATAAACGGTTTCCATCCCCTGGTTTGGTATTGTCCTGGTCCAGTGACCGAACTACTAAGGAATTAAGTTTGGTGTAAAAAATTTCGAATAAAAGATAAATGGGAAACTTTTGTGCTCAAAATTTGTTTACATTTACAATTGTTTCAAAAATATTTGCACCAAACTTATTGCATCAGTAGGCCAGAGAAAAACAATTTAGACAAAGGTTTTTTGAAAATATTTTTTACCTACGTAGTATTGAATGTAGGCTTCTGTACAGGAATTTTAAATAGCAAAACAACTGCTTTCCAATGTTTTGTTTATTCGGCAATACAAATTGACAAAACATATTGTCTGCCTGCTAGTAAAAAATTATTTTTGTTTCAGTTTTAACGTGCGGACAAAGACCGTTTTAGAAACCAATGAAGTTGGTACTTTTGATTGTATATTCCTATCAGGTATGTTCATTGCCATCCTAAACATATGGTGGCTGTATTGGTGCTAATCCAGAATTGGTCCAATTCCATTGAACAACAAAAACCGTTGAATGAACAATTTTCTGACATATAATGTGTTCTAGAAACCAATGAAGTTGGCACTTCTGATTGCATATTCCTATCAAGTATGTTCAAAGCCATTCTAAATATATGGTGGCTGAATTTGTGCCAATCCAGAATTGGCCCAATTATATTGAACAACAAAAACCTTTGAATGAACAATTTTGTGACAAAAAGTGTTCTAGAAACCAATGGAGTTGGCACTTCTGATTGCATATTCCTATCAGGTATGTTCATTGTCATCCGAGAAACATAGTAGCTGAATTTGTGATAATCCAGAATTGGCCCAGTTCCATTGAACAACAACGAACGTTGAATGAACGGCTTTCTAACAAAAAGTGTTCTAGAAACCAATGAAGTTGGTACTTCTGATTGTATATTCCTATACCGGTGTGAAGTTCTTGGACAAAAGTTTTTGGACAAAAATTTATGCGAGTGTTCTTTGTGAAGTTTTTGGACACAATTTTATTCCTTGGACAAAAATTTATGGAAGTGTGCAATTTTAACAGTGTAATTCGAAACAATTATTATAATAAATATTCATCAAATAAAAAAAATTGTTTTAAATTAAAAAATGTAATATGCTCATTATTATATATTTTAAAGTAAATAAATATATCACATACCATACTCTATAAAATGATACACTCGTGACTATATACGTTCGAAAGGGGATACATTGGGCTATTGATCCGGATTCCATTGGATATGATGATCAAGGATCGTGAATCGAATTTTTAAAGTTTTTCCAATTCAGCGAGTAATGCATATCCACAGATGTTCTACTGCATAAGCCAAATAGCAAAAATCTCAGAGATTGGCTCGCATAGTGACTAGATACGTTCGAAAGGGGATACATTGGGCTATTGATCCGGATTCCATTGGATATGATGATCAAGGATCGTGAATTGATTTTTTAAGGTTTTTCCAATTCAGCGAGTAATGCATATCTACAGATGTTCTACTGCATTAAGCCAAATAGCAAAAATCTCAGAGATTGGCTCGCATAGTGACTATATACGTTCGAAAGGGGATACATTGGGCTATTTAAATTAGTAAGCCTTATCTCGATATGATACTCAAGGATCGTGCATCGAATTTTTAAAGTTTTTCCAATTCAGCGAGTAATGCATATCCACAGATGTTCTACTGCACTAAGCCAAATAGCAAAAATCTCAGAGATTGGCTCGCATAGTGACTAGATGCGTTCGAAAGGGGATACATTGGGCTATTTAAATTAGTAAGCCTTATCTCGATATGTGCACTCTACTTGTGCCAACCCGGTTTAAATTCTAATGGAGCTCGCATACCTAAAATGACATCCTTGTGAAGAACGGAATTTCTTAGAAATTTTGATTCTAAGAAAATTAATATTTCAAAATTTTCACCGATCGGCAAACTTGCCACTATAATATTTTGGTAGACCCATATGTCCACTCTACTTGTGCCAACCCGGTTAAAATTCTTATGGAGCTCGCATACCTAAAATGACATTCTTGTGAAGAACGGAATTTCTTAGAAATTTTAATTCTAAGAAAATTAATATTTCAAAATTTTCTCCGATCGGCAAACTTGCCACTATAATATTTTGGTAGACCCATATGTCCACTCTACTTGTGCCAACCCGATTCTAAGAAATTCCGTTCTTCACAAGGTATGGAATCTCCATTAGAATTTTAACCTGGTTGGCAAAAGTAGAGTGCACATATGGGTCTACCAAAATATTATAGTGGCAAGTTTGCCGATCGGTGAAAATCTTGAGATATCAATTTTCTTGGCATAACATAATTTCTTTGCGGTTAATAGAATAATTTAATCAAATTGATCCTAATATAAACATTTTGAAATGAAATTATTTGTAAACCTAACAATGTTGTAAAATCGCCTAAATGTTTGCAAATCACTAATCATCTATAAATTTTCTTTTATTTTGTATTATAAACTTCATATTTCTCAGTAGAAGTTTGAATTTTTTCGGAAGAGTACTAACCACCATTATTTTAATTTAGGATTAATTTAGGATAAACTTCATTAACATTTACGCACACAGTTTTTGTTGCTTTCGTGTAGTTGTTCGCTCGAGCAACAAAACTCTTTTCTGCTCTAGATACACAAATAACTATTTCAAACGTCCTTCTCTCAGGCAAAACAAGATGAACGATTGAACAAGTCGGATTCGAACCCGGCATCTTCGAAATACCCCAGCTTGACCATTTTTTCCGTAAAACACAGTAATGTACTTTACGATGCCACGTGCTACAGTAATATTAGATCGAAAAACGCTGTAACCCCAACAAACAGTTGAAATTTGACACGACAATCTTAATAAAATTCAATATTAATTTTGTTTACGAATTATTTTTTTATTTTTTATTGTGGATTCCAATGTTATTGGTATTTCGAATTCCAGTCTAATTTACATCAAGAGAACAAAAAATTGTCTGCCGGTTTTTATGAACGTACCAATATTGTTTGTGTAATTTTATAGCTGTACCAAGTTTTGTAGTCATCTAATTTGGATTTTCAGCTGATCTGGTCGATTTTATATTGTATTTATGTTTGTACATATTTTTATGTTATATATACGAGTGTAACATTATGCTGTACATTTTTATTGGAATCGTCGTATTTCGTTCGAAATTGTCTTGTACATAAATATAATCATAACATGAAATTAATATTCATAAAAATATGATATTTTGTGCTCCAGACACACGCAATATTGTGTATCTACATTACGTAACCAACAAATGATTGGAAATCCATCCGATTAAATTTAATTTTTTTAATTAAAAATACAAAATTGCTTATTACACGGTGCACACGTATTTAGACGTGCGTATTCTAAACTTGCGGATTAAAATAATTTCACAACTCGTAATAGTTTGCTAGACCTTAGACAACAAAGCTTTGGTGCCAAAGGCTGAACATGATCCAAATTTGTTTATAATATTTTGCTGTTTATAGATTAGATTATGTTAGGCTTTAGTCGAAACACAATGGGATTTGACACCGTTTTTAATCACCCAGTGGATTATCTAAGCCGATCCGATAAAAAAATTATTGTTATTCGATTTCTTCAATGCTAATTCGCTGTAGTCGGCGAATAATCCAGTCAGCGGTTTTGTGTTGGTGGATTTTCATTATTTTTAATCGGAACGATTTTTTTAAGTGGATTGTTTATGTGTACGTCTACGTACGTACCTTCTCATCAACCTTGAAATATTAACATGAATAAATATGGCCGGTCTAAAACCTTTTTTTTTTGTATGTTGATTCTAAGTAGCTGGGTATGCCACCCATAGGCATGCGGTTATAGGTGGTCTTCTTACATTTCGATCGTTTTATATTTTTATCAATTTACATTTTTATAAATTCGGTCTCGTTGGAATCGGAAGAATTTAATCCTTAACATAAAATTCATTTTATTGTATTTGCTATACATATACATTGTATCTTACGAACAAAATGTGCCGGCAAAAAGGAAAATATTTTAATGAAAATTAATTAAATTAATTTTTTCTTAAAAATTATGGTCTGTGGAAATCTGGTTCATGTTTTCTTTTGCATTGGTGTTCTAGAATCTATTACAGTGTACAGATCCGAAGCCACCTGAAATTATAATTTTAATTCATATTTGATTATTCATTGCTATGGTTGAGGAAGCAGGCTTATGTTTTTAAAATATGCGGACGCATAAATTTTAAATGGTAAATACCTTAAGCTTCCATATTTTTTAATATTTTCGAATAGAATGGAAAATTCGATTGAAACACTTATCTAATTTTTCTTCGTTCTGTGGGAGTAAAACTCCATGATCTCAAAAAATTATTTTCATCCAAATTTTGATGTTTCCGTTTTTTTTTTTACTAATAATATCATCTCTTTCCAACAACATAATTATGGAGCGGTAATCGAAACAGCTGCAAAATTAAATTAGGCCCTCATTAAAACGGAAGCGATTTTTGTTCTGAGCCTTTTCAGAAAGCATAAAATAAGTTATGAAAAGTAGCTTAAAATCTGTCAAGAAACTATTCTTTGGTAAAGTTGTTTGTTTACCAATTGTTGTTTAGTTGTAGTTTAAGTAAAAATACTTTTAACATTATTTGCCGTAGACACTTGGCGAAACACACTTACACTTAATAAACACTTGTTCTTTTATTTACGCTCGCCGTGCTGTAACAACTAATTAGATACTCTTGATGACGGCCTAACAGGTTAGGTTTCAGTGGTTGCTATTGCACACTTAGGCCAAATATGGCCCATTGTGATACCAAGAATTCGACATCATCAAACTCCCTTAAAACAATTTGGTGCTTTTAATATAGCGTACACGATATAGCTTTCGAGAGGCTGTCCATAGTGTATTTGCCCAAGTGATCTTGTCTTCTGCCAACTAGCGCAGGGCAGGCGCGTAGGAAGTAAACAAGAGTCTCCTCCTCCTCCTTGCAGCTTCTACATAAGTCATCTGCATCCAGACCCAGCCTTCTCGCATGATATTCCGAAAAAACAGTATCCGGTAAGTACCCTTACAATTCCATTTAAATCACGCTTCCTAGTGTGATTAAGATCTTGGAGCGCTTCAAGTTCAGTTCAGGCCATACTTGCTTCGCTACCCTACCAGTCTGCCTGCTGAGCCACCTAGGATTTGCCAAGCAACCTTTTCCTGTGGCTTGCTGCTTTCGGCACAAACAAAGGCCTTTCTACACGTTCCCTCCCTGGTTCCAGCTAGAGAGTCGTACCGTACCTTGCTAATTCGTCTGCCCTGCAATTTCCCTCGACGCCAGAGTGGCCCGGAATCCAGACCAACTAGATATTGAAGTTTTCACCCATCTATCCACACCGATAGTGATATCAGTCAAAGATAGTACAATTTACTTCAACCAGTTTATGACCTCTACAATCGCTATAACTTAAGCCTGGTACATACTGTACTAATCATAGAGACGAAAGGATAGACCCACATTTAACTCTCCACAAAACACACGTGGGTCGGCCGTATTGACCGCCATTTGCTTACCAATAATATCCAACGGGAGAAGGTACAGCATAACCTCTAAAGCACTAGAGGGTGTCGTTTTCAGCGCTCCACTAATGAGCAAACAGACTGCTTCAGAAAGGTGCAGTCCCATCATATTCCTGTATGATAGTTTTTCCAGAGCTGGCCACCATACATTCACACCTTACAGCAGTACAGGCCTTACTACTGCCGTGTAGAGCCAGTGCACCAGCTCCGGTTTCAGACCCCATTTCCTTCCAATGGCATTTTTGCAAGAGTAGAGTGCCACAGTGGCCTTCTTCACTCTTTCTATCGTATTTGGTTTCCAACTGAGCCTACTGTCCAGAAGAATCCCTAGAAATCTCGCCTTATCAGTAAAGCCCAGCGTAGTATTATTCAGCCTTGGTGGAACCACGTCGGGAATTTTATTTCTCCGAATGAAAAGTCCCAACCCGCAGTGATTAATAGCGCATTCTGCATCACATCCCTAATTGTACCAAGGTGCTTTCGCGAGACAACTATCGCTACGTCATCGTCATAAGCAACCACACTTATTCCATCCCCTCCAGTTTCAATAGCAGTCAGTTGATTACTATATTCCATCGAAGGGGAGAGAGGACACCTCCCTGGGGTGTTGCCCAAACAACCAGTCTTCTGACGGAGGCATCCCCAATCCGCGCAATGACACTTTTGCTTCCCAGCAAGTGATTTATTAGCCTAGTTATTGGGTGTTCAATCTCGAGTGGAAACAATCCTTTTCTAATTGCCTCCACTTACACGCTCTCGATATCGAGAAACGCCACCAGCGAAAATTTCTGAAAATCCAGTGACTTCTCAATTTCCCGAACCAAGTCATGTGGTGCCGTGTCCACGGACTTATCCTTTTGGTACGCGTGTTGAGACTGTTTCCAGTTACTGTGTACACTTTTCAAACGAATATAGGCATCTAGCAGCATTTTCATGACTTTCAGCAGAAAGGATGATAGGGATATTGGTCTTAAATACTTAGTGTTTCTGTGCGAGCTTCTGCCTGCTTTTGGGATGAAAATCACCCTAGCCTCCCTCCATTTCTTCGGGATGTATCCCAGCAACAGACACCCTTTGAAGATAACCTCCAGCCAGGAAAGCAAGATCTCCGAGTTCTTCTAAGCTTAAAGAACTTAAAACTTAAAAATAGCCCACTTTATCTTCCGTGTATTCAAACTATCCTCTGTACACAACGGTTGGGCACATCCGCAAACGACGCATCCCCACTTCCCGGGAAGTGGCTTTCCATCAGATGATTAAGAGTCTCTTCACTTGAAACCGTCTATTCGCCATTCGGTTTAAACAGATAGTTTGGAACAGCTGGACTGGTAGAGGCAATCTTTCTTAAGCGCGAGGTTTCCGAGACCTCTTTCATTCTATCACAGAAGGGCCTCCACGAATTCCTTTGCGCCTGCCTCGTCTCTCTTTTATATTCTCTGAGGCATTCCTTATAGAAATCCCAGTCTTGTCTTTTTTGGTCTACCAAACAAATTTCCGTTTTTCCCTAAGCTTTATTAATGAGCGGGCTTCCCTCAAAGAGGTATTGCAAGCCCGAGATAAGAGTATCTACTTTTGAATCCAGATTACTACTCGTGTCAGGGAGTTCTGGTACTCTAGATGGAATACTACCCTCCAATACATATCTATATACGTCCCATACTGTCCTCCTGGGATTTCTGAAAACGTACTGATTTGTAATTTGGAGATTAAGCTTAAACGTTAGATACAGATGGTCAGAGAAGGAATGCTCCTTCGCCACCCTCCATTCCCTGATCATAGGTGAGATAAAATCGGAGACCATAGTAACATACAGAACCTCCTGCCTATTACTTATAATAAAGGTGGGTTCCTGACCTATATTACTAATAATGAGATTAGTTTTTAGAAGAAATTTAAGAAGTAACTCACCCCTATCATTGATGTCCCATGTAAGCGACTGCACGAGCCTCCTCCTAGAATCTCCTGCCCCTCGTCTCTATGCAGATCGCAGCAATGTCCCCATTGCAAACTGCGGAAGTAGAAAAACATCTATATTATTCTTCACCAGTATACATGATCTGCTCTTACCCATCCCACAAGCGTATAAAAGGGTATAACTCTTCGCTCGCAGACAGATCTTGTAATTTTTGATCCATGGTTCTTGGATCAGAACTATCTCCTCCCCTGACTTAGCAAGCCTGAGAAGTGGCGCCGCCGAAGCAGCCTTGGTGTGGTGTAAATTTATCTGCACAAACCTGATCATTGTTAACAGTATTCACTTACCAACTTACGACAGCCGTGCTACGTCGGTTAGTTGGACTCATCTGAGTCAACGGTCTCCTCCGTTTTACACCCTCCGCAGTCCAAAACTTAAAGTGTGAAATGGGTTAGCCTCCACATGGGGTAGGGCAAACCAAGTTTCATAGATTTGCCACTTTCTGTATGGCATTCCTCGCGGCATTTAATCCCGCAGCTCAGTCAGTGTAGAGGGACCGGCCTGGGGATGAGGATACCCAGATAGCAGCTTGGTTAACCGCGATCAGTTTATTCCTTTTGAGGGAAACGAATTAAGAAAGTAAGAATTTTAACGACGGGATTTGGGTGGGTCTCGGACCCTGAAGTGGGGGAAGAAACAAAAAATATGTCAACCCATCCCGCTGATGAGTGGACTATGGGTGTGTATATTTTATGACTCTTAGTGAATCATCTTCTACCTGGCCTTCCTTAGTGTCAATAATTCAGCAACTTTGATGTTGTTAGTTAGCTTAGGTTAACAGATCGGCTCTGCTAGAGAGGAAAGGGACAGCCTAGGCCGTATCAGTTCCTGTCTTAAGAAGACCGTTAGAGGAATGTTACTGATCTGTTACTAATTTTATTTGGTTATTAGTAAAGCTTTAACCTAATACTTACTTGTATATACTCACCAAAAAAAATCTTCAGGCCGCCTGTTGGTTCCAAAACACTGATCACACTAAGTCTAGCAAAAAACGTACGAACACTATTTGATTTCAACCAGAAAAAAAATGTTTATTAATTTATTCTTACACAAAAAAACTTTACAACACCAAATTCACAAAAAATGTCACTACCAAAAAAAGGAACTATGACCACGCGTTGGTCTGAGAGTGGTGAACAACTGACCCCTAAATAAAAATTTGTACCCCATTTATACATATCTTCGCTGGCCAATTTTTGTGCTTTCATCCCAAAAAATGTATAAAAACCATGTACAACAACATGACATCGATTTTGCAAAATCGATGCACGCGAATCTTATAAAATAAATTAATTGCACGATACTTGCAATTTTTGATTACTTCCAATAGCAGAGTTCATTACTCATGCCATACACCTAAAAAGCATTTGCCTTTGTTGAATCAAAACAAGTGATCGTGTTACTGCACGGTTATATACAGCAATTGGAGTAATGTACACACAAAAAAATATAAACATTCGGCATGGTAATTATTTGTGATATAATTGTGAGGTGTTACCTCGAAAATTATGGCGATAGGTAATTTTAAAATACTTCGATTTGGGTTGGTAACGGAATTGGTAAGAATCCCGTTACAAGTGGTCGGGCTTTCCTCTACAGGCTGTACCTCTTCCACCCCTTTTCGGGTTGTACGGTGCTCGGTTCACCCCCGACCTCGTCCTTTTTGAACACTTTCAGTGTTACTGACCCGAAGCCGACATTAATAACCCGTTTAGTTTTTGAAAGGGGAATCGAAAATTCTTTATTGATTAACATGATGGATAATCTAAAGCTACCCTTAGGCTCCTCCTGCTTAACAATCTTGCAGTTCCCCGTCGGAACATCCGGATTGCAAACCTGGATAACAATCAGGGATTTTTCCAGGTTTGCCGGCTCCGTGAGAATTCATATCATGTCCCTTGGTCTGCTTGATATTTCCTCTTTAGGAACTGCCCTGAGATTTGGTCCTGACCATACCTCGCCTAACTCCTTGATCGCCTTCCTGTGCAAGTATACAAGATCTCTGATCAGCGCGCGCAGTCAGCTTAAGTCGTCGCTGATACCAACCATACCAACCTTCGTCCCCCAGAAAGACGAGGTTAAGTGCATTAAACACCAATCTCCATCTTTCCTGTGTGATGCTCCCGTCCTCATGGCTCTTTCACGGTTTAGCTAAAAGATTATCCCCTTTTGGCGACTGTCCCAAATAAAGCTTGCGTTTTCTCTTGGCATCCATACCTCCGTGCTCCTCTTCGTTGGATCTCTGCCTTTTAGACCCAAGATCCCAAGGTAACTGCAGCAGGGAAACTTTCGAATTTCAAAATGAAACTTTGCATACCGATTAAGCCCAATTAGTAGCTAATTAGTGCTCACGGGCAAAAATTAGTGCTAGTCCAGGAGCCGAATAAACGGGAAAAGAAAATTTCAAATTTCGCCTAAAAGACGGAATAAATAAAACCCGATTTCTAGAAATTAGCACAAATTCAGCCACTATATTTTTGGGATGGCAATTAACATACCTGAAAGGAATATATGTACTATCTGAATTGCTTATGCCTTGGATTTTAGAACATTTTATTTTTATTGTTTTATTTGTTGTTCTGTCTGAACGGTGAATATCTGATCTAAAGCAAAATCTCAGCATAGGTTTCATGTTCAAAAAGGGCAAAATTTACAATTTCAAAAATCAGTTAAATTAAAAATTTAATTGCTGGAATCCAGGAGACATTCCCCTCGAGATTATTTGCTCAAAAGTTAGGTCCATCCATCTCAGATATACCGCCAACAGCTCAAGTCTGCACGGTGAATATAAAGGTTGGATCTAAAGCAAAATCTCAGCATAGGTTTCATGTTCAAAAAGGGTAAAATTTACAATTTTAAAAATCAGTTAAATTAAAAATTTAATTGCTGGAGTACAGGAGATATCCCTCTCGAGATTCTTTGCTCAAAAGTTAGGTCCATCCATCTCAGATATACCGCCAATAGCTCAAGTCTAAACGGTGAATATAAAGGTCTGTTGTAAAGCAAAATCTCAGCATAGGTTTCATGTCCAAAAAGGGTTAAATTTACAATTTCAAAAATCAGTTAAATTAAAAATTTAATTGCTGGAATACAGGAGACATCCCCCTCGAGATTATTCGCTCAAAAGTTAGGTCCATCCATCTCAGATATACCGCCAATAGCTCAAGTCTGAACGGTGAATATAAAGGTCTGATGTAAAGCACAATCTCAGCATAGGTTTCATGTCCAAAAAGGGTTAAATTTACAATTTCAAAAATCAGTTAAATTAAAAATTTAATTACTGGAATCCAGAAGACATCCCCCTCGAGATTATTCGCTCAAAAGTTAGGCCTATACACCTCAGATATAACGCCAGTAGGTGAAGTCTGAACGGTGAATATAAAGGTCTGATGTAAAGCAAAATCTCAGCATAGGTTTCATGTCCAAAAAGGGTTAAATTTACAATTTCAAAAATCAGTTAAATTAAAAATTTAATTGCTGGAATACAGGAGACATCCCCCTCGAGATTATTTGCTCAAAAGTTAGGCCTATACACCTCAGATATAACGCTAATAGGTCAAGTATGAACGGTGAATATAAAGGTCTGATGTAAAGCAAAATCTCAGCATAGGTTTCATGTCCAAAAAGGGCAAAATTTACAATTTCAAAAATCAGTTAAATTAAAAATTTAATTGCTGGAATACAGGAGACATCCGCCTCGAGATTATTTGCTCAAAAGTTAGGTCCATCCATCTCAGATATACCGCCAATAGCTCAAGTCCGAACGGTGAATATAAAGGTCTGATCTAAAGCAAAATCTCAGCATAGGTTTCATGCCTAAAAAGGGTTAAATTTACAATTTCAAAAATCCGTTAAAATAAAGATTTAATTGCTGGAATACAGAAGACATCCCCCTCGAGATTATTTGCTCATAAGTTAGGTCCATCCATCTCAGATATACCGCCAATAGCTCAAGTCCGAACGGTGAATATAAAGGTCTGATCTAAAGCAAAATCTCAGCATAGGTTTCATGCCTAAAAAGGGTTAAATTTACAATTTCAAAAATCCGTTAAAATAAAGATTTAATTGCTGGAATACAGAAGACATCCCCCTCGAGATTATTTGCTCATAAGTTAGGTCCATCCATCTCAGATATACCGCCAATAGCTCAAGTCTGAACGGTGAATATAAAGGTCTGATGTAAAGCAAAATCTCAGCATAGGTTTCATGTCCAAAAAGGGTTAAATTTACAATTTCAAAAATCAGTTAAATTAAAAATTTAATTGCTGGAATCCAGGAGATATTTCCTCGAGATTATTGGCTCAAAAGTTAGGTCCTTCCATCACCGGACAAGTGGTGCAGTGGTTAAAGCTTCGGCACTTGGACCGGGAGGTGCTGGGTTCGAATTCCATCAGAGGCTAGATGCAAATCGAATTTTCATCATCGATTACGATCGGTGATGTTAAATAAATACAACTAAGACCCTCTGACGGAGTGCAGAATTCCGTGTCACGCGCCGACCCACCTTCCATGTCAATGTACAGGTTGACGTGGAGCTTGCAATGTGCAGGTGGGTATACTGTAGTTGTGTGAGTAGGTGAAGTAGGTGGGTTAATGATGTGGACTGAATGAGTGGTATCACAATGGGCCTAAAAATTGGCCTAAGTGTGCAGTAAGCAACCACTGAAACCTAGGTCCATCCATCTCAGATATTCCGCCAATAGCTCAAGTCTAAACGGTGAATATAAAGGTCTGATCTAAAGCAAAATCTCAGCATAGGTTTCATGTCCAAAAAGGGCAAAATTTACAATTTCAAAAATCAGTTAAATTAAAAATTTAATTGTTGGAATCCAGAAGACATCCCCCTCGAGATTATTTGCTCAAAAGTTAGGTCCATCCATCTCAGATATACCGCCAATAGCTCAAGTCTGAACGGTGAATATAAAGGTCTGATGTAAAGCAAAATCTCAGCATAGGTTTCATGTCCAAAAAGGGTTAAATTTACAATTTCAAAAATCAGTTAACATTCTGAACGTTTTGGCACCTCTAAATTGATTCCGCACACAAAATTTAATGGAACTTCTTTGTTGAATAATTTCACTTATTGTAAAAATCGCCGAATGCACTTTTTGTACTTCAGAAAGACAAGCGTATACTAAACACTAATGATGACAGTCATACCAACATAGAAAAAAAAATATTTCGACGAATGGTTTTCCGCGCGAAATTTACATTAAAAAGTCTTACTACTTTTTGCCCACAGAACACTTCATTAATAAAGTTTTGCCTATAAGTGCGAAAGTGGCTGCACAGCTGCTGTCGGAGTGGTGTATGAAACGTCTTAGGTAGAAACCGGACCAATATTTTATATTTACTCGTAGTTGTGCTCAAAAAATGA
Source organism: Nephrotoma guestfalica (assembly GCA_963691935.1). Classification (NCBI taxonomy): domain Eukaryota; kingdom Metazoa; phylum Arthropoda; class Insecta; order Diptera; family Tipulidae; genus Nephrotoma; species Nephrotoma guestfalica. The sequence goes on along the minus strand of OY829914.1, from coordinate 82,792,233 downwards.
TTCCGCTACGCTTGTTCAATGATCAGTTTTGGGGCGAAAATTAAAACAAACATTAAATACTCGCACACCAACCAATAATCTTGTTGGATTCCAATTTATGTGTCACCCTACATAATTATGCTGTGTAGAGTAAAATAAAACTTTTAAAATTCATATTCTCCTGAGACAGGTAATCCATGGTACATAGACGTAAAGAAGAACCTAATTTATTTCACATGCATTTTTTAAACCACCACATTCATTTCTTTAAAGAAGAAACATAGGAGGGGCCCGATTAATCATTTAAGTGGTTTATATTTTTTTGTAAAAGTAAATTTATGTCCTCACATGCAGTCAATTAAAATCGATTCTCAGTATATTTTACACATGATAACATAAAATAAAAATTAATCTCGACTCGTTGGTGTCATTGATAACCCTAACTTCTTACTGAGCGTAGGTTCTCTTGATTTATGTATTTTTTCTAAAATTAGATACGCTGTTTACTAATTAATATCTAATCAATTGTCACCTAATGTATCGTGTTAGCTCTAAAATGTGTTGAAATTATTTTTATGTTGACAAATTCTTTGGAAAATCTCTCGGGTGACAAAAGTATTTTAATTGTATACGAAAGGTTTTTAAAATTTCAACTTGATTGATGTTTATTGAAATTATTTAACATTTGGCCCTCGAACGATTGTTATTTAAATCAGGGCGGAATGTTGTATCATCACTATATGTTTATCTACTTTAGTCTTGATTTAATTTGTCTACAGTAAAATTGGATTATTGGCGGGAAACCATTTTAAATCCAAGTATACAAAGGTGTACTTCAGTTGATGAACATTTCAATTTGACAATGAAATGGTTCTAAGCCAGGACCAGAACTGGAATATGGTCAAATCTTACGAGTGTAAAGTTGTGAACAAGGAATACAGAATTCGACGGAAACACGGATTCGTTAAACCCAACTGCTCTAGAAATATTTTGATTAGCAAAGTAATTCAACAATAATTCATACAGCGCAATGGCTTATCGACCTCAAACAAGACCTGAGTAAAATAAAATATCAGAACTTGAGGACGAAAGCGATGGATCGATTGTTTAGTGGCCACGATGCAGGCGGTAAAATCTGTTCAACACAGGTCAAAGTTAGAACGAGAGGGAAGGGAATAGACAGAAGATAAGCGTGGGGTGACGTCTTACAAGTTATACATGTCTTAATAGGCAAAGGTATTGAGATTATTGGCCATTTAAAAGCAAATTTATTTCCAATTTGGAAGTGAAGTACCATACATCATGCGAAACAGGAATTTGAGCATGAAGTGGCGACAACCATAGTCAATATAATAATTTGGGCTTACTATTCTTATAGTTAAATCATAATTTCGTCAGACTCAGATCGTAATACCCTAAATTTCTCGAAAATGACAACAAGCCTCTGTAAATTATCAAAGAAGCAATAATGATTCTACACACTCGTCTGAAAACATACTAAATCGTCTCAAAAAATAATCAAATCGTTTCAAATTGTCTTAAGTCATATCAAATCATCTCAAGTGGTATTCAAATTGTTCCAAATCGTGTCAAATCTTTCTAAATCAAATTAAAATCATAATCAAATTACCCCGGATTCGTTCTAAATCGCCTCAAATCATTCCAAATTGTAATCAAATTGTCCCGAGTGTCTCAAATGGTCATTAACATAATCAAAACGCGCCAAATCGCACCAAATCGTAATCAAACAATCTCAAATTGTTTTAAACCGTAATCAAATAGTTTAAAATCTTCTCGTCTCAAATAGTATTCAAAACGTTTCAAATCATAATCAAATCCTATAAAATTGTCTAAATTCGTAATAAAATCAACTCACATCGTTCCAAATCGTACCCAAAACTTAATGAGTTCGGTCTAAATGTTCTCAAATCGTGTCAAGTCGTTTCATCACAAGGTAATCGAATCGTTAAAAGTCTTCACAAGGTGTTCCAAATCGTGTCAAATCGAAATAAAGTTGTCTCAAGTGGTAATGAAATCGTACCAAATCTTCTCGAAATCGCATTCCAACATTCTAAATCGTATTCAAATCGTGTTAAATCATTCCAAACCACGTCAAATCGTTCCAAATTGTAATTAAATCATTCCAAGTCGACTCAAATCGTATTCAAGTCGCGTCAAAATGCAATCAAATCATACTAAATCCCATCAAATCATATCAAATCGTTTTAAACTGTCTAAAAACGAATCAAATCATTCAAATTCTTCTAGAAGTCATCCCAAATTGTATTAAATCTATCCAAGTCTTCTCAAATCGATCTAAATCGCAATCGAAACGTCTTAGAAAAAAATGTCTCAAATTATATCAAAATTAAATCAACTCGTCCTGAATCGTCTCGAAGCATAATCAACGGATTCTAAATGGTATAAAATCGTACCAAATTTTTCTTAACCGTAATCAAAGCATATCACACTGTCTCATATCGTTATCAAATTGTCCCAAGTTTTAATCAAATCGTTGCAAATTATCTTAAATCGTTTGAATTGGTAATTGAATCGTCCAAAAACTTCCCAAGCTGTTCCAAATCGTTTTAAATAAATCGTATTGAAAACAATCAAACCGAAATCAAATTCTTCAGAAGTCGATGGAAAGTGTCTCGAATTGTTCCAAAATGAAATCAAATCATACCGAACCAAAGCCTAATCAAATCATTCTAAATTGTATCGTATCGTCCCAAGTGGTAATCATCGTACTCAAATGTTCTAAAACGTCGGGACGATTTGATTATGGCTTGAAACAATTCTAGTTTAAATATATCTAATAGGCTGAAAATGATATCAAATTCTTACAGATCGTAATCGAAACATTCCAACTCGTATCAAATCGTCTCAAGTGGTAATCAGACCGTTCAAATCGTCTCAAATCATAATCAAATCGTCCCAAATCGTATCAAATTGTTTCAAAGCATTGTAAATCGTAATCAAATCGTTATCAAATCGTATTAAATCGCATTCAAATTTTTGTAAATCGTCTCAAATAGTTCCATATCCTCTTAAACTGTTCTAAATCGATTAAATCATAATTAAACCGTTTCGAATTTTCTCAAAACGGAATCAACTCGTTCGAAATCGTATCAAATCGTCTCTAGTGGTAATTAAGTCATCTCAAACCATTTCAAATTGAATAAAATTGTCTCAGATCGTTCGTCGTATCAAATCGTAATCAAATTGTATCAAATGGCCTCAAATCGTATTCAAATCATTTCAAATCGCCTCAAATCGTTCCAAATCAGGTCAAATGGTTTTAAATTGTAATCAAATCGTTCCAAATCGTCTCAATCGTTCCAAATCAAGCTAAATCGTTTGAAATTGACTTAAACTGTTCTAAATCGATTCGAATCATAACTAAACCGTTCCGAATTTTCCCAAAACATAATCAACTCGTTCGAAATCGTATCAAATCGCCTTAAATTATATACCAAGTGATCAATCACCAAGTTATCTCAAACCATTCCAAATCGCATCAAATCATCTCAAATCGTTCGTCGTATCAAATCGTAATCAAATTGTACCAAATTCCTAAAATCGTATTCAAACCACTTCAAATCGTTACAAAACAAGGTTAATCGTTTCAAACTCAGTTTAAATTTGTTTCAAATCGGTATAAAACCGTATTTAGGTTTTTCAAACTGTACCAAATTGACTTAAACAATCCTAAATCGAATCAAATCATAATTAAACCGTTCCAAATTTCCTCACGACCTAATTAACACGTTTGAAATCGTATCAAATCGCCTTAAATTGTAATCTAATCGATGTCAATATCATCAAATTGTCCCAGGTGATAATCACCAAGTTACTTCAAACCATTCCAACCTGAATCAAATTATATCAGATCGTTCGTCGTATCAAATCGTAATCGAATTGTATCAAGTGCCTCAAATCGTATTCAAACCATTTCAAATCGCGTCAAATCGTTCCAAATCAGATCAAATGGTTTTAAATTGTAATCAAATTGTTCCAAATCGTCTCAATCGTTCCAAATCAACTCAAATCGTTTGAAATCGACTTAAACTGTTATAAATCGAATCAAATTATAATTAAACCATTCCGATTTTTTCAAAACCTAATTAACTCGTTCGAAATCGCCTTAAAATGTATCTCAAGTGGTAATCACCAAGTTATCTCGAAAAATTCCAAATTGAATCAAATCATCTTAAATCGTTTGTCGTATCAAATCGTAATCAAATTGTATCAAATGGCCTCAAATCGTATCCAAATTATTGCAAATCACCTCAAATCATTCGAAATCAGATCAAATGGCTTTAAATTGAAATCAAATCGTTCCAAAATCGTTTCAAATCATGTTAAATCGTTTAAAACTCCGTTTAAATTTGTTTCAAATGGCTATTAAGTCGTATTCAAAACTTTCCAAATCGTTCAAAATAGTCCCAAATCGACTTAAACTGTTCTAAATCGAATCAAATTATAATTAAACCATTCCGATTTTTTCAAAACCTAATTAACTCGTTCGAAATCGTATCAAATCGCCTAAAATTGTAATCGAATTGATGTCAATATCATCAAAACGTCCCAGGCGGTAATCACCAAGTTACCTCAAACCATTCCAAATTGAATCAAATCATCTCAAATCGTTCATCGTATCAAATCGTAATCAAATTGTAACAAATGCCTCAAATCGTATTCAAACCATTGCAAATAGTTACAAAACAAGGTTAGTCGTTTCAAACGCCGTTTAAATTTGTTTCAAATCGGCATAAAACCGTATTCAGGTTTTTCCAAATTGTCCCAAATCGACTTAAACAATCCTAAATCGAATCAAATCATAATTAAACCGTTCCAAATTTTCCCAAAGCGTTATCAATTCGTTCAAAATCGTATCAAATCGCCTTAAATTGTATCTCATGTGGTAATCACCAAGTTATATCAAATCATTTCAAATTGAATCAAATCATCTCAGATAGTTCCTCCTATCAAACCGTAATCAAATTGTATCCAAATTATTTCAAATCGCCTAAAAACGTTCCAAATCAAATCTAATGGTTTTAAATTGAAATCAAATCGTTCCAAAATCGCTTCAATCGTTCCAAATCATGTTAAATCGTTTCGTTAATTCGTTCTCAGATAGTTCGTCGTATCAAATTGTATCAAATGGTGGTATCAAATCGTATCCAAACCATTTCAAATCGCCTCAATACGTTCCAAATCAGATCAAATGGTTTAAAATTGTAATCAAATCGTTCCAAATCGTCTCAATGGTTCCAAATCATGTTAAATCGTTTGAAACTGTTCTAAATCGAATCAAATCATAATTAAACCGTTCCAAAATTTCTCAAAACCTAATTTACTCGTTCGAAATCGTATCAAATCGTCTTAAATTGTAACGGAATCAATGTCAATATCATCAAATCGTCCCAGGTGGTAATTACGAAGTTTTCTCAAACTGGAATTGAATCAAATTATCTCTGATCGTTCGTCGTATCAAACCGTAATCAAATTGTGCCTTAAATCGTAATTAAATTGATTGGAATGCCTCAAATCGTATTCAAACCATTTCAAATCGACTCAAATCTCTCCAAATCAGATCAAATGGTTTGAAATTGTAATCAAATCGTTCCAAATCGTCTCAATCGTTCCAAATCATGTTAAATTGTTTCAAACTCTCTTTAAATTTGTTTCAAATCGGTATAAAACCGTATTCAAATCTTTCCAAATCGTTTCAAATCGACTTTAATTGTTCGAAATCTAATCAAATCATAGTTAAACCGTCCCGAAGGTTGTCAAAAAGTAATCCACTCATTCGAAATCGTATCAAATCGTTTGTTGCAATCGAATCGTGCTTAATATCATCAATTCGTCTCAAGTGGTAATCACCAAGTTTTCTCAAACAATAAACAAATAAATCTAACTCGAAATTGGTTTCAAATCGTTCTTAATCGTCTTAAATCAATTTAATTTTCTCAATGTTTATTGCCAATTGCAGAACTAGAACAATAACCACTCGTAACCGTTTATCAAAATACAGGTATCTGAAGTTGCCACTTCAAACATTAACAAAAAGTGACTTACTGGTGTGATATTAGCTGATTTTCTCATAGCCTCACAATAATTTAGAAATGTAAGGAGCAAATTCTACAGTTTGTCCCTCCCAAATTTCCTATGAAGGCTGGCAAAGTTCCTATCCAACTTTAGGTTTCAAATTTCATAACCAATTGATGAGAAGCGACTAAGATGGCCGAGTGTGAACGGATTCTAAAAGAGAAATCTGTTAAAATTGATGTGAGAAATCCAAACTCCGTGAAGAAATGTCCTACTACTGTTTAGCATTTTAAAATTAGAAATTTCTCTAGTCCCAGTTTCTTGACCACAAAAACCAAATAATTTGTAAATGTATGAGAAACTTTTAGGATGTTAAATGTTTGCTGCCTGAGACTATTGACGTCGTGCTTTCTGAGTATACAAGACAATATTTCCAATTGGTGCGAGTAAAAATGTATTGATATTAAAAGGACGGGCCAGAGACGTTCGGTCCACCTGATATACAAATGCCAGTTTAGCTGAGTTAGTTATACTGAAGAAGAATTACTATACGTGGTGCGTTGTTTGAATGTGATTTTGTATTATGAGGAATGGAATTGATTCAATAAAACCAAAAATTAGCATACCCATTCTTTCGACGCTAAGCGACTAATGCGACGAGAAATCGGTAATGGTAAAAATTCTTCTGCAAATGAAATAAATTAAAAGTTTAGATAATTCAGGTGTCTTGAATAGTAACTAAGTAATAAATCAAATTTCCAGAACAGTGGAGATGGTGTTTCCAACGCTACTCATTATTTTGTGTATAAATCGAAATTAGGGAAGGTCCTATTCGCATGTAAAACATTTTAGTTAGTATTTTATCGTAAAAGCTTTATGAATATCTCAAAGTTAATTTAAATAAAATTTGTATGTTTTTATTTATCTAGAAAACATATTTTGAGGGGTAGCCACAATATTTCAGGGAATCTGTTAGCTAATTATCCTAACCAAAAGCTATGTCTACAAACTTCATCCTGATAAAATCCGAATTTTCGGGACTGCAGAGAACAAAGTAAATATGATATTCTTGTTTCCTTCAGGTAAAACGTATTAAAGCGGAATTATCCTGTATACCAACCATAGCATATATCCTCACGTAATGTACCTAATTCCAAGTAAATATTAAAGCAAACATAAATTATAAATTGTACGTACGTCTATTTCGCCCGTTTGCCACAATTTCATAAAAGACGGATAATATTAATAATAAATCTTTCAAAATTCACCCTCAAATGGATCTTTATTACGAAGATTTATACGAGCCTGGGGCATTGTACTTTAGAGAATTATTAGATATTAAGACAACATTGTGGTATGAATAAGGTTTTTGATGTAATTTTTTTTTATATCCATAATTCACACACAAAGGTAGGAGTCGGAATTCAGTTGTCATTTCATAATATATCACTTCTCATTGTAACAAATTTGGATTAGTTTTCAATTAAAATAAGATCAAAAGAAAAAGGCTGATTTCCCGCTCTCAATTTTTTATTTTTCTCCAATTACCAATTTCAATGTCCTATCAGCCAAAACCCCAAAAAACCTTTTTTCTCCAAACATATTTACCCCACATATAATTAACTAACTAAATAACTAATTACTCGTCCTTGAATTACTCGGAGTGAAGAGTCGAGCCGCCAAAATTGTAGCAGCGACTCCAGTCAAAGCTCCAACCTTAACGATTTACTTGCCGTAGCATCGATAGACCTGATTCTATTCTAATGTGTGAAATGTATAGGTCTTTCCAGGTCCTGATACCCCAGTCACAAACAGTTGGTCTCGGTTAACACTTCGCCGCAGCTGTTCCTAAATGTTTTGCGTTTCACGTTCATTGCAGCACAGGCAGCTTGAAATTGCTCATCAGTCATTGCTACCTCAGGTATTTTCCTTTTCATGCTCACCCTCGAGTACTTCTGGATCTTGCAGAATGCCGAATGCTTGAACTGAAGTGAATGCATTTTCCAATTAGTGATCGCGATTACTAGACTCGTTGTCTTCAGTTGCTCTTCACACACAAGAAATGCTCCACTTGGATGGTCAGTTTTATTATTGGACGAGCAAGCTATTAAAGTAGTTCTCTCATCGATCTCGCTCTAACAAGATGTGCGGAACACGTACTACTACAGAATTATTTCGAATTACCATCTTCGACTGAACTTGAAGAGTAATCAGTCGTCTTCGTCCTTCAGGTGTTTCACTATCAGTATTAACACTCTCTTCCCTATTATGTTGCCGCTTGCCATAGAACGGATCATAAAGCATCGCAAACTGTAGGAGGCACATTTTGTAGAAGTTCTAGACTCGTATTGCCTAACAATACTCGGATTCAAATCAGTGGGCACCGATTTGAAAATGTACTTGGTGGAATGTTCAAATTTCCATCCCAAACTTCAATTAGCCATATATTAATCCAATCATCTTCCTTGCAATGCATTCTTCCTTCTAATGCATTCTTGAGTATCGCATGGGGGGGCGTTTATTTCCTCTGTTTAAGAAGTAAACGATTTTGCCTCCTAATCATTATGAGCGATCATTAATCTCGTCCCATAAATTGTATACTACACTTCATTCTCAGCAATCAGTAGAAGCTAATTGAAAGTTAATGAGGTCAATCTGATCGTTTGTGTTTCAAGTGCCTTTTTTACGCACTGGAATATGTCGTTCCCATAAATGACATATTTATTTGAAAATCATTTTTGTTTGCAAAACACTAACAGTATAGATCATTATTTTTGAAATCAGGCGCCTTAGCACCTCTCAGTTAGAACCTCAAAACTCAGATGCACATCATCAGCCGGAGCCTTCAAAAAAGAAAAACAAACCCCACTCGAATCGAAAATTAGATGAAGCAAAAAGAACACATCACCCGGAAGCTAATGCAGAGCTGGTATCTAATCTAGAAAGACTATTTATTCTTTCAAAAGTTGGAACTACTTTGCGGTCACCAAGTAACATACAACATCTTCAAATAGCTGCTCCGGAAGTGATACTTCATCCCCTATTGGTAACTATAGGTGTCGTCAAAATCGAAATAGTCGAAGACAAAGTACCCGCAAATCAAACTATTTCCAGAACCCAACTAAGTGGAAAATCAAGTTCTCCGGTCGCGAAGGAAAGGGTGCCGGCGAAAATGTCCAAGATTTCATTATGAAATTGGAAGGAGTTAGTTCATCTCATGAGAAATTTTGTATATGATAAAGCAGAAAAGTGGTGCTTCGTCTATATTCGAAGACACACGAATTCAACTTGGTGAGCTGAACCGACCAAATGGCACAGTGGTTAAAGCTTTGGCGTTTGGATCGGGAGGTACCGGGTTCGAATCCCGATAGGGGCAGGATGCAAAAGGAAATTTTCATCAACAGATTGTAATCTGTGATTAAAAGGAACACAACTACGACCCCCTATCGGCGTGCAAAACTCATGGGCCGACCCATCTTCCATGTCCAGTACTATAGGCTGGCATGGAGCTATGCAATGCGCAGATGGTAACTTAAATCGGTCTTATAGCCGTACGTCTTCGATTTGGCAGGGATGCGTAAAGTAAGACGGGAAAATCAACCGCGAAAGAGCAGGGAGTGCTTCGGCTCCAGAAAAGATTGCATGGATTAAAAAAAAAAAAAAAAAAAAAAAAAACTTGGTGAGCTGTGCGGAAAGCTCTTCTGGAACAATTTACGTCGGTGGAAAGCGAACGTGCCTTAAGAAGAACCATAAGAAACCGAACTCAATATCCGAAAGAACGCGTCAACTAATATTTGCTCGAGTTGGAGAGTATGAACTATCGCTTGGCTAATCCACTAGCTGATGATGAGTTATTGGAATCTATCCTTGACAATATGAACGCAGCTCTGAAAAACGCAACCTGTAAGTATGACTTTTGGGAGTATCGAAGAGTTAAGAAAAGTCTATGATAATTTTGAGAAACTCTGGAGCTCGTCTGGATACGATCCACGAAAAATGATTGAAACTCGAAGTCGATATACAACGAGGGTTGCAGAAATCACTGACCAAAAGCCCCATGAGTTTTGCGAAGGCTGTGGTTTGGCGAACAAAAGGTACAGCGACTGCTACAAATGCCAGAAGATGCGGTTGGGAAGCGAAATCTCGAACGCGACATTTTCTGAAGAAGCACGTTCGGGATAAATTTATAATCCCAGGATGAATCAGTCGTACCCACCGCAGACGAAACAATCTCTAACAAGGAAGACAAGTAACGTACATATAATAATTCATACGAAACATATTATAATTCACTTACCGAACATAACCAACCAGCTATATTTCAAAATTCATTTAAGTCTATCGGCGAGATCCACGAGCGCAATATTACCAAATAAACGACAGCAAAGAGTCAACCAATATTGAAAAAATCGAAAATGGTTTCTTCAATCCTGCACAGTGTGTACCGTTAGAGAGTTCCAGATTCACGATCCTCGACCTTATGCCAAAATAATGATAGGTAATCAAGTAAAATTTGTACTATTTGATACCGGGTAAACACTGCGAGAATCTCGTAAAATCACTAAACATTCCGATTAGAAAATTACAAACCTTCTGACAAAACGGCCGATGGAACTTCGAATCCAGTTATTGGGCGCGCTTACATTCCTATTACTTACATGGGCAAAACGGAACCCGTTAAATTTTGTTTGGTGCCATCCCTAAATTCAGAAATTTATTTGGGGATACATTTGGGGATACAGGATATTATTAATGCCGAAATAGAGGGTTAGTCCCTGGCGTTCTCCGATGCTACTAATAAGGAAAGATAACGGTAAAGAAAGACTCTGCTTGGATTCGAGGAAAATAAATTTAATAAACAAGAAAGATCATCTACATATTATAGATGGATTGACAGGACGGTTACAAGAAACTCGATTTATTACCAGTCTCGATCTAAAAGACGCGTTCTGGCAGATCCCGCTGGCACAATCGTCTAGAGAAATAACAGCGTTCACCGTCCCGGGTCGTCCGCTGTACTAATTCTGTGTCACAAATTCTTAGATTAGTGGCAACAATTTTAACCGATGCTGGATTAACGATCAATTTAGAGAAAAGTAGGTTCGTTTTAAAAGAAACCAAAAACCTGGGTTATCTGATTGGTGAACGAGGCCTCAAACCGATCCGTCTAAAGTAGAGGCTATAAAAAGTTCCCGACACCATGATCAGGTTCGGAGACTATTAGGAATGGCGGAGTGCTATCGCCGCTTCGTGTCAAATTTTGCTGAGGTCACAGCTTCAATTACTAACCTGCTGAAAAAAGGTATTAAATTTAACTGGAACACGCAGGCTGAACATGCTCTAAACAAACTTAAGCATCTTCTTAGTAACGCTCCCGTTTTGATTAATCCCGATTTTAAAAAACATTTTTCATTAGGTGTGATGCAAGTACGCAGGGTATAGGTAGTGTGTTGTATCAAGTGGACGACCAGGGAAATGAATTACCAATAGCATGTATGTCTCACCAGCTAAACGCAGAGCAACGGAATTATTCTGTAACAGAATTGGTGTCCCTTGCGGCGATTGTGAGTATCAAACAATTTCGCCCTTATATTGAAGGTTATCAATTTACTTTAATCACGGACCATGCTAGCCTTAAGTGGCTAATGTCTGAAAATGATCTTAGTGAAAGATTAGCTCGCTGGAGTATGAAGCTACAGGGAGGATATAATTTCAACATTCTATAACAAAAGGGCGGTAAAAATATCGTTCCGGATACTTTATCTCGTATATATTGCGACACCGTAGGAGAATTGATTTCAGACGTGAAATTACACAACACTGACATTATACCCGACAATATATAAGCGATGAGGCTTACAAGGAAATGTATGAAAAGGTTATAGCAAATAGATGCTAGTACCTAAATATGCGTATTCATCTGAATCGCCTTTATATAAGGAACCTCGCTATGGAAGCTGTGCTAACCGCGCGATATTAGGATAGAATTGATAGAACGAGAACATTGTCCCCCAGACTACGAAGGCTACGAAGATTATTTTATTGGCCACGAATGTGAATAGAAGTTCATGATTGGGTTACCAACTGTGATATTTGCAAGCAAACCAAAGCCACGAACCAATATTTAAGTCTCCCATTAGGCCATGAATCTTTATCCGAAAGGCCATGTCAAAGGATATACATGGACCTTATCCAAGAACATCCTCAGGTAAAACGGTTGTTTTAATAGCATTAAACCATCTTACTACGTTCTTATATTTAAAAGCTCTAAATAATGGAACAGCCTCCAAAATTGTAAAATTCCTACGTAATGAATTGTTCCCGCTCTTCAGGGTTCGTGAAACTATCCATTCGGATAATGGTGTTCAGTTCGTGAGCAAAGAATTTTTAAATTTGATCCAAGACATTGGCATGCATCATGTTAAGACCGGTTATTATTCACCGCAAACTAACGCCTCGGAACGAGTAAATCGTCCCGAGGTTGCAGCTTTAACAGCTAACGTAAAGCACAAATACAAAGACTGTGGTAAATACGTTTCATTAAATGTGATAAAAATGTTTCATTAGATCCCGACACCTAAACGATTTTAAAGTGTCATATTAGAAGTAGTGTGACGTGTCAGAACCAGTGATTAAAGGAACCAACGCTCTGTAAATTATGGTTTATGACATAGTGTGGCATTGAGAAGCTATATTAACGGTCAATAAACTGCTAGAGTGTTTTTATACTAAAAGGTAGTTATATGCGAGCCGACTTTACGCTTGCCACCCTTCACCTTTTCGAAAGGCATTTTACTGGGTGGTTATTGAATGCTAGGTATCGAAAACGGCGATTTACGATTTCAACACATTGGATATCGAGGCGATATACGAAGACAGAAGTTGCTGTTTTATAGTTGTAATGAACCGGATGCCGAAGTGAACGGAATTAATTTCAACGGAATTGGATACTCGTAAAGCAGTGACGTATTAAGTTGTTGATCATATTTTCTTCTTATATATTTCTGAAATGGGTAAGTTTTTTTTTTTTTTTTTAACAACTTTATTGATATGGCTACTACAATCTTAAACATTATTAATTCATTAGTAAGGTTGACATTAGTACTTATGAGATAAGCATAAACTTGTGTGGGTCTGCTGGACCAGTGTCCAGTTCCTTTGGTTTATAATTTTCATACGGTTAGCTCATGTGGTTTGATTCGTTTGAGCCGCCTTACTTCGTTTGTACTGTCCAGTAGTTGTACGGCCTCAAGATTGGTGTGGGTAAGAAGTCTCTTCTCATGTTTTATGGCACATTCGCGGATAACGTCGTCTATCAATTGTATTTCTAAATCATTGTGGATTTCCTTGTTAGTCACAAATCGGTAGGCGTTGGTGACCATTCGGAGAAATTTATTTTGGCTTCGTTGTATAATGTCTCTATTGGATTTATGTGTACAACCCCATAGCTGCGCACCATACATCCATATTGGTTTGAAGATAGTCTGGTATACCAGTCTTTTGCAATACAGGTTCATTTTGGAATGATGTCCAATTAACCAGTACATTTGGCGTTGTTTCAATCGTATCTGTTCAGCTTTTTGTCTCACGTGATGTTTCCAGTTGAGCCTGGAATCTAAATGTAGACTAAGGTGTTTTGCCGATTCAGCCTGCGGCACTTGCACTCCTTTGAGGTGTATATGAAGAGTGTTATTTTTATGTCGGAGCGTAAATGTCGCATATGTTGATTTGAGCTCATTCAGTGCGATTTTCCAGTCAATTTTCCATTTAGTAACGTTGTCCATTGCTCGTTGAAGATTTTCCACTGCTCTTGGTTGAGATTCGTCTACTGACATAATTACAGTGTCGTCAGCGAACGTGCCGATGAATGTTTTATTCGTTGTAGGTATGTCCGCAGTATAAAGAAGGTAGAGGAGGGGATCCAATACGCTTCCCTGCGGAACTCCCGCAATCGCTGGATAAAAGTCAGAACATGTTTCTTCATGAATGACTCTGAATTGGCGATCAGAGAGGTATGATTCAAGCAGCTGGCAATAGTTTTGTGGTAGAATTCTGCTCATTTTGAATGTCAATCCCTCATGCCAAACCCTATCGAAGGCCTGGGATACCTCCAGAAATACGGCGGGGCAATATTTCTTTTCTATTCACGCTTGCTCTATTACCGCAGTTATTCGATGGACTTAATCTATGGTGGAGTGGTTATTCCTGAATCCAAATTGAAAATCAGGAACGTTTACCATTGGCCTTAGACGTTTTAGTAGCAGTTTCTCGAACAGCTTTGATAAGGTCGGAAGCAGTGAGATTGGTCTGTATGATGTTACTTCTTCATCTGGTTTACCTGGTTTCTTTAGTATACTTATTTGGGCCATTTTGAAGCATTTGCAGCATACAGGCATTAAATAAGTATGTGATCAAGATAATTGCTTTACGTGGAAGTTCCTTGAATAGACCCGGTGATATTTCATCAATTCCTGGTGCTTTTTTATGATTAAGATTTTTGTCGATTTCTTTAGCAATTTCCATTGGCGTGACCCTTTTAAAGTCCTGATTTGGTTGATAAACAGGTGTTACATCAATGTTGGATTGAATGTCATGGGGTTGGAACACTGCTGCTAGGTGTTGAGCAAAGAGTTCCGCTTTTCTTTGTCTTGTCGAACCCAACTGCCTTGAGCATTCCTTAAAGGTGGTACTCGAACTACAGGTCGTTTTAATCTTCTGGTTGCTTTCGTTGCTTAGCCCGCTTAAGTAGTTATCGAGGCAATTCTGTTTGAAATTTTTGATTGGTCTATTGACTTTGTTACTTATTCGATTAAAAGTTGTCTTGTCAGCGGGATTTCTGGTGAGGTGCCATATTCTCCTCGCCCTTCTTCTTGCCTTGATTTGTTCCCTGATTTCAGCCGGGTATTTGACTTCAATCTCCGCTTTGTCCTTTGATTCAGGAGTAGCTAGTCTGGCAGCCATTCGAGTGTATTCAATAAAATTGTTTGTTTGTTGTTCCAATTCTTCATTGCTTTTAATACTAACGTTTAATTCAACCAGCTCTTCCAATTTTTCTCTGAAGATGTCCCAATCCGTGAATCTATTAGTAAGGTTTTGCTTTTTCTGTTTCTTTATACTGTAGCGCTTACTGCCAGCAGTACAGGAATGTGGTCAGATGTTAGGTCGTTAATTCCTTCGACTCTAGTGTAACTTAGAGGAATACCTTTTATGATGAAGAAATTTCAGTAGATCTGGTATTTTTCCTGCATCCGTTGGCCAATACGTTGGCCCCCCTGGGGACAGATGTTCGCATTTGTTTTCATGAATGGCATTGAACAAGGTGTTACCTTTCCCAGGAGAAATAAGCCTGGAACCCCAAGCTGTATGTTTTATATTGTAGTCTCCTCCAATAATAAATCTTGGACCGAGCTTATTGAAGACGTTATTAAATTGAAACTTCGTTGGTGTATGCCGTGGAGGACAGTACGCTGCTGCAATATCTAGATCTGCGCCATTATATTGGATTGAGATAACAGTTGCTTGCAAATAGTTTTCACGAATATTCTCTTGTCGATTGTGTTTGATATTATTTTTGATTAGTACAGCTGAACCACCTCTAGCTCTTTCACTAGGATGGGTTGTCCAGTAAAAATTAAAACCCCTTATTCTGATAAAGCTTTTGTTGGAGAAGTGCGTCTCTGAAATCAGCGCAATATCAATGTTGTTTGTATGGAGAAATATTTTCAGTTCGTGGGCTCGTTGGTTGAGCCCATTAGCGTTCCAAGCGACAATGCGTAGGAACGAGTTAACCATTTGTGAGTATGCTGACTTTTTTGCTTGGTGGATAGATATAGGTTTCCAGTTTTGCCACCCTCTCTGCTAGATGACCAAGTGACTGTTGAATTTGGCTAAGCATTTTAATAATTTCAGTGTTATTTGACTCGTTGGCGATTTGCGCATAGGATAATCCAACTGTGGATGGTGTGATTGTTGTTTGTGGTTTAGCAACTTTGGTTTGTAATCGCTGCACTGCGCTTGTTCTGTTATTCTGTTGACTTTTAATTTTGTTCTGATATACACGGCATCCTTTATAATTTGCAGTATGCCCTTGGTGTTGACAAAGATCACAAGAAGGCGCGATATCTGGTGTTTTCTTACATTTTGTCGTGTGGTGATTTTCCGCGCATTTAGCGCATTTGGTTTGACGATAGCAAAAGCTCTTGGTATGTCCAAGTTGTTGACAATTCGTACATTGTGGAATTCCCCTTGTCTTCTTAGGTGGCTCAATTTTAACTATACAGTACGCAACTTTCTTGATATTGTATACTTCTTTGTTGTTGTGTTTTTGTTTTAAGTCGATGTAAAACAATGGAAAGTGTTTCCTGACTTTTACACCATCAATTGTGACCATTTTGTATATGTTGGTAATACCTGCAACTTCATGTCCCATTTTTTCTAAGTCTGCTTTAATTTCATCGTGACTAATAGAAGAAGGTAAGCCTCTGATAACGACTCTATAGGCCTTTTCACTCTTCAGTTGGTAGGTATGATATTGAATATTTTCTAGTTGTTTGCTAGATTCATTTTTTAATTCTTCCAGTAATTTTTTGACATTTCTGTAATCATTTTCATTTTGAAAGGTAATTCTAGTGTCACTATTTGACAGCGCCTTAAAATTAGTTGATTCACTAGTGGTTTTTATTATTTTTTGTCGAAAAAGTTCGAAATTGTTGATATTGCTCACATTAATGGGTGGAGGCAGTGGTATTTTTGGGTTTTTCTGTTCATTGTTACTGTTCACACTTTGTGTATTATTTTTTGGGGGAGTTTTCGTTTTTGTGCG
Source organism: Nephrotoma guestfalica (assembly GCA_963691935.1). Lineage (NCBI taxonomy): Eukaryota > Metazoa > Arthropoda > Insecta > Diptera > Tipulidae > Nephrotoma > Nephrotoma guestfalica. Next base: position 82,775,375 of record OY829914.1, on the reverse strand, counting down.
CCTACGTTTCTTAGGATTTCTGTTATTAGCTCTGGAGAGTTCATCTTCAAGTTCTTCCTCATCTGTGAAATAATCCTCTATACTCAGAGCATTAAATCTATTATTCTGTTGAGAGACTGGAAATTGCTGCAGCAACCAGTTGGAATTATTTGAATGATGTTGACTTGTTGATGGCTGTGTAACGGAATTAAACCTAATTCCGTTATCAACCCATCCCAACAAAATCTATTTCCTCATCGGCATCGGACCTATACAACCACAGTCAGTTTTGCCCAAGCGATGGGCTGGTAGACTAACCACTACTTCGGGGTCCGATACCCCAATTTCTACTTTCCCCCAATTTTTTTTTGTATCTTTATTTAATGCGGTAATCTAGGCCACAATCTGCAGTACTCCTAAAACCCACACCGATCCCTCTACCCGACTGAGCTGCGGGAATCAATGCCGCGTGGGGTACTAAACAGAGAGTGGCAAATCTATGAAACTGGGTTAACTTTAGCAGTAGCTAAAGTTTAACCCATGTCAAGTGGCGCCCAAATGGAGCACAACATCTGTTCCAGAAATTAATTAAAATATTTATGTAGGCACCACTTTTTCAAGTGGCGCCCAAACATCGGGCCGGAAATTCGGCCAAATTAATTTTTTTTTAAGTGAAAAAAAAGTGATTTAAGTGTTAAACAGTGTAATGAATCTCTATGTGAATAGAATAAGAAATTTGTTTGTGTGAGTATGGCTGCGGTCATGCCTTTTCGGTGTGCCTGACCTAATTCTGGGTGGGTCGTACACACACAAATGAGTTTCTTAAATTATCGTTTTCCTGTACCGGATCTCCGAATATTCAGTTCGCCTGTGGCAAGTCCCAACCCGCACTCCGGGGGGTGAACTGGTATTTGTGGTGGTACATGGAACTCGGCGATTCATTCTTTTTACAACAGTTCATATGCACCAACAAAAATGTTGTGCGGTTTTCGTGTACCTTGTACAACGTACAATTTTGCAATTCTGCGCTGGCAAGGGTGAGTGATGCGATCCCTGAAGTAATGAGCATATCCCTTTCCTGCCAAGCGACGATCTTGGGTGGTATAAAGGGCTGCTCATTCTCAGGTAAATTGACACATCATTCCGCATCCCAGCTGGAATTGTAAATTTGAACCCCTAACCATCCCCTGTTTAGTGGCAACAATTTGGCTTGTGGCTAGAATTTACCACAGGTTAAGTTTTGTCATATTTTAAATTAGATAAAAAATGGAATTTCCAATCTATAACTTTATATTTAAGAGTCGCGTTTTATTCACTTCTGTTTTTAAAATTTTAAAATATCATCCTTCGGGATGGGGTCGCCAGTCCTCTCATTGTTAGGTTAGTTGCATCCAGGGTACAACGTGATTGGTTGGTCATACTTAGGAGTCTGCAAGTGGATGTGCATCGAATACAAGTTGGCCATAAACCAGTCGAGTTAGTATCGCAAAGTTATGGAAATTCACAACAGCAGCCGGCGAGTTGTTGTTCCCAGTGAAGTGAGCGGTTCGGCCTGCCACTCACACAGTCAGGTCGTCTTCTAAGGTAGAATTGAATGATGACTGTGAATTATGAGGGCAAGAGAAGTGTCTTACTTAACTGGGTAATTTAATGAAATATGAAAATGTTTTCACCAGGGCAATGAGTCTCACTCTCGTTATATACGGAGTTACGAATGCCATTGCTGGTTTGGGTTAATATTTAATATTTTATCAGTTCAATTCGGTTTTCATTTACCTTTTCCTATCCTTGTTTGACCCAAGTAGTGGGAATTAGCCATCACCTCGTTGCGAGGGTGGAATTGACTGTGGTTGTTTATATTTTTAATTTTTAATTTCTTTTATTATTTTTTGTCAGGGTTTTGTCTTCGTGAATTAAATTAGTTGTAGTGTAGAACTCTGTCTCAGAATGGAGTTCAACATAGGCAATCGGAGGACGAAGAGGGTTGCCAATCACATCGATAAGCGCCTGTAAGAGATACCATCTCACCATTAGACAGACTACGAGCCCGTGGGCACGGCAGATAGCCAGTGTAATTGTGAGGTGAAGACTGGTGTGGCGTGCGGGAAGGCACCAGTAATAGATTACTTTACGTATTAGATATAGCGTATAAATAGGGCATAGAATTAAGTAACAATGGATTAAGTATTATCTAGGTTGTTAGGGTTAGCAAAATAGATTAAGATAATAATAATAATAGGTAATACAGTTGTGTTTTTCCTTATACTCAAATATGTTTTACTAGACAAAAACAAAGAGGAAGAAATGCGGAGGTCGTTGAAGGCGCTAGTGTTGTGTTTGAGGTGTTAGACCAACGCGCGGCAGTACAGTACGAAATAGCAATCAAAGATCTGCATCAAGGGTTGTTACATATGAATGATCTCACAAGGCAGCAGACACACATAGTGAACATGACTGCAAACCTGGTAAAGAAGCAGCAAGAACAAATGAGAGCACAGTACCACCAGTTGCACGGGGAGATTACCTGATTGAGTAGCCGAGCTGAGGTCGTAGACATGGTACTGCAAGTGTCTACCCAGATCACCATCTTCTAAGAGATAGAGGAAGCGATGATTGATGTAATGGTTGACCTGCACCAGGGTCATATCAACACCCGGCTGATAACACCATCACAGTTGCGGAATCAACTGGACAAGCTCAAATTGTGGATACCAAGGCACGTCTGCCTCCAAGATTATGAACAACACTGGGTGCAAATATACAAAAACCTAAGGGCGACAGCTATACTAATAAACCAGCACCTAATTTTTGAATTAAGGATACCTTTGTTGGACCAGGAGGAGTACCAGGCCTTCAAGGCGTATCCAGTGCCTACCATTCATGAAGGCCGAATGTTTTTCCTGCAACCGACCTCGGCAATCACCTTGATGAACATACAGAAAACCTGGTACTACCAAATGCAGGATGCACAATTCAAGGAATGCAGAGTTTGAGAACATGGTCAACATATATGCAGAAGAAGGCATGCTCTATTTAGCACCCAGGAGGAGCCTAAGCTGTGTGAGATCAAACTGCTGATGCATGAACATCTGAAGCTGGGGAATTGTAATGTTCAGCCCATGGAAAAAAAAAAAGAACCAACATCTGCTCTCTGATCCAAGACAATAAGTGGATCATGTCACTGGCACAAGTAGAAACCATCAGTGTCATACGTAACGGAACCGTGAGCCGCATGACCATACAAGGGAGTGGGATACTAAGTGTGAGCCCTGACTGCCAGGCAATGGAGAAATACTACGGGTTGACAAGCCATATTCATCAGAGCAGAGCATCTACCTTCTGCCAAATTTTAACTTAACCCAGAAGCTGGTAAAACCAAATGAGCTCCAAATACCTGACGATCTGGATCCAGAGCTCGATGAAATCTTGGACGCGGTCCGAAGTCTGCAACAGGAAGAGGCGTGGTACCAGGTCAACATCCATGACCTACCGCATTATACAAGTTCACTGGTTACGGTAGTATTAGTAGTGGTAGTGATTATCGCCTGGTGGAAGCGAAGGAAGTTCGGCATGTTATTATTCCAAACCACTAGACAACGGTTCACTAACACCCAAACACAAACATCAGCCGGGGCGAGCAATACAAGGCGTAACAGCAGCTAGAGAGAGAGAGATGAGAGGCTACCGATAAGTATGTCACCGTGTCTAGTGAAATTATAAACTGAGTAGTAAATTATAGGCGTTAATTAACAAAAAAAAAAAAATATACATATTATTACTGTCAAAATTAAATTAAAATATTTAGGCATAGATAGAATTGTAGCCCACTAGCATTTAAGTTTAGTGATTAAGGATAATTAGGTTAAGTGCCCGGCTTTGAGACTATCTCAGGGTGTGGGGCGTCCGCCACGTTGGGCTGTTTAAAGACTGAAACTCCCCACCATGTCCGTTCCTAATAGAGCATGAGATCTCTTGTCATCTCAGGGTATGGGTTTTCCCCACGCTGTAACGGAATTAAACCTAATTCCGTTATCAACCCATCCCAACAAAATCTATTTCCTCATCGGCATGACCTCGAAGATAATATCTTCAACTACATTCCATTCAAGCAAACGTCATGCCAGCCTTCTACATTTCTTCTTTGCCTTTATTTATAGTGGTATCATATGATTCATTCACTTTAGAATTTTTCATATGTGCCACAGTTAATTAAACGCAGATATGTACATCAACGTAATTTGATTACGTTGCCTATGTACATAATAAATGTACTTGATCTAGTTATTAGGTGAATGACAATGACCAATGCAAATATTGAAAAGCATTGTGGTTGTTGTTGTTCGTACTTCCTCAACGGATGGATTGAAGAAAAAAATACTTGCGCGTGTATCGAGTCAGCAAAATCGATGTCACGTTGCTGTACAATTTTCATAGGAATTTTTGTGATGAGATCGCAAAAAATTTCCTATGAAACTCAAAAATAGGTACGATATTTTTCTTGCTTGGGGCAGTAAGTTTTCAGACAGACCAACGTGTGGTCAAGTTTTTTTTGAGTAAATTTTTTGAGTAAAATTGTGTTTTCTTTGTGTTTTTTTAGTAATTTTAAGGTTATTAGTGATTTAATAAACCGTGTTTGTTGTTTTTGTTTTTTAAATTTTCAATTTTTATTTTCGTGTTTTTGTGGGGAGATTTTTTTTTTTTGTTCGAGTAGGTAAGTAAAGGAGTTTTTAGTGTTACTAACAGATTAAATAACGATAGTGGGTTGTTACCGACAGCCTGTGACAAAGAAATTGTTGACGCAAAGCGGCTCTTTTCTTTTCACAGGCCTAGATAGCATACCACTATCAACCCCCCCCTTACTAACACCACCTCATTAGGGCCTATGGGCCAGATAGCTTTTTTTAGTTTAGGTAGATTAGGGTAAAATGTTTAAATAAACATTTTACCTATACAACCACAGTCAGTTTTGCCCAAGCGATGGGCTGGTAGACTAACCACTACTTCGGGGTCCGATACCCCAATTTCTACTTTCCCCCAATTTTTTTTTTGTATCTTTATTTAATGCGGTAATCTAGGCCACAATCTGCAGTACCCCTAAAACCCACACCGATCCCTCTACCCGACTGAGCTGCGGGAATCAATGCCGCGTGGGGTACTAAACAGAGAGTGGCAAATCTATGAAACTGGGTTAACTTTAGCAGTAGCTAAAGTTTAACCCATTTCAGCTGAATATGGTTGACAGGCAGGTTGTTAGCTCGTGCTGAATTCTCAGCTTTACTATTTTTAGCATTTTCTTTTAGTGTAGAGTTTTCTCTCTTAAGTTCAGCAACTTCATTGCTCTGCTGCGCGATTAGTTTCTACATTTTCTGAAACTTGGATAACAGATCCTCGCTGTTTATAATGTTTGCACTCGATATTTGTAATGAAGTTCCTTTTTCAGTAGAGACCGCGTCTTTTGCAGTTACTGTGGACGCAGTCGCTGTTGGCACAGTTGTCTTTAATTGTAGTGTACGTCTACTTACATTTGGAGGTGGTGATCTCAACATTTTCATGCTCTTAGGAAAGTTGTTCCCTTTATTTTCCAAGGGTTGGTTCCCCCCAGAATCTATGGTACTAGAATCCGAAGAGTATATGGAGCGGCCCGGTTGATTTGATGCTTCTATATACGCATCCGTCTCGTTTCCTAATATTATTAGGCTATTATTTTCATCATTATTTTTCATCATAAATTTTTATTTTATTCCCACGAGTAGCACGAGAAATTAACGGTCGCCTATGACAGCTCTGCGTTATCATAAGAAGGCTATGGGTTTAAACCGAATGACGCCAAATTCGGAGTTCACATACTAACGACTAAGCACCCTCTTAGCCACGCAGCCATCGGTGTATGTAGTACCACCTTAGCTTTGGTGTGCTATTTTTTGGTCCGCCCCGAGTATTTTTTTTCCACGTTACCTACCATATCTGGCAGGCATTCCCCTATCCGCCACCCGGGGAGGCGCTTGATGGGGGTAATAGCAAACCCCACACAGGGCCTTAAAAATGACCCGCAAAGTATTGTAACGACAAGTCCCGCATTCGTGAACTAGGCGAATAACCTCATCAAATTTTGCGAAGATGCAGACGAACAATATTCTCGTATTCTTGGAAGCTGCAGAACACATTGGCTAGTACTCTTATCGCAATAGAACGTATATTACAAATGTTCGAACCTCCGAAATCCCATTTTCCAAAACTGCCCAAAATATTAAGAACGTTTTTCAATGACGAAACATCTGAAATGTATTTTAAATGTATGCCACCTGGCTGCAATATTCCAATATCTGCACTCCAAAAGAGGGTCTAAGTTTGACGAAAATTCTCTTTGCATTCAGCCGCTGGTGGCATTCGAACCCAGTACTTCCAGCTCCAAGTGCTGAAGCTTTTACCACTTGTCCGGTTAAACCCCACAGTTCGTTAGCATCAATTGTTTTTCATGGATAACGTTAAAAGAGAAGGTTACTTAGGAAAATGTGGAGAAGTCATTTGAATATGTCACCAAAAAGTTTCCAAAAATTAAAATCGAAAATAATGAATTATTCGACGAAACGGTTTTATGTAAAAAGTACGCAACTGCTGAAAAAATTGAAAATTGGAATGACAATGGAGTTACAATTGATAAGCGATGGATCGAAAAGTTTCAACATTTTAAAATTAAAAACGTGCAATTTTCTAATTTAAATAAATAATAGAATTTGGTTTGTGTCTACCAACAACAAATGCTTCTACAGAACGAATATTTTCCTTGGTTAACAATTTATGGACAGCTGAAAAAACACAAATGCAAATAGAAACCATCAAAGCTGATTGATTTAAGGCAACCACGAAAGTTGCGAAAATTTTTACGAAGATATTTCGAAAAATGATAAAATGTTGAAAAGAATTCATAACTCCGATAAATACAACTAGAAGAACTAGAAAAGTTAACAGGTAAGCCTATATTCTCCCATGGAAAATGGGTCGGGTCATAAATTTTGCCCTCCGACAGCGGGTCATAGTTGTGTTCCGTTGCATCACAGATTATAATTTGTTGATAAAAATTTCCTTTTGCAACCTGGCCCTATCGGGATTCGAACCCGGTACCTCTCGATCCAAACGCCAAAGCTTTAACCACTGTGCCGTTTGGCCGGTAAAATAATAATTTTATGTATGGTTCCGTGTTATTATTAGCAGACAAACGAAGGCATGAAATTTTGTTTTCTCTTTTATATTTTTTACCTGTCCTGTATTTGCATCAAACAATTCTGGTCACCGTACGCCGTTTTTATTTAGGTAGTTACCTATATTTAATTCAGTTTTTATTACATATAGGTAAGTAGGTACCCTGTTTTTCCATTATAAGCCGTGGCCTATTAGTGAACAAAGTTTTATTTAAAAAAAAATGGGCTTACTACCAGAGTGCGGCCTATCTTAGGAGTGCGGTAGCGAACATTTTAGCCGCGGCTTATTAAAGGTGTGTGTAGCTTAAGAAAGCTCAAAATACCTACTTGGGTAATCGACAAAAATCTACATATGTTCCTAACAATTTTTTACAACTTTAAATAAAAATAAGTTTTCATAGTAAAAAAATATTTACCTACACAGGTAGGTAGATTTATTTAAAAATAATAGCTAGGTCCAACAATTCAGTCTTAATTCTATAGGTAACATTTTAAAATAAATAAAATAGGCATCAATTCAATTCATTAAGGAACAAATAGGTAATATTAAAAGAAAATAAATAAAACTAATTTTCTTTACCTAACTTATAGGAGAATATGGGCAGGTAAATACTAGTTTTTGATCATTATTCAAAACCATAAAACTCCTCGTCGTTGTTTTCTAATTCACCAAATAAATATAAAATGTCAACAAGTTATGCTTTGAGATCTTCATCGGCGTTTTCTTCTTCGTCGCATAGAAAAATCCAGAAGCAAATTGCAAAAAGCTACTAATATTGTCAGTACCTGGGCTAACAGATGGCGAATAAAACTTAATGAAACAAAATCTGTTCACGTAAACATTATCAACAGAAAGGTCAACTGGATATCAATAGAACTGAACTCTCAGCAAATTCCCTATGCAAACACGGCAAAATATCTAGGCATGACTCTAGACACAAAATTGCCACTATACCGGTAAATCCTAAAATCTGGGTTTACTTGCGGTATTCAGCTCTGGGGCTGTACAACGAAAACCAATATCAATATCATCCAGCCATTCCAAAGCAAAGTCGTACGTGGAATAGCTAATGCACCGTGGTAGATAAGAAACAACAATCTCCGTAGAGATCTGAAGATGGATTTACATTGGAAACACGTATTAGTCTACACCAAAATGCTGAGATGTTGGATGATTCAAATCCAGTAAGACGGCTGCGAAGCAAGAAACCACATGGAAGGGCTACAACCCTCCAACCAAAAGTATAAATTATGAAAGATAAATTACTAGATGATCTGTAAATCAGTTGTAATAAAGAAATGTATAAAAAAAAAATCTCGGACAAAATTGACCAACGTGTGCGGAGCTCATCAATTTAAAATCAAAATATCCGTTTCATAACCCATATACATGGTTAATTAAAATATAAAATCTACACACTCAACAATCTCGTTCAATTGAGTCTCAATATAAATTTAATTTATGTTATTCTATTTTTGGTGTATAGGGTGCGAGAGGCATAGGTCATGTGAACAGCATACACAGACAGTAAAAATAAATCTGTAACCTCATTAATAATTCTATAGCATTCAACTAAAATAAAATTTGTAACAATTGATTTTAATTTAATTTTAAAAACAAAATTTTTTCTACAGTCGTTAATTTTTTTTTTTTTTTTGTTGAAGATAAAATATTTTAATTTGGGAATCTTGTGCTTTTCAAATGGCACACACATATTATGCTTTGCCGTATTAAGTTAACCCAGATTTTTTGGTGTTATCTTTTAATTTAATTTTTTTAATTTTTTTTTTTTTTACAAAAAAATGTTATGAATTTATTTAATTTGAAAACATAAAATTTATCTTCAAGTTCTTAAATCACAGAGAAAAGTTTAATTAAAAAAACATAAAATAGAAATAAAATATGAAAAAATTACATTATGGTTGGGAGGGAAAACAAGAAACAAAAAATGAAAAACTTTTTTTGTTTGAAACAAAAAGAAAAAACTTTGAAATATTTTTAAACGCATCTTCTGTGTACGAGATTTTTCTACTTTATGGTATTTCAAGTAGCCGCCTTTTCAGGGCTTTTTTTAATGCGGTACTAGATTTTTTTGTTTTACTATAGATCAAGTACATTTTTAGTGCATGTCTTTTGGCATAAATGCCTCTATTATATTATGTAAACAATAGTTGCAATAGTAATCAATACATTTTCAATGGCTTCATTATTATACACGACCCAACCTATTTTTTCACCCAACCGTAACACACATATTTTATGTAGGTACTTAATATGCCATATACGAGCCCATTAATAATTTAGTATTAACATAAAACTAAACGGAATTTTATGAAACATCATATTTCTCCATCAAAATATATTTTAACACTGTACATCATAATCAAAATATGTTTTATGTATAGGTATGTAATATGTATGTGCCTTCCGATAGCAAAAATTGGAATTAATGTGCAAATAATTGCAATATTTATTACCGTGTGTATATAATTATAATAGACGACAGTCATTAAAATAATTGTTTAACAAAAATAAAAAAAATATTTTGGCTCATCTGTTCAACTCAGAGATTCAACGTCTAGAATATACTTGAGTCGTGGTAATAATCGCCGAACATCTCCTAACCCTCCTCCTAACATGTGAGATTATGAAAAATTTTAATTAATTATGTAATTTACAATAAGACACCAGCAGTTCTCGGGTCGGGTTGTTATTGTTGATCCATTTTAATAAAAACATTTACTCCCTATAGAAAGAATAATAACGCAGACGAAGGCCAATTTTAGCACGACCAGTTCCCCAGCTTCTATCTCATGTTATTCTAAATAAGCTCTTTCTAATTACACACTTTACCATAATTGGTTAAGATTAGCATAATTACCTGCTACTTAGCGACAAATAATATCACACAACTATTCCAGAGTATCATTTATTTAATTTTCCTAAATTCTAGAGTTAGTAGATACTAATCTCAAAATAACTACCAACAGCCGCTTAGCAACCTTACCCTCTTATTACCTTACGTAATTTGGGTATTTCTCCAAATTCAAAGTAAATTTTGTGGCTTAATAAACACTTGCTTATTATTTCGCAAAAAACTTTTTTTTTTTTTAAATTTGTTCAAAATGTTTAAAAAATTACTCGATCGATTTCGACTTGTTAGAGGTAGATACGCCTGATGATGACCTAACAAGTCGAAATCGATCGAGTAATTTTTAAAACATTTTGAACAAATTTTATTTTTTAGCCAAGTACCAACGGCGCATAGTGTTAAAAGTTTTAAATTTTGTGGTTTTGAAAAATATTCTGCCTAATTTACGTGTTATTTTACTGTGTTCAGTCGCAGAATTCTGCGATAAAATTTATTTTACTTTGTTTGTGCACGTGATTTAGTTCACGTTCATGTTAAAGACATTTTGCTAAGTGCAATTTGCTGTGAACTAGTTTGTTATTTGAATTCTATTACTGTTTTACCTATATTCGAAATTCATCACATGCGCCGTACTAGCACGTCAATTTACCGAAAACGACAAATCACCGAGAAGCAATTAACTCAAAACGTCAGTTCATTAAAAATAACAACTCACCGAAAACGACGACTTTGAAGTTTGTCCTAACTTGTACTAAATATTCTTATATTGTAAATGTATTAGTAAAATAAATGTCTATGAAAACATTCAGGCGCACAAATTGACTTTTTCCCATCTCTCAGGCAATGTTCGAATCCCATCTCGGAGAAATGTTTCGTCTTTTAAGGCGATCCAAGTGTGAAGCCAATTTTCAATTTCGAAAGAAGTGAACCGGTGACCTGCCAAATCGTGTTGCATCCCTCGGAACAACCAGTAAGAAGAAGGAGTAATGTCCAGAGAATACGGTGTACCATAGTCTATACCGCCCGTAATGGAATCGCCAGGTTGTAGCAGGTCGTAGTACACAACGCCTCTATGGTCCCACCAGATACACAGCATAACCTTCGAACCATGAATGTTCGTCTTTGGTGTTGAAGTTGAGCTCGATGGCAACGATTGGCCGAGCAAAGCGTATAGTAGTTTTTCCTCTTGGGGTTTTCGTATAAGATCCACTTATTGTCATTAGGCACTGTTCGATGCAAAAAACTCTTTCTTGTTTGTCTTTGAAGCAGCTGCTCGCAAGAAAGTAATCGCCTTTCGCCGTATCTTGGTTTCAATTCTTAAGGGAAGCAATTGCCAGTATACAAAATTTATTATAGTCAAAGCCACTTTTTGAAAACGGACAGAATTATTTTGTATTCCCAATATAATAAAATTCTAATAAGTAATTTATATATTCAGTTTCCGTAATACTCAAATATAGCAAAATACAAGAGAAACGCCGAAACAATTATTAAAACGCGAATAATTTGGAAGTTCAGGGATTTACTATGAAAAATCTAGCCTATGATCTCTTCTGATATTGAATTTATTTTTAGCTGTTGAAAAAAAGGGTGAAACTAGGGACATGGGTAATTGCAGCAGGGAAACTTTCGAATTTCAAAATGAAACTTTGCATACCGCCCAATCTGTGCTAATTAGTGCTCACGGGAAAAAATTAGTGCGAGTCCAGAAGCCGAAAAAACGGGAAAAGAAAATTTCAAATTTCGCCTAAAAGACGGAATAAATAAAACCCGATTTCTAGAAATTAGCACAAATTCAGCCACTATATTTTTGGGATGGCAACGGACATATCTGATCGGAATATGCAATCAGAAGTGCCAACTTCATTGGTTTCTAGAACACTTTTTGTTAGAAAATTGTTCATTCAACGGTTGATGTTGTTCAATGGAATTGGACCAATTCTGGATTAGCACAAATTCAGCCACTATATTTTTCGGATGGCAATGAACATATCTGATCGGAATATGCTATCAAAAGTGCCAACTTCATTGGTTTCTAGAACACTTTTTGTTAGAAAATTGTTAATTCAACGGTTGATGTTGTTCAATGGAATTGGACCAATTCTGGATTAGCACAAATTCGGCCACTATATTTTTCGGATGGCAATGAACATATCTGATCGGAATATGCAATCAGAAGTGCCAACTTCATTGGTTTCTAGAACACTTTTTGTCAGAAAATTGTTCATTCAACGGTCGTTGTTGTTCAATGGAATTGGACCAATTCTGGATTATCACAAATTCTGCCACTATATTTTTGGGATTGCAATGAACATATCTGATCGGAATATGCAATCAAAATTGCCAACATCATTGGTTTCTAGAACACTTTTTGTTAGAAAATTGTTCATTCAACGGTCTTTGTTGTTCAATGGAATTGGACCAATTCTGGATTAGCACAAATTCAGCCACTATATTTTTCGGATGGTAATGAACATATCTGATCGGAATATGCAATCAGAAGTGCCAACTTCATTGGTTTCTAGAACACTTTTTGTCAGAAAATTGTTCATTCAACGGTCGTCGTTGTTCAATGGAATTGGACCAATTCTGGATTAGCAAAAATTCAGCCACTATATTTTTCGGATGGCAATGAACATATCTGATAGGAATATGCAATCAAAAGTGCCAACTTCATTGGTTTCTAGAACACTTTTTGTCAGAAAATTGTTCATTCAACGGTCGTCGTTGTTCAATGGAATTGGACCAATTCTGGATTAGCAAAAATTCAGCCACTATATTTTTCGGATGGCAATGAACATATCTGATAGGAATATGCAATCAAAAGTGCAAACTTCATTGGTTTCTAGAACACTTTTTGTCAGAAAATTGTTCATTCAACGGTCGTTGTTGTTCAATGGAATTGGACCAATTCTGGATTAGCACAAATTCGGCCACTATATTTTTCGGATGGCAATGAACATATCTGATCGGAATATGCAATCAGAAGTGCCAACTTCATTGGTTTCTAGAACACTTTTTGTCAGAAAATTGTTCATTCAACGGTCGTCGTTGTTCAATGGAATTGGACCAATTCTGGATTAACACAAATTCAGTCACTATATTTTTGGGATGGCAATGGACATATATGATCGGAATATGCAATCAGAAGTGCCAACTTCATTGGTTTCTAGAACACTTTTTGTTAGAAAATTGTTCATTCAACTGTTGATGTTGTTCAATGGAATTGGACCAATTCTGGATTAACACAAATTCAGTCACTATATTTTTGGGATGGCAATGGACATATATGATCGGAATATGCAATCAGAAGTGCCAACTTCATTGGTTTCTAGAACACTTTTTGTTAGAAAATTGTTCATTCAACGGTTGATGTTGTTCAATGGAATTGGACCAATTCTGGATTAGCACAAATTCGGCCACTATATTTTTCGGATGGCAATGAACATATCTGATCGGAATATGCAATCAGAAGTGCCAACTTCATTGGTTTCTAGAACACTTTTTGTCAGAAAATTGTTCATTCAACGATCGTCGTTGTTCAATAGAATTGGACCAATTCTGGATTAGCAAAAATTCAGCCACTATATTTTTCGGATGGCAATGAACATATCTGATAGGAATATGCAATCAAAAGTGCCAACTTCATTGGTTTCTAGAACACTTTTTGTCAGAAAATTGTTCATTCAACGGTCGTTGTTGTTCAATGGAATTGGACCAATTCTGGATTAGCACAAATTCGGCCACTATATTTTTCGGATGGCAATGAATATATCTGATCGGAATATGCAATCAGAAGTGCCAACTTCATTGGTTTCTAGAACACTTTTTGTCAGAAAATTGTTCATTCAACGGTCGTCGTTGTTCAATGGAATTGGACCAATTCTGGATTAACACAAATTCAGTCACTATATTTTTGGGATGGCAATGGACATATATGATCGGAATATGCAATCAGAAGTGCCAACTTCATTGGTTTCTAGAACACTTTTTGTTAGAAAATTGTTCATTCAACGGTTGATGTTGTTCAATGGAATTGGACCAATTCTGGATTAACACAAATTCAGTCACTATATTTTTGGGATGGCAATGGACATATATGATCGGAATATGCAATCAGAAGTGCCAACTTCATTGGTTTCTAGAACACTTTTTGTTAGAAAGTTGTTCATTCAACGGTTGATGTTGTTCAATGGAATTGGACCAATTCTGGATTAGCACAAATTCGGCCACTATATTTTTCGGATGGCAATGAACATATCTGATCGGAATATGCAATCAGAAGTGCCAACTTCATTGGTTTCTAGAACACTTTTTGTCAGAAAATTGTTCATTCAACGGTGGTCGTTGTTCAATGGAATTGGACCAATTCTGGATTAGCAAAAATTCAGCCACTATATTTTTCGGATGGCAATGAACATATCTGATAGGAATATGCAATCAAAAGTGCCAACTTCATTGGTTTCTAGAACACTTTTTGTCAGAAAATTGTTCATTCAACGGTCGTCGTTGTTCAATGGAATTGGACCAATTCTGGATTAGCAAAAATTCAGCCACTATATTTTTCGGATGGCAATGGGCATATATGATCGGAATATGCAATCAGAAGTGCCAACTTCATTGGTTTCTAGAACACTTTTTGTTAGAAAATTGTTCATTCAACGGTTGATGTTGTTCAATGGAATTGGACCAATTCTGGATTAGCACAAATTCGGCCACTATATTTTTCGGATGGCAATGAACATATCTGATCGGAATATGCAATCAGAAGTGCCAACTTCATTGGTTTCTAGAACACTTTTTGTCAGAAAATTGTTCATTCAACGGTCGTCGTTGTTCAATGGAATTGGACCAATTCTGGATTAGCAAAAATTCAGCCACTATATTTTTCGGATGGCAATGAACATATCTGATAGGAATATGCAATCAAAAGTGCCAACTTCATTGGTTTCTAGAACACTTTTTGTCAGAAAATTGTTCATTCAACGGTCGTTGTTGTTCAATGGAATTGGGCCAATTCTGGATTAGCACAAATTCAGCCACTATATTTTTCGGATGGCAATGAACATATCTGATCGGAATATGCAATCAGAAGTGCCAACTTCATTGGTTTCTAGAACACTTTTTGTCAGAAAATTGTTCATTCAACGGTCGTCGTTGTTCAATGGAATTGGACCAATTCTGGATTAGCAAAAATTCAGCCACTATATTTTTCGGATGGCAATGAACATATCTGATAGGAATATGCAATCAAAAGTGCCAACTTCATTGGTTTCTAGAACACTTTTTGTCAGAAAATTGTTCATTCAACGGTCGTTGTTGTTCAATGGAATTGGACCAATTCTGGATTAGCACAAATTCAGCCACTATATTTTTGGGATGGCAATGAACATATCTGATCGGAATATGCAATCAGAAGTGCCAACTTCATTGGTTTCTAGAACACTTTTTGTCAGAAAATTGTTCATTCAACGGTCGTTGTTGTTCAATGGGATTGGACCAATTCTGGATTAGCACAAATTCGGCCACTATATTTTTGGGATTGCAATGAACATATCTGATAGGAATATACTATCAAAAGTGCCAACATCATTGGTTTCTAGAACACTTTTTGTTAGAAAATTGTTCATTCAACGATTAATGTTGTTCAATGGAATTGGACCAATTCTGGATTAGCACAAATTCAGCCACTATATTTTTCGGATGGCAATGAACATATCTGATCGGAATATGCAATCAGAAGTGCCAACTTCATTGGTTTCTAGAACACTTTTTGTCAGAAAATTGTTCATTCAACGGTCGTTGTTGTTCAATGGAATTGGACCAATTCTGGATTAGCACAAATTCAGTCACTATATTTTTTAGATGGCAATTAACATACCTGATAGGAATATGCAATCAGAAGTGCCAACTTCATTGGTTTCTAGAACACTTTTTGTCAGAAAATTGTTCATTCAACGCTCGTTGTTGTTCAATGGAATTGGACCAATTCTGGATTAGCACAAATTCGGCCACTATATTTTTGGGATTGCAATGAACATATCTGATAGGAATATACTATCAAAAGTGCCAACATCATTGGTTTCTAGAACACTTTTTGTTAGAAAATTGTTCATTCAACGATTGATGTTGTTCAATGGAATTGGACCAATTCTGGATTAGCACAAATTCAGCCACTATATTTTTCGGATGGCAATGAACATATCTGATCGGAATATGCAATCAGAAGTGCCAACTTCATTGGTTTCTAGAACACTTTTTGTCAGAAAATTGTTCATTCAACGGTCGTTGTTGTTCAATGGAATTGGGCCAATTCTGGATTAGCACAAATTCGGCCACTATATTTTTGGGATTGCAATGAACATATCTGATAGGAATATACTATCAAAAGTGCCAACATCATTGGTTTCTAGAACACTTTTTGTTAGAAAATTGTTCATTCAACGGTTGATGTTGTTCAATGGAATTGGACCAATTCTGGATTAGCACAAATTCAGCCACTATATTTTTGGGATGGCAATGGAGATGTCTGATAGGAATATACTATCAAAAGTGCCAACATCATTGGTTTCTAGAACACTTTTTGTTAGAAAATTGTTCATTCAACGATTGATGTTGTTCAATGGAATTGGACCAATTCTGGATTAGCACAAATTCAGCCACTATATTTTTGGGATGGAAATGAACATATCTGATCGGAATATGCAATCAGAAGTGCCAACTTCATTGGTTTCTAGAACACTTTTTGTCAGAAAATTGTTCATTCAACGGTCGTTGTTGTTCAATGGGATTGGACCAATTCTGGATTAGCACAAATTCGGCCACTATATTTTTGGGATTGCAATGAACATATCTGATAGGAATATACTATCAAAAGTGCCAACATCATTGGTTTCTAGAACACTTTTTGTTAGAAAATTGTTCATTCAACGATTAATGTTGTTCAATGGAATTGGACCAATTCTGGATTAGCACAAATTCAGCCACTATATTTTTCGGATGGTAATGAACATATCTGATCGGAATATGCAATCAGAAGTGCCAACTTCATTGGTTTCTAGAACACTTTTTGTCAGAAAATTGTTCATTCAACGGTCGTTGTTGTTCAATGGGATTGGACCAATTCTGGATTAGCACAAATTCGGCCACTATATTTTTGGGATTGCAATGAACATATCTGATAGGAATATACTATCAAAAGTGCCAACATCATTGGTTTCTAGAACACTTTTTGTTAGAAAATTGTTCATTCAACGATTAATGTTGTTCAATGGAATTGGACCAATTCTGGATTAGCACAAATTCAGCCACTATATTTTTCGGATGGCAATGAACATATCTGATCGGAATATGCAATCAGAAGTGCCAACTTCATTGGTTTCTAGAACACTTTTTGTCAGAAAATTGTTCATTCAACGGTCGTTGTTGTTCAATGGAATTGGACCAATTCTGGATTAGCACAAATTCAGTCACTATATTTTTTAGATGGCAATTAACATACCTGATAGGAATATGCAATCAGAAGTGCCAACTTCATTGGTTTCTAGAACACTTTTTGTCAGAAAATTGTTCATTCAACGCTCGTTGTTGTTCAATGGAATTGGACCAATTCTGGATTAGCACAAATTCGGCCACTATATTTTTGGGATTGCAATGAACATATCTGATCGGAATATGCAATCAGAAGTGCCAACTTCATTGGTTTCTAGAACACTTTTTGTCAGAAAATTGTTCATTCAACGGTCGTTGTTGTTCAATGGAATTGGGCCAATTCTGGATTAGCACAAATTCGGCCACTATATTTTTGGGATTGCAATGAACATATCTGATAGGAATATACTATCAAAAGTGCCAACATCATTGGTTTCTAGAACACTTTTTGTTAGAAAATTGTTCATTCAACGGTTGATGTTGTTCAACGGAATTGGACCAATTCTGGATTAGCACAAATTCAGCCACTATATTTTTGGGATGGCAATGGAGATGTCTGATAGGAATATACTATCAAAAGTGCCAACATCTTGGTTTCTAGAACACTTTTTGTTAGAAAATTGTTCATTCAACGATTGATGTTGTTCAATGGAATTGGACCAATTCTGGATTAGCACAAATTCAGCCACTATATTTTTCGGATGGCAATGAATATATCTGATCGGAATATGCAATCAAAAGTGCCAACATCATTGGTTTCTAGAACACTTTTTGTTAGAAAATTGTTCATTCAACGGTTGATGTTGTTCAACGGAATTGGACCAATTCTGGATTAGCACAAATTCAGCCACTATATTTTTTGGATGGCAATGGAGATATCTGATCGGAATATGCAATCAGAAGTGCCAACTTCATTGGTTTCTAGAAAACTTTTTGTTAGAAAATTGTTCATTCAACGGTTGATGTTGTTCAATGGAATTGGGCCAATTCTGGATTAGCACAAATTCAGTCACTATATTTTTGGGATGGCAATGAACATACCCTACAGGAATATACTTTCTGAATTGCTTATGCCTTGGATTTTAGAACATTTTATTTCTATTGTTTTATTTGTTGTTCAACACAAATATTATTGAACGATATATCTCCGTTTTTTTAAAATATAGTATCTTTCAGGGGCTGGTTTGGTTTTCCTCGATTAATGAATGAAAATTTATGAAAATTATATTTCTATGATAATCACAAATTTCATCAGTTTAGCGGCCTTTAGAAAGTTTTAAAATTAGGCTTAAATTATTTCTGGTTTTTTCTAGAAATCGGGTTTTATTTATTCCGTCTTTTAGGCGAAATTTGAAATTTTCTTTGGGCTTAATCGGTATGCAAAGTTTCATTTTGAAATTCGAAAGTTTCCCTGCTGCAGTTACCCACGACTATCGGCGATCCGATGCGAATGTGGTATAAGAATAGTATAAATATATATTTTTCGTGTTTAACATTCAGTTTAAAATAAAAACAAATTGGTGCTAACTTTTTAAATAATAAGCGAGAAATTAATTTTCTCGTGCTAACTTGTACTAAAATTACATTATTCTAGACCCAAACCATTAGTGTTGCCTTGCCGCCAGACATTGTGAGTAATCTGAAACAAGAGAAATCACTTATAGATTTTAGTGTTAGGACTACTAGATTTTCGTTTTATTTATTTTCAATTAAACCAAAAATCTTTTCCGTCTTAATCAAAAAGAAAATTTATGATATGTGTGAAGTTTTCGTTTTCCACTTAGCAATCTGAATACTTTAAATATAATTGTGGGCTGCATGTGTGTTCACCAAAAAAAAACGCAAAATGGAATTATTTCTGAGCCAGAAAACCTAAACGTGTTTGTTGTTGGAAGTGTATCGCTGCGGGTTAAAATGTTTGTGTTTAAAATGAATTAATTAAATTACCATCACACTTAAAATAAAATACCCCAAAAAATAAGCAAAAAGATAAAACATCTAAATGCGAATATAATTTCTTGAAAGCATAACAAAACGGGAGGCAGCCAACCAACACACACGCACACGAAAAAAAGGTTTTATGTGCCAACATAAAATTTTTACATTTTCATAAACCAAAATACGAGAGTTTTGTTAATAACTTTTATCTCAATTTATTTATTTATTTAAGTTATTATTACGTAATATTAATTTTATCTTTGTATTTTATTCACTTTCAGGTAAATCATGATTTAATATTTTCCGTTGAAAAACCAACCAAAATACAGGATCAAATCTAAACTAGAATGGGATAAGTATATCATATTGTTGTTATTATTATCCCTAGGTGAGCTTTTTTCATTATCATAAATACTATGGAAAGGATTACCTATATAATACGGAAAATACATTTTCACAAGTTCCAAAATTTTAACTGTCAATAATGAACGATGTACCAAAAGCAAAAAAATTTGTTATGTGAGGTTAGAAATATAAAAATATAAATATTTTTTTTTGTGGAAAACCATAATATGTTTCAAGGATTGTTTTCAGCCTAAATATAGGATTTTCGGTTTTAACAAAAATTTATATACACCCATAACTGTTATTCGTATACATAAATAAACGCAAAATAATATTTTTGGGGTTTTTCCTAATTTTTATTTTGGGGAAACTAAATTTCTCTACTGGAATTCAAATCATTTTAAAATTAGAATTGAATCCTTGTATTGGAATTTTAAATTATGTAGCTACGAGCGATACGATCGATATAGTTAGGATGGTAAAATATATTTTTGTGGTTTGACATACAAAAATAATTAACTTGAACTATTTGCTTTCATAGTTTTAGTAGCTTATCGTAAAAAAATACCTAAATCGTTCTAATCATCGCATAATATGCACGTATACTCCTTACCTAGAGGAAATTCAAATGAAACCGAAATATAATTTTTATAACATGCAGTGTTAATGTGCTTCATGGCCGTCCAACAAATTTGGCCTTGTTCAAAAACTTCGCACCTGTATACGTCGCGGCGTGTGCACTTCTAGACGAAGAAGGAACTTTAAAGAATGACTAAGAGTGTAAAAGCTCCGGTATTTATCGTCATCTGTCTATTGTGCCTTTGGAAAATTCATTAAATTGTAATAATTTTAAATGATGTTATCTATTATATTTTTTTGACATTAAAATACGAAGGTAAAAATATTATATTTGGTTTTGCTACATTGTACTGTAGTTCTTTTCTAACATGAAACAAATAACGACCCGTAATGTTAATTAGATTTTTATGTCTTTAAATCGAACCGACATTAGAATATTTGGTTTCATGAAGCTAACTGTCATTAGAAAAACACTGGAATAGAAATTACTATAAAATATCAGTATTACACAGTGTCGGGGAGAGCGGATAGGTGTTTCCATCCATTTCATTCCGAATTCTTGGCGTTCCAATGCGGTCTCAGCGACTCAGAGAAAATAATGCTCTCAATAAGCGGTGTGATGTACTTAACGTTAATCAAAAGTGTAGCTACACATTTTTTCGAAAAGTGTAGACTCAAAAAGTGTAGCTACACAAAATATCAAAAAATGTAGCTGGAAAAGAAAAAGTTTGGAATTCGAAATACGTGGTTTAATTAAAATTATTAAAAATAAACTATAAAAAAATATTGAGAATCACAATACTGCAATAATAAGTTTTAGTAATACCTTTTTATAAAAAAAATAATTTTTAAACCAGAAAATCATCGGAACAATGAGTGCCGAGTGTAAAATTTGGTATTCTCAACTTTTCATGGTGTATAAAATGTGTACAAAAAATTTCAAGACAATTTGCATGTTGTGATTGGCGATATGGCGCTACACGTGGAAACGTCTTTGGCTAAATTCAGTTAATTCTTTAATAATTCAAAAAATCATCGGCACAATGAGTGCCGAGTGTAGAATTTGATATTCTCAACTTTTCATGATGTCTAAAATGTGTATAAAAAATTTGAAGACAATTTGCATGTTGTGATTGGCGATATGGCGCTACACATGGAAGCGTCTTTGGCTAAATTTAGTTAATTCTTTAATAATTCAAAAAATCATCGGGAACACCTCATTTTCCAGGTACTCCACGGCCTTTTTGGCCGTTGCATCGCGTAGTGGCTTTAGCAAAACGAATTTAGAATATTGGTCCAGAATGATAAGGATGTAAGTGTTACCGCTTTTAGACCTGGGATATGGTCCTAGGAAATCCAGGTACAACTTCTGGAAAGGCCTAACGTATTCCACATACTCCCCCATTTTTGGTCTTAGGAGGGTGTTCGTGGCTTTAGTCAGCTTACACATCTGGCACTGGCGCACGTAACCCTTTGCATCTTTGGCCAGTGATGGCCAGAAATAGTAGCGTCGAATGAATTCAATCATTTTTCCTGTGCCCATGTGTGCTGCCATTGGTGGTTCGTGGGCTTGGATTAAAATGCTACCGGTTAGGCTAGCAGGAACCCAAAGTTTCCAACTGGGGATATCGGTCTTGGTGTCCGGATCTTCTGGTGGCTTGTGAATGAGTATCTTCCCCTCGACAACCTTAATGTTGTCTGATATGGGCTTCATGTTGAGCAAGGTTCTCGCCAGGTCCTGATAGTCTGGACTGGTAAAGTCGGGAGCTTGCAGGTCTAAGTGAATAGGATTCCCAACTAGGCTTAAAGTTGCTACCTCATCTGAATGTATTCGAGATAGCGCGTCAGGAACCACATTTCGTGCCCCCTTGCGATACTCTATGCGGAACTTATATCCTTGGAGTTTCAAGCTCCATCTCGCTAAACGGCCTGAGAGTTCAGATTGGTTCATTAACCACTGGAGGCTAGCATGGTCTGTTATTAACACAAACTCGTATCCCTCCACATAAGCTCGGAATTTCTTGATACTGAGAACTGCCGTCAGGCATTCAAGCTCGGTGACACTATAGTTTTTCTGTGCACCATTTAGCTTATGCGAAAAGAAAGAGATTGGATGCTCTCCATCTTCATCATCTTTCTGGAAAATAACGCCGCCCACCCCTGTTTTTGATGCGTCTACCTGGATATAAAAATTACGCGCATAATCCGGGTGCACTAGTACCGGCGCCTCGGATAAGCATGATTTTAATTGCTCGAACGATTGTTGGGCTTGCTCATTCCACTTGATACTTCCTTTAGATTTTAGAAGATCAGTGATCGGGGAGGCGATTGACGAACAATTCGGAATGAATTTCCGATACCAACCACTCATTCCGAGAAACTGTCTGATGTGTTTGACTGTCTTCGGAATTGGGAAGTTTTGGATAGCCGTAACCTTTTCTGGGTCCACCTTAATGCTTCCATCCTCAATAACATGCCCGAGATAATTAAGCCGTTTTAGAAGAAATTTGGATTTCTCCACATTGATGGTGAGACCAGCTTCACTCAACTGCGTCGCTACTAGCTCTAATAGACGGATATGTTCTTCGAATGTTGGGGAAGTGACTAGTAGATCATCTAGGTAGACAAATACTCGGTCATGTAGTTGATGTGGAATCACTTTGTGCATGAGCCTACACATTGTTTGGGCTGCATTGCACAGACCGAAAGGCATTACCGTGAATTGGTATAGTGGTCTATCGGGAACAGTAAATGCAGTCTTTGCCCTGGCTGGTGAGTTTAATGGGATCTGCCAAAAGGCATCCTTAAGGTCGATACTGGAAATGTACTTAGTGTTATCTAGACGACTGAGGAGCCCATCGATTATGGGTAATAGATATGCATCTTTCACTGTTACCGCATTTAACTTCCTAGCGTCTAGGCATAGCCTGGTCTTCCCATTACTTTTACGCACTATCGCCATTGGCGAGCTCCAAGGACTGCAAGACTCTTCTATTACGCCTAGCTTTAGCATCCGATCTATCTCTGAATCTAAATCTTTCTGTACTGCTGGCGATATCGCATAATATCGTTGTTTTATGGGCCTGGCATCGCCCGTATCGATATCATGTTCCAGCAAATGGGTACGCCCTAGACCAAGCAGTTCCGACGAGGGAAACTTGCCCTTTATCTTGTCTAGTATGCCCTGTTGTTCCTCAGACAATACATGATGGCTGTTAGCTGGGTTTTCACTAGCTGACGTGGGGACAGGGGAATTTTGACATGAGCTCTCTGCACTTAATTCTGATACCGAAATTGGAAGGTTGAATACCTGCCAGAAGTCGGTTCCTAAATACAGCTGTTGGGACAGCGACGGGGCAATGTACAAGCATACCGTTCTGGATAGGTTGTTAAAAATGACTGGTAGTCGTACGTATCCTAGAATTTGTTCAGCTTCGCCGCTAGTAGTATGTACCTGAGACCTATATTGTTGGTATGTTAGCCCCTGTTCGTGTAAAAACTGTTCACTGCCTCTCCCCAGTACGCTAATATTGGCTCCTGAGTCGAGCAGTCCGCGAAAGGCTTGTCCGTTTATTGTGACATTGGCATATGGCCGACGGTCTGACCCTGAATGGGTAACTGTCGAAATAATATTTTTACGCCTCTTACGACGCTCGTGGAAGTAGCTTATCATTCGAATCAACTGTCTGTTATCCGTTTGACAAGAGAGTGAACGAGAAGACTTCTCGGGGGTGGTTTTTATTGTCGGAGGTGTCGTACGTACAACTCCAGGTCGGTGTTGCTTGCTGCCTCTTCCGTTGTGTCGTGGGGTTGGCGATTCGGTTCTCCTGGGCCGAGATGAGACTTCCGAGTGTACCTCATCTCGGATCTCCAGTTTTCCGCTTGGTTGCACCGGGTGCAGTCAGGTTTGAGAACATTTCTAGTCCCACACCCGAAACAGAATGTACCCGTGACTCTTTTGCCACAATCCGTGAAGGAATGGTTACTTTCCCCGCAATTCCAGCAGGTGAAGTTTCGGTTACTGGATGGTGCAGGGCTGTGGTCTCTGGGATGGCTTCCCGCATTCTGCTGGTGTCCCTGTTTTAGACGATGATTGATGGCACACACCTGACGGTAA
The DNA here is from genome assembly GCA_963691935.1 of Nephrotoma guestfalica. NCBI lineage: Eukaryota > Metazoa > Arthropoda > Insecta > Diptera > Tipulidae > Nephrotoma > Nephrotoma guestfalica. Next base: position 82,750,914 of record OY829914.1, on the reverse strand, counting down.
AAGCCATCAGTCTGTACGTGGTCAGCCACGTAGTGTTCGTCATCATCCACCATGTCGGACAGATGGTTGCTCTCTAGCGCGCTTATGCGTGATGGATGAGGATTAAACCTCACCTGGGGTCGTGGTCTCATCCCTTCGCTTCTGTGGAGTGAACTCCAGGATGTACTAGGAAGCCTTAACCCGGCCTCAGGGTTATGTCCGAATCTGCTCCATAATGCCTCCAAGGCGCTGCATCGCCGGTTAAATGATGCCAAGCTTGCAAAATCCTTCTCCAAATGGAGTTCCATTTGCAACCCTGGCCTCATATTTCTCCGGATTACAGTATAGAGAAAATCGTCGGATATTGGCTTGTTTGATTGCAAGGCAATCTTTTGGATGGACTGATAGAATTCTTGGATTGTCTCTCTTGGGTAGCGCTGTTTTCGATTATTGAGCAACCGCCTTACATCGTCGTCGTTTGTACTCGTTGCGAACCTAACGGTCACAACTTTTCTTAGTTCCTCCCAAGTTATATCGGGGTTCCGATCGACTGAGCTCCAGAACCACTCCAGTGCTTCTTCCTCTAGACACAAATCAAGAACCCTGACTAGGCAATCAAACGGAATGCAAGACACTGACGCATGCCATTGCATGCGAGTTAGAAACCGTTGGACTGTTAGCTCGCTGTGCAGCCCTTGGAATCGCATCTTCCAAGTTTTCACCTCCTGTCTCAATTTTGTATTATCCTAGGATGGTGCTGGATGAAGCCTAGTGGAATTGTGCGGGCCTTGATGGAACGATGCTGTGTGTGGCGTCACAGAGTGGGGGTCGTTGTCTAAACTTAGCCGGTGAAAATTGAGGCCGTAATCTTCTGAAGCGTCTTCGCCTAAATCTTGAAGCGTGGGGACTGGAGCTTTTACCAGCGGTGCCTTGCCACTAGGACCAGCTTCTCCCTGTGCGGCTGCAGCTGGTGCTGCTAATTGCGCTTCAGGTTCAGGTTCTGGAACCACTAATCCTTCCAGTGCCTCTTGAGCTTGTCCAAATGTTAGCTTGCCTCTTTTCACCATGGCTATTACCCTGCCACTCTCGACCACTACTTCCTTTAGCTTCTCTGACATCTTTAAAATTTTTGGCGATTTACTCACTCGGTTGGCTCTACCTTGGACGTGAACCAGTCTTGCCATCGCCTCGGGCAACCATTCGGCAGCAGCTGTGTTTTTCTTCAGGTCTTGTACCACATCTTGACACAGCTGTCGAATCTTCTTGGTACAAGCCTCTATTTCGCGCTGAGGTTGTTTCTGCGCCGCTACATGTGCCTTACTTGGCGCGAGGAATGAATCCTCACGCTCTTCCTCCAATTTGCGTATTAACGCTTCCTTCATGGTTTGGGTAATTTCCTGGGTGGCTTTATCCACCAGGTTGCGTACCTCAAACTCAATACGCAGTTCTTCGTCCGTCAATTTGTCTATATTAAATTCCATCTCTACCTAGTTTGATAACAATAAATTAAAATCGGATGGTCCTAATTTGGCTACTTAAACTCAATTTTTACCTACCTAAACTCTATGAATTACTATAAAAATAAATCTAACAATCTCACAAAACTGATTGATTCAAAATGTATACAACCACAGTCAATTTCACCCCCGCAACGAGGTGATGGTTAATTCCCACTACTTGGGTCAAACGAGGATAGGAAAAGGAAAATGAAAACCGAATTGAACTGATAAAATATGAAATATTAACCCAAACCAGCAATGGCATTCGGAACTCCGTATATAACGAGAGTGAGACTCATTGCCCTGGTGAAAACATTTTCATATTTCATTAAATTACCCGGTTAAGTAAGACACTTCTTTTGCCCTCATAATTCACAGTCATCATTCAATTCTACCTTAGAAGACGACCTGACTGTGTGAGTGGCAGGCCGAACCGCTCACTTGACTGGGAACAACAACTCGCCGGCTGTTGTTGCGAATTTCCATGATTTTACGATCGCAATTTATCCGATTTAAGGCCAACTTGTATTCATGCACATCCACTTGCAGACACCTAAGTGTGACCAATCGAGTGAATTGTATCCTGGATGTACCTAACCTAACAATGAGAGGACTGGCGACCCCAACCCGAGGGATGATATTTAAAATTTTAAACCGAAGTGGAAAGTACGCGAAAACTTAAATATAAAATCATAGATTGGAAATTCCATTTTTATCTAATTTAAAATATGACAAAACTTAACCTGTGGTAAATTCTAGCCACAAGCCAAATTGTTGCCACTAAACAGGGGATGGTTAGGGGTTCAACTTTACAATTCCAGCTGGGATGCGGAATGATGTGTCAATTTACCTGAGAATGAGCAGCCCTTTATACCACCCAAGATCGTCGCTTGGCAGGAAAGAGATATGCTCATTACTTCAGGGATCGCATCACTCACCCTTGCCAGTGTAGAATTGCAAAATTCTACGTTGTACAAGGTACACGAAAACCGCACAACATTTTTGTTGGTGCATATGAACTGTTGTAAAAAGAAAGGATCGCCGAGTTCCATGTACCACCACAAATACCAGTTCACTCCCCGGAGTGCGGGTTGGGACTTGCCACAGGCGAACTGAATATTCGGAGATCCGGCACAGGAAAACGACAATTTAAGAAACTCATTTGTGTGTGTACGACCCACCCAGAATTAGGTCAGGAACACCGAAAAGGCATGACCGCAGCCATACTCACACAAACAAATTTCTTATTCTATTCACTAGAGATTCATTACACTGTTTAACACTTAAATCACTTTTTTTCACTTAAAAAACAATTAATTTGGCCGAATTTCCGGCCACCGTTGAGAAAACTGTACAGCAAAAAGTTTTTCTGATATTATATGAAATCCAAAATGAACTACTTAATTAAATTTAGATTTAAATTGGATTTCATCAAAACACAATGAGGATTTATAAGACATTTTGGCTGAAGCCGAACTGTTTGGGCGCCACTTGAAAAAGTGGTGCCTACATATAAATAAAATGGACCTGATGTTATTAGGCCCTTGTTTGGGCGCCACTTGAAACGGGTTAAACTTTAGCTACTGCTAAAGTTAACCCAGTTTCATAGAAATTTGCCGCTACCTGTATTCATCACCAGCGGCATTAACCCGTAGCTCAGTCGGGAGAGGTTAATCGGTCCTGGGGATGGGGATGCATCGGTAACAGCCTAGATAACCGCATAAAAAAAAACGAACATAAAAAAAAGGAAAAGTGGGGTATCGGACCCCGAAGTAGTGGTTAACTTATCAGCCCATCGCTTGGGTAAAACTGACCGCGGTTGTATAGGTAAAATGTTTATCGAAACATTTTACCCTAATCTACCTAATCTTAATAAAAACTATTTGGCCCATAGGCCCTAAATAAAGAAAAATAATGTTAATAAAGTTGATAGTGGTATGCTATCGAGGCCTGTGAAAAGAAAAGAGCCGCTTAGCGTCAACAATTTCTTTTTCACAAGCTGTCGGCTTCGAACAACAACAACCACAATGCTTTTCAATATTTGCATCGGTCATTGTCATTCACCTAATAAATAGATCAAGTACATTTATTATGTACATAGGCAACGTAATCAAATTACGTTGATGTACATATCTGCGTTTACTTAACTGTGGCACATATGAAAAATTCTAAAGTGAATGAATCATATGATACCACTATAAATAAAGGCAAAGAAGAAATGTAGAAGGCTGGCATGACGTTTGTTTGAATGGAATGTAGTTGAAGATATTATCTTCGAGGTCATGCCGATGAGGAAATAGATTTTGTTGGGATGGGTTGATAACGGAATTAGGTTTAATTCCGTTACACAATATGTGCCGAGTGTGGAATTTAGTGTTCTCAACTTAGCGTGGTGTCGAAAATGTGTACAAAAAATTTCAAGACAATTTGCATGTTGTGATGGGCGATATGGCGCTACACGTGGAAGCCTCTTTGGCCAAATTCAGTTAATTCTTTAATAATTCAAAAAATCATCAGAACAACGAGTGCCGAGTGGAGAGTTTGGTATTCTCAACTTTTCATAGTGTGTTAAATGTGTACAAAAAAATTCAAGACAATTTGCATGTTGTGATTAGCGATATAGCGCTACACGTGGAATCGTCTTTGGCCAAATTCAGTTAATTCTTTAATAATGCAAAAAATCAGGGAACAACGAGTGCCGAGTGTGGAATTTAGTGTTGAAATTTTTTGTACACATTTTAGAAACCATGCTAAGTTGAGAACAAAGAATAAGAGTATAGAGAGAATAATTAAACAAACAGAAATTAAAAAGACTTTAAAATTATTTTTTTTATAAAAATGTATTACTAAAACTTATTATTGTAGTGTTGTGATTCTCAATATTTTTTGTTTATTTTTAATAATTTTAATTAAACCACGTATTTCAAATTCCAATCGTTTTTCTTTTCCAGCTAGATTTTTTGATATTTTGTGTATCTACACTTTTTGAGTCTACACTTTTCGTTAAAATGTGCTACACTTTCATTATCGTTAAGTGCTTCACACCGGTTATTACTTACATTGTTAATTATAAAATTTTTTTATTTGAAAGTGCAATACACAACAAACAATTGCCAACACAATAAAGAATTGCCAATCGAGACAATATCCGCCACCTTTTTGATGGCGGAACTTTTCTCGCTATCGGATAGATGGTGAAAAGGTATCGTGGTTGGTGACACCAAATTCACGAAATCGTTTGAAAATTGTTTCGCGGCGGAAATCATGTAGAGCTGTATTCGTATGTTTCCCTACGAGTACAACCAAAATAATTTTTTGTGAAATCCGTTTACAAAAAAAAAAATTAATTTATTATTTAAGCATAATATAATTATATTATAATCTGTAATGTATTTTCATTCTTAAAATGTTTAACGTATAATTTCATAAAAAGGTAAAAGAGAAGGGATTAAGGAGAAAGTTATTATTAATAGGTTTATAGCTTTATATCTACACAGTTTCACTACTAACCTCCCGGAGGCATTATTTTCAAAGATATTCGTATATTTATAGCAACTCGCTGAACACAATTTAATATGTCGTGTATGTATGTTTGTGTTGGCACAGGAAAATTATGTATAGATGCTGTTGCTGAAAATTAGCATTGCTTGTTATGACAGATGTTGTGTTATTGGAATTTTTAACGTTTTATGTTTTTAAGACAAAATTAAATCTTGGATTACGCGGGTGTATTATGGTTGGGGTGATTTATGGACACAATTAATTATTGAGTTAACTCTTAGTAAAGCTAAGCTAAGGTACATGTGGAGTCCTTAAGTTTAATTACGTTAAACGAGATATATTTATTCATAATGGTAATTTATTGGTATCGTTCGTAAACATTTTATTACATCTCTAAGTATAAATATGGCGCCATAATAGTTTTCCTAGTAAAACGTATTTTATTAATTTTGCCCGAATTATTTCTTGAAATACGTACAAAGCATTATTTTTATGCTCCACTATTGACATTAAATAATGTATTGGAATTATTTTAATGACATTAAGAGATCATAACTCTAAAATGTTTAGCAATATAGGCGATGTAGGTCATTGTCCCCATTTCGTTAAATCGACAAATTATGTACTAAAAATATATTCTATACGTAAGCATGTCCCTTCCAGACGACTGCTACATACCGAGTATTATAGTTTGTTGGTGACAAAACCAAAATAAATATAAATCATCGAAATAGAAAAAAATCATCATCATCATCCATTTTACAAGAGTAATAAAAGGAGAATTTGTTAGGATAATAAACAAAAAAAAACCAAATGCTGGTTTTTATAGCCACAGTCACAAAAAATAGTTTTTTTTAGTAATTCAATCATAAGGATCGTCCTCTTCAGTAACAAAACTCATAAAAACTAATAATAAAGTCATTTTTATTTTATGCCAATGAACAAAAAATTTTGTTAAATTTCATTCGGTTGCGATGTTAGAATATATAGATATGGATTTTGGCAGCAAGTGCTCGTAAATCGGAGTACTAAATCCGTGACAAAAAAACTGTGTGTACAAAATACTGGAAAGTGGTGGTTGTATATAATGTGATGTTTATTAGTTTTTATTTTGCAAAGACAAAAGACTAAACTTTTATGAGAATTATTAAATTATTTATGAGAAATATTTTAAAATTGATTGCGAATAAATTAACATATAGGTTTTGCACTTCTAATTATCGATGTTGCCAAACACTTTCCGATGTTGCCAAAAATAAATAAATTAAAGAACAGACAAATCAAATTTATCTTTCTGTATTTCAAATTGGCGTGATTTTACAATTCAAATTCAAGCTTTTACCACTCAAATGAAAATTGTTCTTCTTGAAGGATTTGTTGAAGTTTTTGGCAGAAATAAACCGTTATTTCTTGATTTTGTCAATAAAGACCAATTTTTTTTTGTGGTTGTCAAAATGGTACTTGGCACTGAAAACAACTAATAAAAACATTCTTGGTGGTGGGAAAACTTTTTTATCAACAACTCTGTGCCACTCTAATTTTCATATAACATTTTTCTGCAAATTCCATTCGTTTCTTTACAACGCTTTTTCCCATCTCATGTTTTTAGAAGTGAAGCCTTCATACCGTTGAATTGCTGGTACTTATACACGTGGCTGTGTAACTTTAGCGATTAAATTAGCTCAATTTATATCCTTAAAAAATTCAAAAGTTTATCAACTGGTGGTGAAGCAAGTTTCAACATGCGTGTAAACATTGTTTTGACCGACCAAATGGCACAGCGGTTAAAGCTTTGGCGTTTGGATCGGGAGGTACCGGGTTCGAATTCCGATAGGGGCAGGATGCAAATGGAATTTTCATCAACAAATTACGATTTGTGATGAAATGGAACACATCTATGACCCCCTTTCGAAGTGCAAAACTCATGGGCCGACCCATCTTCCATGCCAGTATAGGCTGGCATGGAGCTATGCAATGTCCAGATGTTAATAAAATCGGACCTATAACCGTACGTCCTCGAATTGGCCGACACTGGCGAAAAAGTAAGGACGTAAATAAGCTAACCGCGAAAGAGTTGGGGGAGCCTTGGCCCCAGAACAGATAGCAGGGATAAAAAATTAAAAAAACAAAAAAAACATTGTTTTGGTCTTAAGTGGCCTATAATTAGCTTGCTACGATTACATAAAGTAAGAATCTAAAATTTTGTTAGGTAAACCCAATGAAGTGTCGTTACTAATTCATTAATAATGACAACTGCCCTTGTTCTTCACTTATGTTTATGTCAAAAGCCAGGTGATTCCAATCAAGTTGACTGCAATTTTCCAATAACAATTCAAATTCTTCAATCCCAATTTGTAATACAAAACGTTTATTTTACTTTGCAGATTCTTTCATTCATTTTAGTTAAAATTGAAAGTATTTTTGGAAACCTGAATTTTCTTTGTAAAATTTTTTTTTTTTTTATAAAATCTTGAACTTTATTTAAATGGAAGTGCAAAATCTATATTAACGAATTTCTACCAACACTTCATTGGGTTTGCTTAACTAAATTTTAGATTTTTATTTTATTACTGCGTAACAAGCTTATTGTGGGCTACTTAATCATATGCTTAATATTGCAGTTTTCTTGTAAATTTTGAAAAAATTGGTTCTGGGAAAATTTTATTAGTGGGACTGACTGGTCAAAATTAAATTTTTTTTTTATTTTTTTTGTTTTATTCTTTTGCAATCTTTTCTGGGGCCGAAGCACTCCCAACTCTTTCTCAATTCGCTTATTTACGTCCTTACCTTACGCCAGTTGCTTGCCAAATCGAGGACGTACGGATACAGGTCCGATTTTGTCACCATCTGCACATTGCATAGCTTTATGTCAGCCTATACTGGCATGGAAGATGGGTCGGCCCATGAATTATGCACTCCGACAGGGGGTTATTATTCCATTTCATCCCAGATCGTAATCTGCTGATGAAAATTCTCTTTTGCATCCTGCCCCTATCGGGATTCGAACTCGGTACCTCCCGATCCAAACGCCAAAGCTTTAACCACTGTGCCATTAGGTCGGTAAATTAAAGTTAAGTTCGAAAATAATTTCAATAGTACCAGAAAAAGACATACTTCGAAAGTTTCAATACCAGTCGATAAGACCGGTGTGAAGTTGTTATAACGTCAATTGAAAGTGTAGCTACACAAATTAGCAAAAAAGTGTAATGTACACAAAATGTATTATTAAAAGTGTATGAAAATATTCTATATTTAACAGTTAAACATTTAACAGCTTTCGCATATAGCCACCACTACCATCGAATAGTAGACATTCAAATCTATTCAAAATAATATAGTTGGTACATATAAAAAGGTTGGGCTACCCTGACAAAATTCAAAATGTTGACAAAAACATTACACGAGAGCCGATCATACACACCCAATTAACAGTTCATTCTCGAGTTTCCCCAATATAGCCACTACTATTATCGAATATTAGATACTCGAGGCTATTTAAATTAGTATTACTTGTTGGGTTGGACTCCTCTGAGACAATTCAGAATGTAGAAAAAAATATTAAGTGAGAGCCGGTCATATACGCACCCAATTAACAGTTCATCCTAGAATTTCCGCAATAAAGCCACTACTGCCTTCGTAGAATTGACATTCAAACCTATTGCATGTACCTATAAAATGCGTGGGGCTTCCCAGGCAAAATTCGGAATTTTGACCAAAATAGCCGACCATACATACCCAATTAACAGTTCATTCTCGAGTTTCCGTAATGTAGCCACTACTACCATCGAATAGTATATATAAAAAGGGTTGGGCTCTGAATTTTCTCAGAAAGGATACACATTGATTAGGATTCAAGAATTTGATTTTATCTAAATAAGTCATCATTTGTTTTAATCAATTGACTCAAAGATAGTCGATAAAAGGCAAATCAGACGATAATTGTTCGTATGTAAAGCTGAACCTGTTTTGTGAAGTATAATCGTAACGGCAAACTTCAATTTATCCGCATAAAAATGCTAGTGGCAAAGCAACGATTAAAAATATATGACAATGCACTAGAAATAAGGAAGCGTTAACTGCTTAAACTACAAGTATCATCGCCAAGTTTACTGCTGGTAGGGTAGAAATATAAGCTATTGTAGAAAAAATATTAGACCTTTATAAACTATCGTGACCAACGACGCATGGGCTACTCGTAATGGGTGCTGTCAGTTTATGGGGTATTTCGAGAAAGAAGTTATTTAACTCTTCACATATTTACTACACATCCGAAATAATTAAACTTTTAGAGCTAAAAATTCTTTTAACGTTACTTTTGTTGTCAGCTGTATTGGGATACTCCATTATGCCTTCCATTTCCATTTGATTCACCAATTTCTCGCTTCTTTCAACCAAGAAGATTAGGAGAGAATTATTCATTCACGGTTAAGCTTCTTGGTTTTAACCACTACTTTTAACTACTTCACCCAGATTAGAATATCCAGACCAAGTTTCATCGGCCAGGATTAAATTTAGGAACATATAGACAATAATTGTGGTCGTTACTGGTTTGTAAGGTGTATCCTTTCTATAGTCATTGCCAAATAATTTATAGACCATAAGATATCTGGTGGCTACATGAACTGCGGGACGAGTAGGAGGGTTAATTGGAGACGGTAGACTAACTGATGACATTAACATACGACATAAATTAGCGGTGAACTTCTTATCTTGTGTATTTACCACTACACCCCGGAATGAAATCGTCAATCAGCTAGGATACGCAAGGTATTTTATTCGTCGACTATCTTGAGAATGGAAAGTACCGTATTCAGCGGATCTGGCTCGAAGCGACTACTACCTGTTCGCAGGTTTCTAAAAAATAATTCAGCTTTGGAGAAGCGTTGGAATGAATGTACTAGTCTCGAAGTATTTTAGTTGTTAGCCTCGGGACTTATTGGCCAACGATACATCATTTATATTAATTTCATTCATTTCTTTTGTTATTAAGCTCCTCCTATTTGAATTGGAACGGGTATGTACCGTAGTAAATATTTTAGAAACTTTTAATACCATAAGCATTTCTTTAATTCTATTTAATTTCGTTAGCTCGGAAAATAATAAAATTCTGTAATGTTAAGGAGGTCGAGAAGTATTAATTGAGAACTAAAAAAGATTTAAAGAAGAAACGGTTGAAGGCTTATACCATTGTTAATCATTAAACCTATTAAACCGTTACCCTTCCTTCTAGTAGATCAGAATTGTGTTTTCTTGTGCCGTACGATCGCTAGGTGTCTACAACCGGGTGGTTCCGTCCTAAAAAAATAAATTTTCTATCCTTCTCTCTTGTTACGTATAAACTGTGTAAAGCTGTAAAAATAGGACCATAATCTGGCACAACATGTTTAACAATCGTCGAGATGTTGTAAGGTCGTCGGCCACCACATTATATTCGGAAAGGCATCAGTAGATCATAGGGACATGCATTACGACAAAAATATACCAGTGGCAGCGCCACATCAAATTACCGAATAATTCCGCAATGGGTGGCGGTTACAGGACAGATTCTTTAAGTCTATTTCTACTATATGACTTACAGAAGCTACATCCCATGTGGGGATTTGACCACTTCAGTTGATGTATCAGTGTGTCAGTGGTAGTTTGGGGTGTAAGTGGATGTTCCACAAAGAATTCCCCGGGTAATTTGATCATTTGACCGTACACCGGTTCTGCTGGTGAACATTTTAGGCCATCTTTGACTGTTGCTGGGATTCCTAACAATATGATTGAGTTCTCTGAGCTCCAGTTGACCGTCTGTGTGCCTTGATCGGTCGTAATGTTGACCGGGTCGCCGAATCTAGAAATGTAGTTTTCGACGAACGTTTTTGCGATTGTTTTTCGAAAATATCTTTGATGCAGCAGGCTTCTGGCCACCGCGTGAAACGATCTGCACAAGTTAAAATGTATGTGAATCCATTAGATGGAGGAAGTCGTCCAACCATATCTAAATGGATATTAAATCTTCATGGTGGAATTTGAAAATTCCCGTGAGGTGATTTGGTATGTCGTTGTACTTTGCATTTTTGACAGAATAAAGAAGATTTCGCCCTCAGGGTTATATCTTTGTTCATACTAGGCCAAATGTATCTTAAAGTGACGAGTTTGCGAGTTGATCGTACACTTGGATGTGACATATTATGCAGTGTCGAAATTTTTTCGATGTAATGACTCTGGAATCTACGAGTGGTTGTTACCTGTAGATATTTCACTAGAACTAGAAAGTAAGTCTTGTAGTTCCTGATCGCAACCTTGTGCTTTTGCGATCGTTGTCTTTGCCTTGAATGTGCTGAATGTCTGTCGTAAATTGAGCGACATAATCGAACTTTCGTACTTTCCTTGGATTTTGTTCCGCTTTAGAGGTAATTGCTCTAGCAAGCGGTTTATGGTCGGTGAAAATAGTGAATTCCCGACCTTCGACAAAATAACGAAGGTGTTTTATTGCTTGGAAAATTGCAAGCAATTCACGATGAAATGCGGAATATTTTCTTTCAGCATCTGATAATTCCTTGGTGAAAAATCCAAGAGGTTTCCAGGTCTTATTATTGAGTTGCTGTAAGACCGCGTCTATTGCTGTGTTGGATGCATCAGTAGTGATGCTATATGTGGTTGTATTTAGCGAATGCGCTAAAAAAGCAATATTTTGCAAGCTTGTCTTGCCAAATGTGTATGAATAGAGGCAAGTACTTCTGCAAGTTATGGTATAAATCGGTGGTAGTAGTTTACCATGCCGACGAATCGTTGGATTTGTTTCACGTTTTGTGCTTTCAACGGCAAAATGCAAATGTAAACACGCATTTTGCCGTGTTGATATTGACACCGTACTTTGATAATTTTTGGAAGAGTTGTTCCAAATGGAGTGGGTGCTGCTTCTCGACTTTTGAAGCTAAGAGAATGTCGTCGATATATACAAAAATGAAATCGAGATGTTTTACGATTTCGTTGATGAAACGCTGGAATGTTTGTGCATCATTTCTGAGTCCAAATGGCATTCGGGTGAATTCGAATAAGCCAAATGGAGTGGAAATAGCAGTTTTGTGAATGTCGTCAGGAGCAAGTTTTATGAGATGGTATGCTCTGACGAGGTCAATTTTCGAGAAAACTGTGCAGCCGTGTAATTGCATGGAAAATTTTTGTTAGTGTGGAATAGGATAATGGTCAGGAATTGTGACTGCGTTAAGCCTTCTGTTGTCCCCACATAGTATCCAGTCGTTGTCCTTCTTCTACACCATGTGCAATGGACATGATATTGCTGATGAAGAAGGTCGGCAGATTCCTAGTTCCACCATGTTTTGGAACTCGAGGAAAACTGCTTTGTGGCGAATTGGATCAAGCATTCTTGGTCTTGAAAATGGTAAATGCCATACATTGTGTATTATCGGAGCATATTAGTTTGGTGGAGCTGTTAAAGAAGGGAATTTCTTTAGCAATTATCAATCAATTTGTGATTTTTCAGATCCACTACAAGACCGAATTTCTTTAGGAAATCCGCGCCGATGATGGTGACATTATCGAAGATGAAGGCGTGTTTAAATGAACGTCATAGTTCGATTTCAACGTCTTGTAATTTTGGACCATATAGGTCTTTATTGTGGTACCATTTGTTGCTGCCAGAACTAAATCGGGATTTCGATTTCTTCTGTAGCAGTACTATTTGCGGGACGGGTGTACTGCGGTTGTCTTAGGTTTGCCGCTACGACCTTGCCTCTATTGGTTTATGGAACCGATTTGCGGATTCCTTTTGTTGTGTAATACAAGTGCATGGTTGAGTGCAATTTGATGCAGTGTTGCCAAATTTTGCGTGATACCAACACCAGTTGCGTGGAAATCGGTATCTTCATAATTGTTGATTGTTTTGTTGAAATTACCATTGTTTGAATCAGGGTGAGGATCAGCCTGATCCATAGTTTTGTGATGGCGTTGACCGTGCAATTTTGGCCGGCCAACGATTTGATTCGGTGCATTATGTTCGAAGGTTTTTGATCACCAATATCGACTTTGCTTAACATCGTTTCTAACTTACGCTCCTCGCATTAAATGAAACAGAGTGAGAAATATTTGTTACAAATAATGACACATGTACTATAACAATTTTACTTTTATATTTAAAAAACTGTTTCATCTTAATAAAGTAGCGTTCGGAGATGTGTTTCATCTAATTGAGGGAATATAAATATAAGCAAACAATGTCAGCCGGAATACAACCGCTTATATAGTTTACCGAAAATTCGATTTCTAGCACAAAGGAGCTACCGGAAAAATGTAGGGCAGGATCTACACTTGGGCTTGTCGCGCAATACCTTAGCTGAAACCTTAGGTTCCAGAGGTCAAACAAACCTTTGTAATAATTTGAAATCCTTATACGGGCGAAATTAAAACGGAGGTTTATAAAACAAAAATCGAATTTCAGGTGTAATCGGTTGTGTTGATGGCTCTCAAATTAAAATAATTAGACCCACATCACTAGAGCACATTTAATATAGCAGGAAAGTCTTGATTCTCATGTGCTCGTCTTTAATAGATTTGTAAACTACGAATTCGGGCTTTAAATGCTACTTCCTGCTGTTATGAACGTCACAAAGTCACATGTTTATATCTCAAAGTAACCAATGATGAACTTCAACTTTCAGGAAATTCGGGGTATCCATTGGAGCCGTGGACCATTACACCATATCGGGCTGCGAGTTAAAACAGTTCCGAATCTACATTACATTCGGCTTAATTAAAAACGAGAAATGCCATTGAAAGATCAATCGGCGTACTCAAGGCAAGGTTCCGCTGTCTTTTATCTTTGTTTTATTTTTCTTAATTCGAATGAGTTAAAATGAGTTTAAATAAATATTTTCAATTTTAAAATATATTTGTTTAAATATTGGTTTTGTTTCTGATTCTGGAGGTATATTTTATTAAGTTTGATATTAATGTTTTACATCCCTTTTTCTTCTAGGTCGACGTGTTTATATAGCAACAATTTTTTGATATCGGTTTTCATCGAATGGACGAGGTTGGTGTGGTGGACGTGGTTGAGTGTAAACCGCTTCTGTGGCAGATATGTCTAAACTATTTGACGGGTGCACTATTTCGATTGTAGTTGGTGAACGTGAATCTTCCGTTCCATTTTGTGCTTCCCATGATTCTTCAATTATGTTTCTGATAAATTGTGTACTGGTGGGTAAAACTTAAACCAGTTCCGTTAATTATTTCCCGAACACTAATTAATTTAATAAGCCTCTCTTCCAAATTTGTAAAACAGTAGTCATTGCTAGACCGGGGCCCCTGTTTCTTATACTTCCAGTCTTTTCAAACCTAAAAGTTGTATGGATTTTAATGTAGGGTTCATTGTTCTGTATTACGGTTGATTTTTTTATAAGCATCGAAATATCTTTCTGACATTTTAAGTACCCTGTCCACTACCGTCAAATGTAGATTTATATTAGTTTGTTGATATTTTTTTTTTAAATTAAAGTATTAATTCAATTTTTCTCTTGACAGTAAACTATATTTTTATGCTTCTAATGTGTTATATCCATCCATATTTTGACTACTTCTTCTTAAATATTGATTGTCTTTTAAACACTTTATCCACTTTTTAAATGAGAAAAAATAAAATCAACTACTTTGTGTAGCGGCAACCCAAGTAAATTTTCACGCGACGTAGTGGGTTCGGCCACCGAATTCTATCTTATGTAACAGATTTCTTCTAAACCAGATTTCAAGCCGGTTTACTGTTAAAGTTCTATAAATAATTCATTACACTCTTCTACAGTGTTAAAAATTATTTGTGTAATATGTACGACTACCATGCACGCGCACCATCTGGTTTACCTACAAATTTAGCGAAACCGAACAAAGTAATTTTAAATTGAGTTGGCCCGAGTAACGTCCTACGTCCATACATGAAGTACATAAAATCTCTGGTAATATATAGGAAAAGTGGAAAAACTGAAATTAATATTAACGAATTCATTAGAAAATACGAGGAAAAACTGTTTTTCCTCTTATTAAACGTTCATCTTGTACACGTATATTTTATAACTGTAATACACATTTTTATAAAACTTTCATAAGATTTTTTTTTCGTATCTCTGTTATCCATCGTTTTATTGATGCTTTTTGCATCATCATATTGTTGTTATGTTTATAAATTAAAAGTTTCTCGAGAAGCAAAAACAAGAACAAATTGCAACACTCAGTTTTCTCATTTTTTTTTTCAACAAAACTTTTTACAGAAAGTTTGTTCTTGTAAGTGGGAGAACAAAAAAACATAAAAACTTCATTTTTAGGAAAAAAAAAAATTAATTTTTTAGAAGTAGAAATAATTTATGTATATGCATTCAAACTAACATTAAATTTTTAATTCATCTAAATGGATTTGTGCCAGACGAATTATTCTCGTAGCATCTTTATAACATTTTACTGAATATTGACAGAACAGTCAGTTAATTTTGTTTTCTAGTAGTCAAAAATATTATTTATTCAAAATATTATTTGGCATTTTCAGCATACTTAGATCTCACGTAAAACAAAGGAATATAGCATAAACATTTTTTTTACTAAAAGCAGTGAGAATCTCAGTGTGCTGGATACGACCATACAGCTTTTCCACAAACTGCGTTTTACAACAACAATCGATTGATTGCTTGAGCGAAACGGATAGAAAAAACAAAAAAATAAAATTTTAGAAATCTAGTAGGTATTGAAACAAAATGTGAAAATTTTCACATTTGCTCAAGCGTTTACCAGTAGAAGACCGCAAAATACCCCACTTTAAAATTTGGTTTATTGGCGAAGAGGTAAGAGACGAAGAAAACTCATCGTGTTGCCGCACTGTGTGGTAAGGCTAATTGTTTTATAATTTTAGTTGTTTTTAGAGTATGAAGTATGTTTATAATAAACAAGTAAACCCCGGTTCTGTAAAGAATCGAACATTTTTATAATACAAATTTCAAGCAGGTTCTGGTTATGGCATAATTAAGTGTTACTTTGATATTTCCTTTTACTTACTAGGTAGTTCATTATGTGCGTGCGTGGTTCTGTGCAAACCAAATGTCTACAGCCCAGATGGGTAAGCAGACCGCGGTTAAATTTCATATTTAAGGTTTTTCCATGGATTGAGAGGTCTCATTGATTTTTTCGCCGAAATCGGTAGAGCGGAAGTGGGAGCTTCCATAGGAGGTTTTTCGTTTTTGGCAAATATTTTGTAAATTATATCATTAACAGGGAAAACCTCTCTCTAGTACGACATAACGATGGATGTCCAAGGCATCAGGGGTGTGTTTACTACCGATAATATAAGTATGTTCACATGGTGTGAAGTGTGTTACACAACATCTCCCCCTTTTTAATTAAATTCAATTAAATTGATGTTCATTCAGTTTAATTTAATAAACAAAACTATCTATTACAAAAGTATTTAATATTTAAATATTCAAATCTATTGTAAATTCTCAAATTTTAATTTTATTATTGCACATTTCGAGTGCAATTCTCACCAGGAGAATTAGTGGCCGAAGGCATGTTCGGGACAACTGTCGTTATCCGATGTGAACCTTTCTTCACATTGTCGTCCGCATTATTGTATTCCGGGTTACCCGTTTCAAATAAGAATATGAGCAGGAAATTTTCTAAGCTGTACTACTGTTTGATTTATATTTTCTAATAACGAATACTCATATTTTTTGTGATTCTCTCACGATTTGCAAATTACAGCTTTCTCAGCCTCTGCATTTGATCGTGGGTAATTTGAACTAAATGCTACTATTGGAAAATTCAGTTCTTTGCTAAATCGTTCGAACTCTAAATAGGTAAACGGAATGTTATCGCCAATCATTATTTTTGAAATGCCATGCATAGAAAAATATATTTTAGTTCGTTTATCACATCACTAAACTGTTTTGCTTCCAAAGGATGAACTTCAATCCGTTTTGAATAACAATCTGTTAGGGCCAAAAAATCCTCTCCACCTATTTGCATGACATCCGCAGCTACCTTTTCAAAAGATACATCCCCCACTTCGTGAGGTATACGTGGGTCTTTGTCATTTGTTTACTGATATTTTTCTCATGTTCGACATTTTAACATGTAATCTTCAATATCAGTGTCGTTTCCTGGAAAATAAATTGTCGGGCTCTTTGTTTCGTTTTACCTATATGACGTTAGACTCTTGCAATAGGCCACTCTCATTACAATCATTTAAGAATTTCTAATACGCCAAGTCTGGGAGGTTTGTTTACTTTTAGGCCAGCCTTCTTGGTTTACTTGGAATTTATTTACGTTAAATTTAAATCCGATCTTCTTCTGTTTCAATGGTTAAATTACACCTGTCTGTGCGTCCCAAATTGCTCGCGCTTATATACTTGTACATCGCTGTTCGAGATTATTCCATTTTTTGTAAATCACTTGCATGTCGTTGCATTCGAGAACATTCCACGTCATCAATTTCTCTGTCTTGTTTGCCACCGTTTACAATTACTTATTTCCATATTCCCCTCCACATGGAATTCCATTGGAATTATTCATTCTAAAATTTAATTCCCAATTAGTATTGGAGGATTACTTCATCCGACAATATTAATAGGACGTGTTAAAACTAAATAATAATCGCCTCATTAAAATTTTGGGCTCTGACTAGATTCGAACTCGCAACCTTTAAGTTGGTAACACTTGGTGGTCTATACCTTAACCATTCAACCACCGAGTGTTACACTGGTTTAGAGTAGAATTCGTAAAACTACCTCAAACTTAAATATGTTCGTCTCGAATGTGGACCACTTTCCTTCCACCCTTAAAGCGTTGTTGTATCCGATACATATTGTCACTGATCCTCGCTCTGATCTGTTGCGCTTCCGATTTATTTCTGGCGTCGTTGCTGTTGATCTCTATTGCTGCTCGATCTTTGTACGTTCGCCTTCGTTGATCAGTAACATTATTTTTGCGGCTTCTTAATATTCGACAAATCGATCGTTTCTCGTCTTTCTGAACGCATTTCACTACTGGTCCATCATGTTTATGACCCTTTCTTTAGCTCTTCATATTGCAGGCATCACCTTCTCAACTCCAATGCGCGCCTCCAATATTTGCAATCGTACTGGACTCTTCTGTTGGGCTTCTCCCTTTGTTCCAAGCCAATTCGTCGGTCCTTTTCTCTGGCCGTTAATTCTTTTTAAGCAGACTTTCACTATCCGAGCTTGAACCAAACGTTTGCTACTGGTCTTGGTTATTTCTTGAACCCTCTTTGGTTTTCTTTATCTCGGCGTATGTTCCTCTCGTCAGTTTTTATGATGCTTATCTCGGAAATCAGGCTTCTCCGCGAAAGCTCGATCATTCGGCCGTTCCTTACAGTCTCGGATGTAGTGACTCAACTTACTGCATCTGAGCATCTTCTTTGACTTTTGATGTCACCTGGCTCAACACTTGACTGTTGTTATTTTATGTGTCTCTAATAGCTAGATATCCTCGCCATAGCTGCCTTATACGAGTATACCAAAGCCAACGCCAATACTTCATTCAATATTTTTCCTCTATTGACGCGCCAATTTTGTGATCTCTCTTTCCAAGTATTGCAGGTCCCACCCATGTTGCTGCCGCTTGCTTTGGAGTTGAATCTTATATAATTCTCTGACGTGTGACTGGCCGTATCTAGATATTTTAGATCCATCAGTTTGCAAGGCACCTGGATCTTTCCCACCAAGAGCCAAAATGCGTGCGATGATCTGCTCCTCGGCGGCCCAAACATTGTGCTTTACTGCCTTAAATTGAACTTTAAAATTTGCAAATGAGATCGCGCCATCGAATGTCAGAGGATTTAGAATTCCCTTTGAGCTTTCGGCAGCTGTTTTTTTGAGGTATATGTTTCAAAGCGAGCCTCCACTTGCTTAATATTATTTTCTAACTTCTGCCTGGTTTATTCAAATTCTAAATTGCTCCCCTTAGATCTTTAACTTGGAGATCTTGGGCGTGCTGAATTTGGTTGATTTGGTAGTTCTTCAAATTACTCGCGTTACTGGTCTAATTGGGCAGCTTGCTCAGTGCAGAGTTGATTGAGTTTTGCTCCTTGCTGTCCTTATTCAATGTCCATTCTCTTGCATTGCTTTCATCATAACTTTCATGTCCAAGGATGATTTATATTCACGTATGACGTACACGTATCTAAAGTAGATTTCGTAATAATATAAATTACTGTCCCAGGAATGTTACTAAAGTAATTTTGTTCGTTTAGTTTTTGAAATTCTTCCGGGGCTGTGTTTATGCCAAATGGTAGTCGCTTAAAACATAAGTATCCATACGGATTGCTATATGAGTTTTTCAATTTTGCAATTTTCTTGAACTAGGATCCAACTGAATTTGATGAAGGTAGGTTTCAGTGGTTGCTTACTGCACACTTAGGCCCATTGTGATATCACTCATTCACTCCACAGCATTAACCCATCTACTTCACCTACTCACACAACTACAGTATACCACCTGCACATTGCAAGCTCCATCTCAACCTGTTCATTGACATGGAAGGTGGGTCGGCGCGTGACACGGAATTCTGCACTCCATCAGAGGCTCTTAGTTGTATTTATTAGCATCACCGATCGTAATCGATGATGAAAATTCGATTTGCATCTAGCCTCTTATGGGATTCGAACCCAGCACCTCCCGGTCCAAGTGCCGAAGCTTTAACCACTGCACCACTTGTCCGGTAATGTGATTTGATGAAAGCTAGCGACCAATTTCTTTGGTTCAGGCCTCCTTTAGGACCAAGGTAAATTTTTAGAGACTTATTTGGTTTTTTAATTACCACCAGGTTGGGTTTTGCTTCAGGTGGTTCGGTTAATCTCTCAATTATGTCTTATCTCTGTAAGTTTTCAAGAGCAAGTTTTAATTTAACCCTAGCTTTGGCTCTCACAGTTAATTTTAATAACTGAGGGAATTCTGTTAAATCGCTTAAGTGATTTTAATACTAATAAAATTAAAATAATGTTGTAACAAATAAATTAAAAAAAAATACTTTTAGACTTATTTGATTGCACAGACATATGGCCATATTTTCCATGGCACTAAATATTAAAACTACTCAAACAAGTAAAATTTGAAGTTTATTAAAAAATGTTAGGAACTCTCCTGCGCTCCATTTAAAAAGTGTGGCCTAATAAAAAGAAATTGTCCTTACGTTTGTTCGTAATTAAAAAGCAAACTGCCTATTTCATTTGAAAGGTTCAAAAATCATTTATATTCAAATTTATTTTCAAATATTCACTTAGAAATTTATTAGTTTTGTTTTTGTTTTTTTAGTTATTGTTAGCCAAAGACGAAATACCACGTGTACGAGTATGTGCACTCGAAATATTAACCGCCTGTCTATGCACGGTAGGGGTAGATGACTTGCCACTGCAATAGCGCCTCTAGCAACGGACGCTTCGACAATTGTAAAAGTATCATACTCTAAAACTATTGCGACGCGGAACGAAACTACCCCGAAAGATATTCGATAATCATAATGTAATTCGTTTTCCGGAAATTGGACCATTTCTTAAGGCGCTGGAGGATCGTAACAAGCGGGCACGAGAGAAAGTGGCTACAGGAATCTTACCACAGTTCAAACCGTCAACCGACCTATCTGCCCGAAGATAATCCGGCCGATTACACATATTTCTTCATGTATTCGAGGATTGCATCTGTGTAGACAACTTCGTCTAGTTTATCAATTGTACTGAATTCACAGCCGCCGATATAATTCTGGATCGAATCCCTCCGTACATTGTAAGTGCCTTTGATAAACTAGCCCAAATATAAATTATCAATCTCACTTACTCGTCACCGCAGGTAAAACATATCCTGAGAAAACGTTAACGTCGCTGCGTGACAATTCATCTACACCTATCATGCATAGACCAGCGAATAATGTTTCGAGTGCACATACTCGTACACGTGGTGTTTCGTCTTTGGCTATCAATAACTAAAACAAACGGCTACGGAGGGATTTGATATAAAATTATATCGGCGGTTGTGAATTCAGGCAACTGCAATAAAATTTAATAAATAAATTAAAATAAATTAAAAATACAATTTATACATACTTACATTACAATATGGCCGAATTTGTTTATTTATTTTTTTCTGTCAAAATGACTTAAACTGTACACTGTCATGGTGGAAATCTTGCATCACGATTCGCGATTTATATCTATTTGATAAAAGATGGCGCGCAAAGCATATAATTTATTGAAATATTTAAAATATGCAATAGTTTTAGATAGATGTCCCTAGTTCAGAGATTTTAAATTTATTTTTAATTTGTAAAATGCTTGTAAAAGTGTTAGAATTAGATTTAAGGTATTATTCTACCTAGAATTCTACCTGATTCTTATCTAGAATTAGATTTAAGGTAACTATTATTAGTTGTCTACGTTGTCGACGTCTGGAATGCAAAAAAATTCTTATGCAATCTACGTGCTATATTACGTGTCGACAACTAATGTAGTTTACTTTGCGTAATCTACTCGCCAATCCCAGTGAGTGATTCTAGTTATGAATTAGCTGCTTGAAGAAGTATGAATAAGCATTCTCTTTGATGTTATATTTAGGTGGGCAATAAAAAATATATTGCAGCTACCACTAATTTATGGTTGCGGGTTACAATTCTCACGCTAATTGCTGGTATTTCGTCACTTTCAAGTTTTTGTTGCAGATCGTCTTTTTATAAATACGGCACTGTCTCCGGAGTTTGCTGAATGTGCATCTCCACAGTTGACACACTTTTGTGGGGTGTCTTTTTGTTCCGTACATTCAGCTGTACGATGTTTTTCTACACAATTTCCACGTCTTGGCTTTATATTACAAAAGGTTTGCGTGTGGCCGTAAACTTTGCACCTTTTGCACTGGAAAATAAATTTAAATTTTTTGAGTGCATCTACTTGCACTTGGATGTGGAGTATTTTGCTGATTGCATACATATTTTTAATGTATTTTGTTCTTTCAAATGTGTAACTTTGTTAATTTTGTGTCCTTTCTCCAAAGAAAGTCCTTTCTCTTCCCCCCGTCTGGGACATATATTTTGAGAACGCCACTGTTTAATGCTGCTGCGCGAAATTTTATCCGATTATTATCCATAATTTTTCTGATGCTTTGATAATTATTCCAGTGATATATTATAACTGGAGACTGAACTTCTAGTCGAGAGTTCCTTATTTGAATGTTTCTGTTCGTGTGAAACATGTGGTGATTTACTCAACTTGCGTTTTTTTTTGTTACGCTTCAAAATCCATCCCGTTTCTTTATTGAGCTTGTCCTCATCTGTTTCATATGTCACTTGACGCAAAGTGGCCGGACTGGCTGAAGTTGGTTTTGACTCACTTTCAAGCTTGTTTATGCTTGTTTGTCAAGGTCATTGATATTTTTTATTAATTCATATTTCTAATGTCGTTATTTGTAAAGCAAGCTATTTAGCCTTTGTACCTTGTCAGTGGTTAGTTCGTATTGTTGTGGTTCATTATGATTCAGCTTTCCTTGGTTGTTTCCAGACACTAAAGAAGGACTCCATTGCCGTGGAGATGACCTTGGACATCTGTATTGCCATTACTTTTGAGTAAGTCATCATTCCGTTTGATGCTTTTGATATTGAGGCTTGTAGAGTGCGCAGCCAAGTCTTCCACCGCAATTACTGGACACGATTTAGTGTTCCCTCCAAAATCCGTTCAAGTTAGAATTGATCAATTAAGTTGAAGCGATATTATCAATACTGAAAATTGGATTCACATTTAAAATTGAATAATTAAAAATCCAAACTAAGTAATAGTCATTGACCAAATCCATTTACTCAAAAATGAATCAATAAGGATTTTAAAGTTTTCCAAAATCTGCTTAAAGGACATTCATAAATGAACAAAATACAGCCCTATGTCACAGTTGATTAACCAAAATTAATTATTTAAATTTTAGAAATCATTTTGGATCATGCTCAGTACATCAAGTACATACAGTTTGAACTATATACCAACTTGTGTTGTCTGTCATTAACGGTGTCAAATTAAACAAAAACCACCATTCCAGAAGCACACACAGTTTGAAGAAACTCAATTGGTAATAACAATTTTCGTTTTTGGAACGGAAATATTGAAATTTTGCCATTCAACTTATGACCTAGGCTGGTTTTTATCTCATTTGATCCTGTTACTGTCAAGAGAATTGCTGCACCTCTTGAATAAACTGAGCATTAACTTAAAATATTAGTCTCGTTTATGGCCAAGCGCCTACAGTAGTATCTGGACCTGGGCTTGGCAATTTTGCAACTTAACAAACAAACTAAATTCGACGGTACAACGTTTATGAACCTGCCCAGTTTATCGTTTTCTTCTCAAAATAAAATTTAGTTGGAAATTTGATTTACATCTATCACTAGTCGTCGTTAGGTCCCGTGGATATCTTTAAACATAAATTCATGTAATTTGCAGACAAACAATTCTGTTTGAGCAAACATAGTTCCATTAAGTTCCATCAAAGTACAGAATCGAAGGTTATTGTTGTTAAATAAATTGAAACAGTTTAGTTGTGGTTTGTGCAACTTTCACGTGCATTTAACTTTATTATTCAAAACCTAGTGATTGTGCTAAAAATTGTTTTTAAATATTTTAATTGCAATTTATAAAATAAGTAAATGTTTTTTAATAGTTTATGAAAGAAATTCGAGCATCATCATTACAAAGGAGTACGTAGTCTTTAGAAACTGAAATATACAGAAATAGTTGAAACACATGACTGTCGTATTATTAGAAGTATAAATACTTACCGACATGCAGGTTCCAACATTTAATGTTGCAAACCTGCCGACATTCAGTTTTGGTGATTTCTGGCCACGCATTATCATAAACAATATAAGTTTTTGGTGCTCGACTGGCAGTAAGTACCACTTTGAACCATAAATGATAGTAGAGACATACTCATTCTGAAATTTCACAAATCATAAAAAATTGTTCTTCTCGTTCACAAATTGGTGTCTTACTTGAACAGTTACCACGGTTCCTAAAATACAGTATTGTAGGAGCTGAAATAGGCCTATAAGTGATACAAATGGTCCTATAATCCATCGAACCCACAATGTAAGTATTATGGACATTGACAACATTATTTCACTAGTTATGAGCTGCGACAGGACCACATTGCAATAAACGTTATCCACCATAAGAATGTAATTAATATATTCTTGATGAGCCCTAATACATTCATGAAGTTGTTCCTTAATTTTTTCTTTGTTTTGTGGCCCTGGTTCGAGTATAAGTTCGTCCAACTGATCTACCTGACATTCAAAATGTTTCCGAAATCCTATAGTGTGTAAAACAAAGTACATAAATGCGGCATCCCCAGCTAGTATACCGGTAAGGCCTACACCAAGGCAATACGCGTGAGTAGTGACATTAATAATGTAGCCAAAAGGAGTATGCCAATCAATAAATGGAAAATGGATTGGGAATATTGTTGTGAGCACTCCATTTTTGCCCCATAAGAATACCGGCAAAAGCATGTATGATACTATTACGCAATAAAAAGCAACTATCAAAAGCTCCGCTATGATAGTGCAATAAACACATATATTTTTTAGAAATTCCGCCATTACTGGGTGATTAGAAAATCGTATGTGTAATTTGCGTATATTTTCGAAAATCATAAACACATCGTTGGGATATAACGCGAGAAAATACATTTTATGAACTCCCTGTAAACGAACAAATCCAACATTTTTTAATACATTTAACTAGAAATATTAAGCACTTACTTGGCAAATCCCACTCACGACACAAAATGATTCCAACTTAGAACTTATCGGCATGTCCGAAAATAGCATAAATATAAAGGATAAAATCAGTGAGTGGGTCACAAAGATCAATACAAGATACTTCGCATTAATTTTGTAACCTGGGTCGACAATATTGGACCCAATTAGTTTGAGAACTCTTCTCACATGCTTTCTGTAATACGTATTGGCCTCAATGTTTGTTCCTTCGTTAACTGTGTTATGCGGAAACTTGAAATATTTTAATACCATTGTCCGACAGAATTTAAAACCACCGTTTTTTGCTTGAATAAACTCTTCTGCGATTGAAAAAAACTGACTACTGTTACTATGGCTTGTTGTACTGAATGCTGATTATAGATTGTGATTACTAAAATATTCATTGTTTGTATATAAAATTGGCCATTTGCATGTTTAAATAATAGGTGCTAGTTTAGTCACGATACACCTATATGCATGCACGAAATATTCGGATTAATCGATATTGTTCGCCTTGAGAACCATACTCACTATTTCACAGCCGAATTTTATTGGAAGTTCTGAAAAAAATGATAATTTGAGAAGCGAAATTAGTCTTTGAATAATAAACCATTCCATCTTTTTCCGCAATTTCTTAATGAATTGTGGTGTAATTAGGTTAGTAGTATTGGTAAGGGATTCTAAGTGCGTTTTGGACAAAATTCTAAAATCAGTTCTTGCTGGCCTAAATTTGTCCATTTTATAACCAATCCTTATGAAATTTGTGTTTTGATTGATTTTTGATTGAAACATAAATTTTAGATGAAAATATGGCATCTGTAACTTCTACACGATTAAAATGGATTTTGAGCTGAAGAGAATTTCGCCAATTCTTAGTTAATAATTGTGAAATTTATATCGCAATGAAAAATTGAATTTTTGATTGAAAACTTAAGCAAGAGTAACAAAATTAAGGGAGATTATCGTTTAGAATTTTCACTATAATTAATGGGTGGTTAGCGGCCATATAAGTTCTTTTCAGTTTCTGGCCCACATCTCAAAAACTCTCATAAGGAACCAATACTTTCGATTGTTTTTCTAATAGCTTAGGTGATAGTGATACGGCATGGCAAAATTGAGGAAATTGCAGTTTTTGTCATCAGTATGACCTTAACCATTAGACAAATACCCAAAAGTATTGGTTACTTGTGAAAGAAGAAAATCAAGAAATTGTAGAGTAAATTTTAACCAAAAATTTTCCCCAAATGTCCCTTGTATGCAAAATGTTACGAACTTCGGGCGTTCGATATGAATTGCTACTCGATTTTGCAAATAGAAGAATCAGCGATTTAGAGATTCATGGCTTATCTACTTGCTGCAGCAGAAGTTAGATGATGAAACTCGAAGCCGTGGGCACAAGAAAAAATCGACCACGAGTTTCTCACGATAACGGAATTTTTCGATTTCTTAATAAAAAGAACAGATGCTCTTCAATCCATCAGAGCACACGCGCCTCGTTCAACAAGATCAGCCGCGCCTCGTCCAATAAGATCGAACACACCAAGTAGATCGAAAACCAGTTTTGTAATGACCACCAAATTCGACTGTATAGCATGTAATAAGCAACAACATAGGCTAATTGCATGTAATCATTTCAAGGTGTTACCAGCGCAGAACTTTAATTAGCATAAACAGATGATGCTTCAACTGCCTCAATCCAGGGCACTTAGTATACGATTGTAGGATCCGAGGTAGATGTCGTGAATGTTCGGGCAAACACCATACACTCTTACACGATCCAAAACCGAAGGTCCTAATCGCAAGCACAGATGAATCGGAGGATAAACCAGAAGTGCAAACTAAAACACATATCACGAATATAGATGAACCCCCGAGTAGACACGATATGGCGTTAAAATGCTCATTGCAGACGCTATTGCCTATACGGGAATTGTAAACGTAATGGATAAGTTCGATAATCCAAGGTCTTGTCGTGTCCTTCTAGTCACAGTCTACCAAGCTTCATTCATAACCGAAGCTATGATACAGAAACTAGGAATACAGCGAGTAAATTACCGAAGTTTAATATCAAGCATTGGAGAGACAAACAGCGGAAAATCCCACGGAAGTGTAACACTTCGACTGGCATCCAGATTTGATGAGATCAATTTAATATCGTTGAATGCGTTAATCATTCCAAAGATTACATCTTTGGTACCTTCTTTCATATTCGATACCAGTCGCATGAAAAGATTCAAAAAATAAATTTAGCAGATCCATATTTTCCTAAGCGGAGATGCATCGGCATACTGATCAAACTCAGACATTGTTTTTGAACTGTTGGGGATGCTAAGGTGAAATTAGACGATACCAATTTAATTGCGCATGAAACGAAATTGGGCTGGATCATCGGAGGTAGATTTGATTCCAATGCCGTACTAACTACGCAATCATTTATAACCATGCGACCTTGCAACAATTCTGGACGATCGTAGAAGTCCCTCAGTGCACCAAGATCACAAAAGTATGCAAAGATTGGTTCAAGGCAACTACAACTCGAAAAAACAGTGGGCGATTCATCACCAAACTTCCGTTTAAAGAAACATTGAAACTAATGGAGTGCACATATCAACAAGCTATTTCCATATTAATGGCAATGGAGAAACGATTCAGAGTACAGCCCCAATTCCGTCAGCTATACACGGAATTTCTAAAGGAATATGAAGAATTATGGCATATGGAACTGGTCAATATAAGCAACGCAAAGCTTCAGAAAGCCTATATCCTACCACATCATGGAGTTTTGGAAGCCACTAGCAGTACTACGAAATTAAGCGTAGTTTTCGACGCATCTGCGAAATCAAGCGCTGTGGTTGCACTAAATGTAAATTTGATGGTGGGACCAAACGTGCAATCGAGTCTGTTTTCAAATCCTCATCCGTTTTCGTTAACATCAATATGTTCTAGTGGGAGACATCGAAAAGAAGTACCGGCAGGTATTGATCGATAAAAATGATACCAAAAACCAATTAATTCTATGGCGACATGACTAACAACGTATCGGACCGTACACATTAACCACAGTTAGGTATGGCATGGCGTCCGCAGCATTCATGGTCACCAGGTGCTTAATGGAATTGGTACAATTACATGCAGAGACGCATCCAGCAGCAAGTCGCGCCTTGAACATGACATCTACGTAGATAACCTAATGACCGGAGTATCAGCCAGATCTAATCAAATTGAAAGATATCGCAGTAGACATTTTAAGTAGCAGCGGCTTCAATTTACCAAAAATGTCATCCAATGACCTTCACACATGGAATTTATTGAATCAGGTATTAGGATTAGCGTGGGATGCCTGCATGAATCAATTCACCTTTCAAGAAAATTTCAAAACCGAGGTAAAAAGGGAACGCATACGAATCGAAGGGCCTGTTATCGCCTTTAACTATTAAAATCAAAATACTCTTCTAAAGTCTGTGGCTACAAAAAATTAAATGGGATGAAGAGTTACCGCCAGCAAGAGCAGCATAGATCGATCTTCTAAAGGAGCCAACCACCAGAATTGATAAAATAAGCACTCACGGATTCTGCGATTTAAGCAAGTGGGCATATGCTGCGGCCATATATGCACGGTCACAAAATAATAAAGGATTGATCGCATACCTAATCTGCACAAAAACCAAGGTGATACCGCTAAGGTAAGTTAGTATTCCGAGGCTTGAGTTGATGGACGCAGTACTTTTGAGCAGACTGGTAAATCATGTCACAGTTACGTTATCAATCATCGTTTCCTCAGTAAGGATGAGGACAGATTCAACAATCGTGTTAGACTGGCTATCCAGTCAGCCAAGATACTGGACGACATTCGAAGCCAACCGAACATCTGAAATGTAACTAGGGGGAAGACAGCAGAAGAAATCTTTAAGAGTAAACAATGGTGGAATAGTCCAGTTTGGCTGTCAAAAGAAGAACACGAGTTCACAACGGCATAATCTCTGTGTCCAAAGGCAGCATTGATCGCTGACGTCATACTGGTATTAAGTAAAAAATATTCCAGCTACTTCAAATTACAAAATGTTTTTGCATATGTGCTAAGATTTTGTAATAACGTCGCAGGACCGATAAGCGGCATAGACAAATTGACATGATTTGACTACGCGCACTTAAGGTGGCGAACCAGAAAATTGTTGTGTATTGACAAATTGTTGGTTTCATTGACGAATATCGATGCCTCCAAAACAACAAACCGATTCTCGTAAAGAGCTGTCTCAGGCAGTTAAATCCGTTCCTGGATATCGAAGGCGTCATGAGAGGCGGAGGGCGGTTCTAAAAATCGATGTTACGTTACAACACTATACATCCAACGATAATACCATCCAAGGCACCGATCGCCACATCCATCACCTACGATGTACATATGCAGAAACAACATCCTGGCACAAACCTACTAATGAGCCTCGTGCGTCAGAACTATTGGATAATCAGAGGAACGGACGTTGCGAAGAATGTAGTTCGCAAATGGATACAATGTTTTAAACAGAACCCTAAGAATATGCAGCAAATAATGAGACAACTATCCGAAGACCGGGTGGCCAACACTGTGGCGTTCGATGCAGTAGGGATAGACTTTTGTTCAAAGGTCCGTTCAAAGTTCATCCCGTGAGGCGGAGGCGTTCGCCAATGCAATACATTTAAAAATTTGCATGAGTCTCACAACCGAGTCATTTCTAGGGGCTTTAAGGCGGTTCATTAGTCGAAGAGGCCTATGTCATTCGATATTTGCGACAATGGCACTAATTTCATTGGTGCAAGAAATTATCTGCACGAAGCACCTGAATTTTTGAGAAATAATAATAATAAAATCATTTTTGATCTCTTAAAGGATAAAATAAAGTGGCGATTCATCCCACCCGCAGCACCAAGTCAAAGCGGTTTATGGGAAAGCGCGGTGAAATCTACCAAAGCACAAATCAATAGAAGCATCGGCGCTGACATAACTACTACTTACTAACCCTTGAAGAGGTTTCGACACTGACCGTACAAATAGAGGGGATACTAAATTCTAAATTCTTCTCGAGTTCCAATTCACCAAATATCAGAAGAGGCCATTCATCAAAACGTACATCCACGTACAATATGGGATATCGTAAATCGCATGTATTTACATTTTTGAAGAAAATGGCAGTTGGAATACCTAACATCATTACAGCCAAGACCCAAATGGCAAGTACGGTACAAAAATTTACGTTTGAATGATGTTGTTCTCGTTCAAGACAAGAATCTGCCACTTATTTACTTACACGCCCTCGAAAAACATTCTATTCAATTACACCACACTTCATAATATTCGTCAACTAGGAATTCCCCTGAAAGATTAGACTCAACGCTTCAAAATCGCCTATTTAAATTCCTCCCAGTTAAGCATGTTTCAATATTGTAAAGTTCTCAGGGAAGAATAACAAGGTAATTTAACAACAACAGGTAACAGATTTGGTTCGTGTACAATTGATTGTGAAAACAATTCCGTTTTACAGTGTCCATTACAATGCCTCAAGCTAACATAGGTCGCTGCAATCAGTCAAATGTGCGGCGAACTACTTCACGTGCCAATCGCACTGATGACTAGCACCAATTACGATCGAGAGCGACTGAAAATGAACGACAAGCAAATAGATTCAGAATGCAACAAGTTCGTGTACATCAAACACACGCCAGCGAGCATAAAACAATGAACGTGAAATAACAATTTGGAAATCGATTACAGTACGGACAAATCAGTCACGATTGGATGTCAGTCGTTTGTCCACATTGTAAGGCGTTGAAATTCAGAGGCGAAACTCCTGAATTGGGTTGCGCAGGTGGGACAGTGAAATTGTCACAATTGGTCCCGCCACCAGAGCCGTCACGCTCATTGGTTTTTGGAACAGGTGATTTTACCCATTTTCTGGCCAACATCCAAAAATACAACAGTTGCTTTCAAATTACGTCGTTTTGTGCAAATTCTTTGGCGCTTTCTCTTAAAAAATTTTCTTTTTCGCTTTCCAGATGTCACCATTTGGTCATTAATTTCCAAAAACATCGAACTTTAGACTGTTAAAAAGTTTATTGTGAAATTGTTAAAGTATCAACTGCCACCTGCAAAACAAAAATACTCCCAGACCAAAAACCACTGCCTTCACCTGCGTTACCGGACGTTCAAATCAAAACTGCTGTAAATTTTAATAGACTTTTTTTGCTTACAACTGTCTGATTTTTTGAATTTTCTTATTCACCTCTTCCACTTGGTTTGGTACGCTATTATACGCGGAACCACTTTCATGCACCACTTGCAATCATTTACTTTCGATATCGGGCATCTGAACGCAAAATGTATGAAAGTTTCATAGACAACTGTATTTGTTTCTGCGCATCGACACACTGAACTGTTCAAATGATCTCAATCTAATGACAGGATCAATGAATGATACCTCACAGCATCAAAATTAGAGAACATTGACAGTTATGTCTACTTTTCTTTGAAGTTTTGATTAATTTATTCGCGTTCAGATCTATAACGTGTGATTTTGATGACAGTTTCTGTTCTTAGCGCACGAGTATTGATGTTTAAATTTATCTTTATTGAACACAATGTCAGCAACAATTCGGCACTGACTGAGTCTTTGTATATTGATTAGCTTGACCGCTGCACGCATTGGATTAAGTTGAAGACATCCACTCAGAGTAGCTCAGGTAAAGCAAAACGAAGAAATCTTCGTTGCACTGCCTCTATTCGTTTTATGTGTATTACATGGTAAGGGGACCACATCTGAGTGGCATGCTCCAACGGGGTCGAACAAAAGTTGTGTACAAAGCCTTCGTTACAAAAGGATTGTAAAATTCTGTAGCCCAGCGCTTTTCGAAATCACACGCAAGGTTTGCTCCAGATCCAAATCTCGAACTGAAGTAACTCCGTCAATCTATGTTGAATTCCTCTGTGTTTTCTGAACACCGTGTATACTCGGCTCTACAAATTTTGCTCTGAAATAAATGTCAGTGTAAGAAGAGTGTGTAAAGTAAAAAACAATTTAATACTCTATGTACACCAGATTATTTTGCTCTGCACAACTTTCGCTCAGGCGACACCATACAGCAAAGCTACTTAAGTCGCAGGTGATATTGATGATCTCAAGATTACCTGATATTTCCGGTCTCTCAGATATGAGTCCACCCACAGCAGAAATTGCGATGGAAACCGTAGGGCTTTGACCTTAATTATAATAATTTTGTGAGAAGCCCTGTCGAATGCCTTACTAAAATCTGTGATAACTGCATCTACTCCATTCCTTGTTTCCATAGCATTCAATATATGTAGTTGATGTAAACTCGGCGAGCTTTGTGATCGTGGAATGACCGTGAGGCCTATAATTAATAATGTCCGATTTGCAGCCTTTCTTATGGATAAGAAAAATAAAAAATCTTTCAAGATAGACGGAAAAATTTCTATCGTGAGTGGTTTAAGAAAAATGGCCGTAAGTGGCTTAGCCATAGACTACCACTGCATTTTTTTAAGATTATGGACCGCAAACTAATAGGCCCGCATGAAAAATCATCTTTTAAATTTGTAATTTTTCCAACCACCGTGTCATCATCATTCTGAACGTAAACCAAAGCAGCCGAACTAGAGAATTTAGTGAACAAAAAAAAGCTTTGCTTATCCTGTTGGATGCTGTGCCCACAGCTACAATGTATAAATTCCTGTCTCGCAATATACAGCCTGCATCGATGCTAATTATTCCTGAGCCTTGAAGAGTGTGCGGACTATATTGAGATCCACATAAGATACCGCATAAATCCATTGATTTGGTGCCTTCAGGGGAATCCATCTTTTCGTGGAATTGCTAGTTTAAAAGCACCAGAACTGTTTTCGAGCGGATTTCTGCTGCAGGATGGCTATCTCGCATCGACCATTGTTCGTGAATGCGTTGAAGACTGGTGATGTCTCGCATAAAAAATGAGGCTGGATGGCTGTCCATAGCCACATATTCATGCAGAATGTCTGACACGGCAATGACTGATAGAAGCGTGTACTCTGTTGCGAACGCCAGTGGGATGATGATTTCGATGATCAAGTTCTGCTTGGTCATTCTGCTTCTGACTGTTAGACTCTGATATACATGTATTAAATCAGACAATTGGTGATCAGGGTCACTGACTGATGTCGGTACGTGTTGCCGAATCAGCGAAAGTTGTTGTTCTAATTGGTCCGGCATGAGTATAGTGGGATTCAAAATCTCATGATGCACAGAGTACACTATATCAAGTAGACTGTGTTGGATGTCTTCCAAATTCTGTAGGAACACGGTTAACTCGATTAAGTTCGTTAGCATTGTTTTAATCGCCACTGCTCTTGTAACAGGTTGTTCATGGACATCATGGGGAGGTTGGAATTATGCTTTGCCAATTTTACCGTGTTATCTCCTAATCCCCGCTTGGATCGCTTGCGCTCCTTATTGCTATCTTCTAATAGCTTACTTTTTGCTATGAGATTGTTGAGTCGCCGGTGCAAATGTTGTAGGATAGTGTTACAGTTGAATCCTGACAGATCTATACAAGCTCCTTTTAGTTGGACTACGGCTTGCTTGCAGTTTTCTACCTCTTTCCAATAGTCGGTCAAGTTATAAAAAATTACTAGTTTCTATTTCATGGCGACGACTTCTAAAGTTCTCATTTCCTCAAAGTGTATGCCTGATGGATGGTCGAAGGGGCGTATTTAAATTCTGGAATATCTGTCGTTTCCGCTTCTATGAGAAGTTTGCATAATTTGGTGATTGGTCGTTTGTAAGCCAAGTCGTTTATCGATAGGTTTGTTTCCGGCGTTTTCCATTTGCTGCGTTGTTGTAATTGGTGTAGATACTCAGCTGGCCTTCTTTTCCAAAAGTCTCATCCGTTGTACTAGATGCCATTTTATGGTTAGAAGTATATTGTCGCCCACGGAAGAAGGTTGGCCTTTTGGAGCATCTCCGATCAAAAAATGGCCAGAAGTTAATGCTTGTAGATCAGAGGGATCATTGGTTAGCGGCGTTAATGGCCGCAAATTAAGACAAGCCTCTATTTGAGCGGTTACAGTACTTAATTCTCCAAGCGTAAGAGTAGTGGCTCCTATAATTCTTTTTAAGTGACCCTTAAATGGTGATATGAAATGCCAAGTTGTTCCGCTTACGGATATCGCATTTGCTATCTCAATAGGCAATGTGGTCAAGGCGATGCGAAGATTCTTCTTCATTTGAGCATCGGCTCCAACGAAATAGATGCCATTATCCGAATACAGATCCGTGCATAAGCCTCGTCGTGACGTGAATCGTTGGTACTTGGTAAGCAGCAATAAAAGCGTCCGTTGTTAAGCTACTAACTATTTCTATATGCACGGCCTTGGTTACCATGCAAACAATGTATCCCTTGTAAGATTTATGACCTCTGCCTTTTCTTGTTCTCAGCTGAATAGGTCCAGCATAATCGATTCTGGTTTTAGCGAATGGCCTGCCTGGCCATACTCTGGAACCGCAAAAGATCACCCATAAGTTGTCTCGCATTTTGTTGTTGGTGACGGAAGCATATAATACATTTCTTTGTCACGAGTCTTACAGGCCGCCTTCCATCCAGCATCCAATATCTATCTCTTAAGTGTGATCGTATCAGCTGTACTCCTCCATGCAACATTAACTTGTGGGTCCTTTCGAAGAGTTTCCGCGTAATTGGATTATTTTTACCCAAAATAATGGGATGTTTGGTGGCTGTTAGGCGATGTTTGCGTTTTGCAGTCGCCCTCGCATTACGGCATTATCGTCTAGAAATGGATTCAAAGGTAAAGCTTGCTGTTGTTCGGCAATCGTTGTGTGTTTCTCAGACATCTGAGTTCCTGGTAGAAGTCTTCCTCTTGACACATGCAGAATATAATGCGTGCAGGCGTGATCGCCTTGATCGCTGGAATTTTCCGTGCAACCCGATTGATGACCGTTGGACAATTTGCTACCACTCGTTTTGATTTGTCATAACTGGAAATTCTTTGAATCAATTCCAACCAGAAGTTGGTTAAATTCGTTGCTGCTGTTAATGTTACCTTCTCCTTGTATTCCTCGGGAAGATGGACTTGTGGGTCCGTCTCACTGTTTTGCTCGATATTTCCAGAGAGTTCTCACTCATTTGACTCATGTTGTAGAAACGCTGGTCCGTGCCACCATAACTTGCAATGGACTAATTCTCTTTGAGATATTCCTTGAGAAGCGAGGTCAGCAGGATTTTCGTGCGACGTTACGTGATGCCAAGTAGCTGTTGGTAAATTTTGTCTTATGCAAGAAATGTGGTTCGCCCAATGTCGGAAATTTTTATATTAATTTTCTTCTTTTTGAAATTGAAACGATTTACGGCTCTGGATGAAATTAGTGTTGTTTGGCATCCAGGATCTATCAGGGCTCGCAGTGTTACTGCGGTTGGTGCCTGGACCACGGCAGTTAGCAATGACACTGCCGATGTTTGTTGCACCACGAGTGTATTTTGTCCACCGTTGCATACTACGCAGCATTCCGTGGCGGAACATTTGAACCTGTCATGACCGTCTAGGCATCACACACAGCGTTGTAGATGGTTGACCAATTTAGCCTCTTCCAAAGTCGGCATATTTTAGAAGCGTAAGCAGGTCTCTAATTTATGATTTCCGTTACAATTAGGTTGGACGCGGTGTTGTTACAGGCTTGTTTTTTCCATAGCTTCTAAAGATTGTAATCGCCATTGTAGAAAGTCAAACAACATGTTGAACGTTGGGATTTCCTTGGGTTGTTGCAGATTTCTCTGAACCAGCCCTATTGACTCCGGATCGAGCTTTTTAGTGACTAGAAATACCACAAATGCATCGAATGAGGACTCCAGTTGGAGTTGCTGAATGTTATGCAGCACTTGTAGCGTAGACATCGACAGTAATAAATTGAAGTAATTGCCGGACATCAACCTCCTGTTATCGTATCTAGCCTTTACTGTTTCCCATGCCATATCATAATTTTCACCTGTTGCGGCTGTAGATGAGCGATGAGCTGAGGTGCTCCCGTTTGCAGCTTAGATTTTAAGTAGGTCATTTTCATTGTGTTGAACGAGGTCCATTTATCGTAATCGCCATAGAAGGATGGTATTTCTATTTGTGGCAATTTGACCTTTTGCTCTACGTGTGGTTCGCTCGTAATACGGTCTATCAGCTCCTAGCATTGTTGTAATCGGATTATCATATTTTCCACTCGATTTTTTGTTGTGCCATAGTAATCTTGGACGAAATAATTTTTTGCTTTATCCTTTTCATCCATTTCAAAGGGTTCAGCTGTGGTCTTATGATGCTCATTACCGCTGGAGTGTGATGAAAACTCAAGTTGCTTTAAAGGCGGAGGCTTGTTGGATTGCTGATTACCCTTGTTTAAATTTGCTTCTGGCTCTGCTTAATGGCTCTCCGAATGATGTCGTCATCGTTGGACTCAGTTGTCGACCGATGTACTCGTTGGAGTGCTCGGAGGTCCTGCGTTCAAGCTTTGGCGGATGTCTGCTAGAAGCCAAGTACATTCATCCTGTGTTGTTTTCCTAGCAGAACGATACAGGTATAATTGGATAGCAACTGACTTATGTTGGCAGTGATCTTATTTTGTTGGTTCGCTGAATGTTATTCGACTTGCTGGGCCGTTCGTTGGTGGTTGGCGCAAAAACCTCGCGTCGATGATTTGCTGTGATGTGAGTTAAGGTAGCGTGGTATTTTCGGATTATCGTTGTTGTATGTTGCTACCATTTTATAAAAATAATTTTTTTTCCCCCACCAAACCAGAAAACTATGAGAATGAAAGCGGATGTATCATTTTCACATAGTCGTTTTGCATTGAATGATCATCCGGTCATACGCTTCACAATTGTTTGTCTTGGTTGGACCTGTTCATGATTAAACATGTCAATATATTTAGTTCTTGATTGTACCACAGAGGACTGGACAGATGTTTATTTGATGAGGGTAAGGTTCTGGTTATAAGTGAAAACCAGGTATTTATGACGATCCTGTAAAATTTCTTATTACCTCTCTAGTCTAGGTCGTTTGTTAAGGAACGCGGAAAATAGGAACATCTTCAAAGAATTTTGAGAATCTTTCTGAGATTCTGATTGAGCGTGGCAATAAAAAAAATTAAAAATTTCGATTATAGTAGAAATCGCGTTCATCAAGGTTTTAACGAGACCAAATCAAATATCGTTTCGTGGCCTAATTCGAAACGAATATGGTATCTACCTTCATTACAGCATCCGCTAAGCAAAACTGCGGCACGCGGATACGCGGGGAAACGAATGGGTTATGCAATCAATTTTTGAAATTGGGTCTTAAAGTTTTATTGCGTGGCTATGATTTTGAGCATTGAAGTCCCGTGCCACAAAGTAGTTTATACTGATAACTCTATATTTTGTTTAAAAATTTAACTGTGTATTAAATTCCACATTCAATTCTACATAAGTTTATGACTTTTTTCGAATAGTTCTAACATTGGTTTTTTTTCAAATGTGAGGTAGAAATTACAGTCCATGGGGCCCGACACAGATCTATCAATAAAAAAAATCAAAGAGTTTTGCAAAATGCAAATAGAAACAAGCCTTTTCGACATTGTTTACATTTTCTACATTGTTGACGTCATATTTGTAATTGGCACAACACTGATTACAAGTGTTCTTTACCCAACCGGTGTTGTTCTTAAGTGAATTGAAACAGTTTAGTAGTGGTTTGTGCAACTTTCACGTGCATTTAACTTTATTATTCAAAACCTAGTGATTGTGCTAAAAATTGTTATTAATTATTTAAATCTCACCTAACGTAATAAACCGCGTGCAATTTATAAAATAAGTAAATGTTTTTTAATAATTTATGAAAGAAATTCGAGCATCATCATTACAAAGGAGTACGTAGTCTTTAAAAACTGTAAGGTAGAGAAATAGTTAAAAGATATAACTGTGACGTATTTAAAGGCATAAAGAAATACTTACCGACATGCAGGTTTCGACATTTAATTTTGCGAAATTGCCAACAGTCAGTTCTGGTGAATCTTGGGCGCGTGCTATCATAAACAATATAAGTTTTTGATGCTCGACTGGCAGTAAGTACCACTTTGAACCATAAATGATAGTAGAGACATGATCATTCTGGAATTTAGAAATCATAAAAAACTAGTTCGATACCTATGTACCAATTTAGAACTCCATTGTGTTATGGCATCGCTTTTAGAAATAATAAGTATTTTTGTTGATTGTTTTTAATTTTGTGACGTTTGGTGGTCAATTATCGTGGTTAAGAATATCAAATTTGAAATTAATTTTAACTGTCTATATTTTTACTTGACTTTACTCTTAATTCGCCAGCAAGAGGCGCTAACACAACGGAGTTCAAATGTTCCTACTTTCTTACTTGAACGGTTACAATAGTTCCTAAAAGACAGTATTCTATAAGCTGAAATAGGCCCACAATTCCCGTAAATGGTCCTATAATCCATTGAACCCACAATGTAAGTATTATGGACGTTGATAACATTACTTCGCTACATACGAGCTGCGACAGGCATACTTGGCGATAAACGTTATCTATCGCAACAACGTATTTAATGTATTCTTGATGAGCCCTAATACATTCACGAAGTTGTTCAGCAATCTTCTCTTTATTTTGCAGTCCTGGCTCGAGCAAAATATTATCGAGCTTATCTATTTGATCTTCAAAATGTTTCCGAAATGCTATTGTGTGTAAAATAAACTAAACAAATCCAGCATCTCCAGCGAATATACCAGTAACACCAGCAGCAACGCAATATGAATGATTAATCATATTAATTGAGTATCCAAATGTAGTGTGCCAATCGATGTATGGAAAATGGATTGGAAGTATAGTGGTGAACGTTCCATACATTTTCCACAAGATGGCCGGCAAACACATATAAGACACTACAGTGCAGTAAAAAGCGACTCCCAATAATTCACATATTATGGTGCTATCAACACATACTTTTTTGAGAACTTGCGCCATTACAGGGTAGTCTGCATATTTGATATGTAATTTGCGTATAATTTCGAATATGAGAAAGACTTCGTTAGGATATAACAGGATAACATACACTTTATGTACTCCCTATCAATTAATAAAATAAACGAATTTGTGGTATGCTAGTTTTAAGTAAAATATTATAAACTCACTTGGAAAAGAGCACTAATGACGCAAATTGCTTCCAACTTAGCACTGAACGGTATATCCGAAAACATCATGTAGATAAAAGAGACAACAACTGAGTGGGTCATAAACAACATCACAATTAATTGCGGAGTAATTTTAAAATCAGGATCTACAATATTTAACCCGAGAAATTTAAGAGCTCTTTTCATTTGTTTTCTGTAATACAGATTGGCGTCAATGTTTGTTCCTTCGTTCACCGTGTTATGTGGCCACTTGATATTGTTTAGTATCATCGTGCGACAATTCCTTAACACTCAGCTTTTAATTCGACAAAGTCTTGTTGTATGTTATAGGTCTGGTCAGCCGTTCGAAATAATCAAAACTGTTACTGTGCCTTATTGCGCAAAAATGCGGTTATACGTTGTGCTTAATCAAAAATTTATAGTCCATCGAAGTAGGTGGTGGATGCTTTTCGATAATATGTAATTTAAAATCATAATAAATCATAACTCATAATAATATGAAATGCATGAACAATTTTGCACGTAACCAGTTATTTACTTGATTGTGTAATGTACGAAATAATCAATATTGGCAGCCTTGAGAACAGCAGTCACCATTTCTCATCCGATATGCGTAAATATGTAATTATTTATTAAAGAAATCTATTCTGATAAGTAGTTGTGCCCTCTTTGGGGATGGGATGGTGTTTTGGAAAGATGTTGGTACTTTTTTCATTGCTCTAGGTGTGGTGAAATTTACAATTTAGAGTATCAGCACCATCTAAATGTTAGATTGGTGTGTGGTGTGTCTAAATGCTGTGTAAATAGCGGCAAATAAGGGGTTACGCTACTCGCCGCAAGTTACAGCACTATCACAAAAGAGTAAGTTTTGGACGAAATTCTAGGATCTGTCCATGCTGGACTAAATTTGGCCATTTCATAACCAATCCTTTCGAAAATTTAAAAATTTTTCTTAATTTATTTTCAGTTTTTGGCCAATATATCAGAAACTTCCACTAGTAACCAGCACTTTCGGTTGTTTTTCTGATAGCTTAGGTCATATCAAAATTTATGGATTCGAATTGTTATTATGATTTTTTAAATTTCTGCAGCTATATACGAGGGCGGAGTGAAAAGTCTGGTAAAAATGAAACAAGGAATAATATTTTCGGCCAAAAAAAATTTTATTTTTCAACGTAATCGCCTTTTAGCCCGATACGCTTAGTGTCAATAGATGTTTTGTCCAAGCCAAGTTTTTGGGAATTAGGAAACAAACCAATTATTTTTAATAGTCGGGATGACTGGCTAGGATTTAATACGTGGTGTTTCGAAATAGAGGTATCACGTGTAGGATGCTCGTGTATCTCTTCTACGATTGTTGGTTTTAAACCAAACATAGTCCAAAAATCATATCCAATATATAATTCTTGGTGTAGCTCAGGTATTACAAAGAGTTGAAATTGTAATGCCTTGCCGTTATAAGTAATTGGGGCATATACATATCCAAGCACCGATTGTTTAGCCCCGTTCGCCGTCCGTACGGAAGCAACCAACCGGTGAAATTGGAGGTGATGTTTATCGACAAACTCGGGCCGCGGATGTTGGTGTCTGTAATTTTTACCAAAGCGTACGGACGATTATCAGTAAGATCTTCAGAGTTCAATACGGATGCGAAAATGGCATTAGGTAGTTTCTGGTGAAGGAATCTTTTGTCAATTACAATTAACACAATACGGAAGATTATTAAGAAGCGGGTATCGGCAATTCTAGCAAAGTACAGGTGGTCTCACGTAAGTTTGGTGATTGAGACTTTGAGCGGGGACCGTAGTCTGTAAGCTCGCGTTAGCATTAGTTTGAGACAAATAAGGTGGCATATGTTGATAATTAAGAGCTGTCTGAGTGCAATTATATTGGGAAGAGGGGAAAAACGTTGGCACGATCTCATGAACACTACGAGAAAAACCTGGGCCCATTGTCACTTCAGGAATGTAATTCATGCTTTTCCATGTATCTTCTATAGCTGCACATCTATTTACCATAGAAGATATAGATGGAAAAATCTCTCCAGCAACAGCAACTCTAAGTCCAGGACGCATATTTTTCCTTAATACATCAATAAGTTCCGATTCTGATAGTGCAACTCTTAACGGAAGATCCAAACTCAATACTTGGTATTAAAAATCTACAAATGCTTCCTTGTTCTTCGGTTTACGTTGATCAGTAGTATTTTTAATGTCGCTATCGGTACAGTTATCTTGAAAACGATGCAAGAATCCTGTTTTTAATTCATTCCTAGTACATCTTGGATTTCGCTCTAGCAGAATCCAATATCCCGTTCACGGGCGATTCCATGAAACAGGGATCCAACGTCGTGAACTAACAGATTTCATATCACACATTTCTTTGTCGAGAGTCTTACAGGCCCGCCTTCCATCCAGTACCCAATATCTATCTCTTAAGTGTGATCGTGTCAGCTGTACTCCTCCATGCAACATTAACTTGTGGGTCCTTTCGAAGAGTTTCCGCGTAATTGGATTATTTTTACCCAAAATAATGGGATTTTTGGTGGCTGTTAGGATGTTTGCGTTTTGCAGTCGCCCTCGCATTACGCCATTATCGTCTAGAAATGGATTCAAAGGTAAAAGCTT
The DNA here is from genome assembly GCA_963691935.1 of Nephrotoma guestfalica. Taxonomy (NCBI): domain Eukaryota; kingdom Metazoa; phylum Arthropoda; class Insecta; order Diptera; family Tipulidae; genus Nephrotoma; species Nephrotoma guestfalica. The sequence continues at coordinate 82,709,314 of OY829914.1, read as the reverse complement.
GCTGTTGTTCGGCAATCGTTGTGTGTTTCTCAGACATCTGAGTTCCTGGTAGAAGTCTTCCTCTTGACACATGCAGAATATAATGGGTGCAGGCGTGATCGCCTTGATCGCTGGAATTTTCCGTGCAACCCGATTGATGACCGTTGCACAATTTGCTACCAATCGTTTTGATTTGTCATAACTGGAAATTATTTGAAACAAATCCAACCAGAAGTTGGTTAAATTCGTTGCTGCTGTTAATGTTACCTTCTCCTTGTATTCCTCGGGAAGATGGACTTGTGGATCCGTCTCACTGTTTTGCTCGATATATCCAGAGAGTTCCCACTGATTTGACTCATGTTGTAGAAACGCATTACATTTAGGTAATTTGCTAAGCTTATTAAGATCAATTACAAATTTATCTGAATTAAATTATTAAGATTGATTACAAATTTACGTTATATCAAAACAATTAAAAATTAAATGAAATTAAATTAAATTAAGATAATTAATTAATACTTTAGGTAATTCGATATGATTACTCGAAACACTGGTCTTCTTAGAAGGAAAAAACATAAGGAACAAAAAATAGGGAACATGGAAAAAATACTTCTCAAGTAACTATCAAAAGAAATCTACAATACAAAGATTGGAAGCGTTCGCTACTGAGAGATGTTTTTTTGTTTTTAATGTAATTGTGTCACGTTTAAACCTAACATGGTGATCGACAATAATATGGATAACCCATGCGAAAACGTGAGACAATATGAATCATGTACGAATTGAAAGAATAAACGATTTTACACGGGAACTGACATAACGCGCGGCAAATACGCAATCAATTCGCTATGATTATGCAAAAAGAAATAATTATGAAAGATGATTAAATTGAGCGGGAAAAAAATTAAAATAAACAGTTATAACCAAAATGTATGTTCTGACAATTGAATCAACCGTATAACCGAGAGCAATTGTGCAAAAAAAATGAATTTAAATGTAAACGGGAAAAGCTTTATGAACCGGTTAAAATTAGTCAGATTGGTTTTACTTAGGTTGGAAACTACTGTAACAACCTTGGAGCACATTTGATTTAAAAATGTATTTTAGGCTGAAGGCCTTATAACCGTAGTTTGGGCGCCACTGTAACGTGACCGGAGGTCATGTTAACAGAAATTAATTATTTAGTTATCCAGGCGGTCATGATTCGTCGGCTAGACTCAGGGTTAGGGGTGGGTAACTCTGAATAACTAAACAATCCTAGTTTGGACCGCATAAGGAAAGGAAACTCAGGAAGAGGGTAAGGAGGGGAAAAAATACCAGTAAACAACTCACCTTATTTTAGCTGTACTAACCTAGACTTCAATTCGCCAAAGAAAAGAAAATATAACCACTCAAATAAGAAAGTTAAAAAAAAACAGAGCAAAATCCTCGGGTTTTTAAATTAATTCTAACAAAATGTATTTTCATTTTTAATTTTTAAATAGAATAAAAAAACAAAGAAAAAACATCCGCCACCAAATTAAATTAAAAAAAAAAATGGAAATAATTAAATAAAGAACATTAGATGATTTTAAACAATTTTAAATATGATGAACTTAAACTAAGAAGCGATGTATCCAGAGTTGTTTACGATCGCCGATGAAAATTTTACTTATAAGTTTTCTCGTTGTAATTTGATCACCCGGTAGTAACACTCTTTTATTTTATTTATTTACTTGAATTATTATTAATATTATTATTACACTGATGAAATCAAATTAATTTGCATTCGTTTTAGGTCTTATGATTACTGAGCGTTCATATAATAGAAACCATTCAATTTTGTTTCGAACTATAGGAAATATGATGCTACTGAAGTTAGCGGAAAATTTCAGCCGAAAAACCCCTGCATTATCGACATATTTCGTATCAGGTGGTAGTACAAAATTCTGTTGATATTAGTCGAAAATTACATGTAATTGAAGTTCACAGAAAATTTCGGCCGAAAAAAATTCAATATCACATAATCCGAATGTTTAAAGGTCATATGAACAGGGTGAAGTTAGACCATTTCGTAAATAGCTGGATCCCATATTTATAATTTGTTCAAAAATCGGGCCATATTTTATGTAGCATCACTCAAATTCATTGGCCCCTAACACGACAAATTATAAATATGGGATCCAGCTAATTATGAGTCTGTCTAACTTCACCCAGTCCAAATTACCACTGAATATGCGTCCAGTTTTTAATTTATTTCACTATGATGCAGCTATTTACGAAATGGTCTAACTTCACCCTGTTTTGTACTACCACCTGATACGAAATATGTCGATAATGCAGGGTTTTTTTTCGGCTGAAATTTTCGGCTAACTTCAGTAGCATGGAATTATGGATTCCAAAAATTAAGTGACTATTTACGTTTATTAAGTCTTTCACTTAAAGATTTTATTTTCTACTTATTCGGTTTGAATCAGATAATTAGGGTTTTGCATTTCTTAAACTTTACACTATTTGTTTATACCTTTACCGAACACTATTTTGTTGAGTCCACATTTTTTTTATTAATTGATTTATATAATTAACCGTCCACTTTCCCACATACACAAATTTTTGGCACAATTAAATAGTTAAACTCTTAATTCAAATAGCAATAACTTATAGGAATAATTATTTTCTTATGATTATTTGTCTTTCCAATTCCATTTTTGCGTAATACAAGGAACAAATATAATTTCGTTACACAACGTTTTCCCAATTTTTCGATCCCTTCCGAATAATACGATTTCTCCAACTCTTCAAAATAGGCGTTTGTTGCATGATCTCCTCATTAGAGCCGAATCTCTTTCCGCCGAGCCAATTCTTCAAGTTCGGAAACAAGAAATAGCCGCAAGGGGCTAAGTCTGGAGAATAAGGCGGATGTGGAAGCAATTCAAAGCGTAATTCATGGATTTTGGCCATGGCAACTACACACGTGTGTACCCGTGCATTATCTTGATGGAAGATAACTTTCTTCTTCGCCAAATGCGGTCGTTTTTTTCTTCAAAACGTCGTTTAAACGGTCCAATAAGTTGCAGTAATATTTGCCGTTGACTGTTCTCCCCTTTTGAAGGTAATCGATGTGGATTATGCCGCGTGCATCCCAAAAAACTGTGGCCATGACCTTGTTGGCCGATAAATTCGCCAGTAGAAATTCACTGTTTAGACTGTTCATTGGTCTCCGGTGTATAGTGATGGATCCATGTTTCATCCACGACGCAAAAACTTCTTTTTATTTCGCTTGAACATCGCCAAACCTGCCTCTGAAGTTGTAACACATGTGCGTGTTTGGTCGATTGTAAGCAAACGCGGCACGCGAATCGCTTTTTCATATTCAAATGTTCGTGTAATATATTGTGCACACGTTCACCTGAGATGCCTACTATCTCAGCTATCTCGCGCACTTTCACTCTGCGGTCTTGCAATACCGTATCATGGATTTTATCAACCATTTTTGGTGTGGTGACTTCATTTGGGCGTCCTGAACGTTCAGCATCAGTTGTGCTTGTACGACCTCAACGCGAATCAGTAAACCAACTGTGAATCATTTTAGTCGATGGTGAAGAGTCCCCATAATATTTACCAATTATTTTTTTTGGTTTGCGTAATGGTTTTTCGACACAAATTCACTTTTTTACATGTTTGCAGAAAAATAATGGGTTGTTTGTTTTCAATGGCTGTCAAAACTGAACTAAGTGACTGATCTGTCTGAAAATTTTAATTTGGTGTAGCGACAGATGTTATTGACACATGACATCTTGGATTTGCGATTGTGGTGCCTTCTGTTGGAAATTTACCAGACTTCTCACTACCCTCTTAAGTTATAGTGAAAATTCTAATCCATAAATTTCCCTTGTAGTCCCAATATGACCTAAGCTATCAGAAAAACAACTGATCGTGTTGGTTACTAGTGGAAGTTTTGAGATATTGGCCAAAAACTGAAAATAAATAAATAAAATTTTTTAAATTTTTTAAAAGGATTGGTTATGAAATGGCCAAGTTAGTTCAACATGAACAGATCCTAGAATTTTGTTCAAAACTTACTTTAAAACCTCTGATCAATATTTCTATCCAAATTTCATCGTAAAATTTGAGATTTCATTTACCGAGTTCCTTCGGAGATCAATCAATTTATCATTTTAAGGATCACTTATAATATTTTATTCCGCTGGGATGTTTTATTTAGTGGAAAAAGAGACACAAAATGATCAAAAAACTTCCGCTAAAATTCTCTTTCGTGGTGGTGCTGCCACTTGCGGCGAGTAGCGTAATATCTTAGTTTCCGCTGTCAAATTTCCGCTATCTTATACAGCATTTCTCAATTATTTGTGGTGTAAAGCTGGACAATTATACTTACGGAAATCGGCGGAGTCTGATGTTCATCGAATTTCTTCGTTCAATGACATTTTTCGGATTAAAAATATTCACTGTCCTATTGAATCCAGTGCATCTGCTTGATCTACCTGGGAGTCTGCAATTATATAGTTTGTTAAGTATTAAAATGCATTTACCTGTACAAGCTCAATGTGTATCCTCTGTTGTGTTATTATCCCATCTTACAAAGATTCCATCACTACTACTGTCTATAGTATTGTTTATTTACATTTTGTTGACAGTTTTTATTTTGATTTTGATTTTGTGTTTAATTTCTTTAAAGTTGGTAACATTCATTTTTAATACTGTAGATAGTAAGCATGATGGAAGTTGTTTTTTAGTGCGTTGCGCATCTTCAAACTTTCTCAATTCTTTGAATTATTTTAATCTATATGTGTGCTTATACTCTATTATCATTAAGTGTGTACTATATTTAACAGTTTATTTTACGATTATCGCTCATTATTATCGTTGTATGCAATATATTTTTGATTATCGTCGCTTACAATGTTAATTCGGTATAGTATATTACATCAAAACATTCGAAGTTTAAGAGCAAACTTTGATTTATTTAGTACGTTTATAGCCAGTCTGAAAACACAACCAGATTTAATTTTTGTTTCGGAAATTTGGATTTATTCTAATGAAAGTACCGAATTCTATTTGCCTAATTACAATTTTAATGCATGCTGTAACGATAATTACCGTGCCGGTGGTGTTGGTGTATTTATAAATAAAAATCTAATAACTGGATCATGTTATAATTGTAATTGGAGTTCAGCTGATGTTCTTCGGTTGGACATTCAACTAGATAAAACTGTTTGGACTTTTCTATGTTTCTACCGTTTTTGCAATAGCGACCTTAATGTTTTTTGTAACGACTTGGATAACTTGCTCGAAACAATCAACAATAACAATATAGTTATCTTGGGTGATCTCAATATCAACTTGTTCAATGTTAGCAGTTTTAACTACCAAACATTGCTTGCATCATATGGATTCGTCAGTATTTCTAATAATCCAACCAGGAATTTATCATGTCTAGATCATGTGTTTGTTAAATCCAGTAATACATACAATTTTACGACTGATAACTTACCAATTCAATTTTCGGATCATAATTTAATTACACTATTTATCTGGGCGGCTTCAAATAGCCAAGTTAAATGCAATAGTGAGTATTTCTCGAAAGTAAATTATGGCAAGCTTAGGGATCGCCTCTTAGCTGAAAACTGGGACCTTATTTATAGTGAAAAGGATTGTAACATAGCATTCAACAATTTCTTCAAAATTTTCAATTCTCATATTGATTTCTGCAAAGATAGAATTACTTCTCAAAATAACAAGAAATTAAAACCTTGGATGAATTCATATCTTCTAGGCCAAATCAATAAACTTAAAAAATTTTCTAAGAAACTAAGAATGGATCCAAATAACGCTCGGTTAGCTAATTATGTCGCAAAACTTTCTAAATACGTGAATAATAATGTTAAACTGGTTAAAAGGTTATATTACAAAGATAAGTTTGAATCAGTAGGAAACAATTCTAAGCTTATGTGGAAGGAAATCGATATCATTTTGGGCAGAAATTCATACACGAACCAATTAATGCAAATTTATAAAAATAAATCTGACCATGTTCTCTCGGATAAATGACTCATTTGTGACGAATTTAATAATTTTTTTATCAATGTCTCAACTGAATTAACTTCCGATCTTATTCAAAATAGTACTTATAACAGTGAAGAGTACAAACGGCATATTTTGGGAAACCGGGATAACTATTGCACTTCTTGCTACTTCGACGAAATCAATTCTTTTGAGATTCTACTCGAAATTAAGAAATTAAAAAACAAATACTCTAAAGGTTTCGACGGTATCGACAATGTGATTATTAAAAATTGTACTTGGTATCTGGTTGACGTATTGAAGTTCCTTTTTAATTTAAGTTTCAAGAGCGGAATTTTTCCAGATACTTTAAAAACAGCTGTTGTTATTCCAGTTTTTAAAAAGGGTGATGCTTTACAACTTAATAATTACAGGCCAATTTCGCTATTGAGTCCATTTTCCAAATTATTTGAAAAATTAATAAAACGAAGATTGGTTTCGTATCTTGGTAAAATTAAATTTCTCAATGACCACCAATTTGGTTTTACAGCTGGACAATCTACTGAAGAAGCTCTCCTGCATTTCCTTAGTAATATATACCTAGCTATTAACGACTCTAAGAAATGCTCAGCTGTTTTTATGGACATTTCGAAAGCATTTGACACTGTTAACCACGACATACTACTTACAAAATTATCAAGTATCGGAATAAGAGGCAAGTTGTTAGATTGGTTTACCAGCTACCTCCGTAACCGAAGTCAAATTGTTAGAGTTAATAAGGTGAATAGCTGTCCAGGCCATCTTAAATGTGGTGTTCCTCAAGGCTCAGTTCTGGGACCTTTGTTGTTTTTAATTTATTTTAATTCCGTTTTTGAAATTAATCTTACTGGCTGCGCTACAGCGTTGAGGAATTGAGGTCCAGAAGGTGGAATTATATTTGGGGATGCATTAGAGAATGAGGTCGCATAATCGGATTTAAATGACGGAAGGCTAAGTGTTCGTATATCAGAAGAGCGATCCTTATCCAATGGATTTTTAAAACTAACATGCTCGGAATTTCCTTTCTGAATACTACGTCGCTCGTGAAGGTTTTGACTATCAATTTCACCGTCCAATTCTTCTCCCTCATTACAATCTTCATGCTGAACAGAATTTCGTTGTTCCTCTTTATATTCTTCGATGTGCAAGCCGTTCAAAGTTTCTAAGGAAGTGTCTAATGAATTAGAGTCTCTAAGCTTAGGGATAAGCTCTAAAATTGCTTGACACGACTCTGATAAATTTGAGACCCAACTGAGACTTGGGCAAATGGCCAAAAACTGAAAATAACTTATGTGGCCGCAGAAAATTAAAAACTATTCTGAAAATTCTAAATTCGAATCCATCAATTTTCCCCAATTTTTCCGTGTAATCTCAGTATGACCTTAGCTATCAGAAAAACAACCGAACGTGTTGGTTACTAGTGGAAGTTTTCGAGATATTGGCCAAAAACTGAAAATAAATAAAGAAACATTTTTAAATTTTCAATAGGATTGGTTATGAAATGGCCAAGTTTAGTTCAGCATGGACAGATCCTAGAATTTTGTTCAAAACTTACTTTAAAACCCCGGATCAATACTTCTATCCAAATTTCGTTGTAAATCTTTAAGAAATGGCGGAAAGACGGAATATTTTTAACTTTTGAGATTTCATTTACCGAGTACCTTTACTTCGGAGATCAAACAGTTTATCATTTTAAGGATCACTTATAATATTTTATTCCGCTGGGATGTTTTATTTAGTGAAAAAGAGATAGAAAATGAATATAAAAATTTCGCTAAAATTCTCTTTTGTTTGCGGCGAGTAGTGTAATCTCTTAGTTTTAGCTGTCAAATTTCCGCTATCTTATACAGCATTTCTTCTACAGAAGTAGTTTTGGTTGGAGGCCTTACTCAATTTTGCAGTATTTAGAAACAGTAGCTGCACGGCGGGAAAAGCAATTTTATACTATTTTGGGTATATGATAGCCATTTTGTGGCGGTTTGTTGGTGCATTTTTAGTTACAATGGTTTGTTTCTGCAGTGGTCTAAAGTTTTGTGGTAGACGCATCTATTCAGGCGCAATATATTAGGTGGCGCAAACCTTTGGTACCTTTGAATGATAGTTGTTTTAAGAAATATTCGATTGATGCACAGGGGTGGTTTTAGGTGCTATGTTATTTCATATAAAACACAAATTTAGATTTGGTAAATTTTTTCAACAGTTTGGTTAAAAATTGTTTGTTTATGTTAAAAATTCCGCTGATGGGCTTCCCGCCTTATGTCAAAACGTACTTCAGACTTGGTATCATAATTCGTAGTGTATTTCGGCAGGATCGAATTTTGAAAATCAGGGCGTGTACTGATTTGAGCTGGCGGACGCCCGATAGATATTGACTTCTTAGTACGCCACTTTTCGTTCAGGTGATTGCGTGGATTGGTCTGTTGCTCAATTTCATTCGCACAGTGCTTTTACCTAGAGTTGCTGGTGGTCCTACAGGAGGTGTAGACATTTACTTACTAATCACTTACGGATGATCACCTTACCTTAGTACTTAATTACGAAGTGGAACTTGTAATCGAATTATTAGCTATTATATTGAAACCAACATACCATAAAGTCTGACTAAAGATTATTTTTATTTGTACGTTCATGAAACAAACAATTTTGCATAAATTGAGTTGCAATTTTCTAAACTTGGAAAAATCGAGAGGTTTTTAAAATATGAAGGTTCGTTTGTTTTGAACAATTTAAATGATATTTTGTATTGGCTTTCACTCACGTAGTATACACTATTGAATTTTAACTTCTTTTATGACAGCACAGGACAAAAACTTTAACAGTGTTAAACAGCGACTTGTTGAAACTTCTTAAGGATAACTAAGTTGCATCTCTTTTGATTGTTCCACCCACTGAGTCTGATCTTCTGATGGACATTTCCTATGACTTGTCGAGTGAAAGTTCCATTGACATGCGTTATCGAAATCTAATAGTTGTTAGTATTTGAAAAATTGTGTTTGTTTTAAGGGCTCAGATTTAATCAATGTTGTTATATCTGACACTGGTCCCATTAATACTCATATATCGCCCCTCACAAGGATTGCCGAGTACGGTTGATGGAATTGACTTGATTAGACTATTTTTGACTTATATTCGGTAACCTGTTACAATAATGCTCATATAATGCTCCTCGCCGATTTTTTAATTGTTCGGGATAGAGTGTAATTTTGAAATGTTTCATGTTGTTTTTCGGGTCCAAAGTTTTTTTATCGTATTTTGTGAAGATTCACACCAATTTTCATTCCCTTCATTTACGTCCCAGATGCATATCATTATAGTTGAAAGAGTTTTTTCAACTTTATCGGAATTCTAGTCGAGATTTTGCGGGGTGATCATCGATATCACTGTATGTTTATGTTAGATCTATCAAACACCCATAAGCATGACGATTTTCAGAATTTTTACATAGTTGTATAATGACCAAAAATGGCCCAGAAGCATATCATTACTGTTTTAAGAGTTTTTTCCACTTCTTCGGAATGGTAGTCGAGATCACCTCGCAAAATCTCTACTAGTAGTGTTTCGATGAAGTCGAAAAAACTCATTTAACAGTAATGATATGTTACTGGACCATGTTTGGCCATTCCACAACTATGACAAAGCTCTGAAACTCGTCATGGATACGGGGATTTGAAAGATCTAACCCAACAAAGAGTGATATCCATGAACACCTTGCAAAATCTGGACACACAATACCACATTTTTCTTAGCTAATACAACAAACTCGGGCAGTACACCGTAGTTCACGTAAGCAAAGATTTGCAAATAATTGAACGTGCTAGAAATCTTTCACGAGTCGTTTTTGGGTAGTATTTATACACTCCGCGACACTTGATTACCCCCTCACTTGAAAATTTTTTCATAAAACCTAAGATAATGCAACCAATTATTTGAAATTTTTTCATCACCTTGGTTTCTATCTTAACTAACTTTGCAGTGTCTGATACACATACCTGCATGCAATGCGAAGTGGAAACGCCCCATTTCGATTATTTTGCTTATTTAAACTAATTAACTAATAATTTGGAAAATTATTCCAATCGTGCGATTACCAAAAAAATTGGTCCAAATTCTTGGACCATCAACAACTATCTCAAAGATCCAGAAATTTACGGAAAAAATCGAAGAGGCCGCACAGCAAGGGCGACAACAGAACGGGAAGATAGAGCTATTTTGCGTAGAGGCTCAGCCAGTGTCCGTACTGTTCAGAAGATAATAAAAAAATGTTCACATGTCCGGCGCAAAAATGTATGAAAAAATCACGTTTGCTCCAGCAACATAGAAGTGCTCGATTGGAATATTGGCGTGGACATCTTGGAAGGAAGAATGGTTCCAGGTTGTTTTTTTGAACGAGAAAAAGTTTGATTTAGATGGACCAAATGGTTTTAGACATTACTTCCATGATTTGAGGAAATCAGAGCTGTTCTTGTCTCGCCGCCACACCAGTGTTGGTTCCATCATGGTGTGAACCGCAATTTATTTTCATGGTGCTATTGATTTGGTTGGCTCCTAAAAGTGCACAAAATCAATTTTGACGAAATGTTTGAAGGCCATCGCTGGATGTTCCAGCAGGATAACGCGACAATCTACACAGCTGCACGAAGTGGTTTGAAGAAAATAACGTGGCAGTTTTGAATTGGCCGGCTTTGTCTCCAGATTTAAATATTATTGAAAATCTTTGGGGATGGTTAAATTTTGTTAAATTGTAACTAATGTTAACATTAACTTGATTTCTTGAAAAAGTGACTTATGCCACTTTCAAAATAAAAGGCTCAATTATAAGTTGAGCAAACTGTCCATATAAAATAACAACATAAAAAAATTAAATATGCGCAAATTTTGACAGCCAAAATCAAAAATATATTTGCTTTTTTTGTGATAAATGAGTGCGTTTCGTGATATTTTTTATCATTTTTGCCCGACTGAACACTAGGATTATAGCACGGAGAAATAAATCACAATCAGAGACCTAAACGGAAGGAAAATTCATTGTTAAATCAAATTCACAATCTCGTTACAAATAAAAAAATATCTCTAGCGGATATTTATAGAAATGTTTAGCTAAAACTCAAACCATATTTTGGTCTAGTTGCTCAATTGTTCATTTCTCGCTCAATATATTGTTTCTAAGCGCGTACGTATGTGTATAATGAATGAAGGAATAAACAAAATAAAATAGCAACGATCAATTTTTTGATGTGGGTGTTATACTGTACAAACAAATTAATATTTTTTATTTCCACGTGCGCGTACAGAACAAATATATTGAGCAACTAGACGATAGTAGGGTTTGAGTTTTAGCTAAACATTTCTATAAACAACCGCTAGAGATAATTTTTTATTTGTAACGAGATCGTGAATTTGATTTAGCAATGAATTTTCCTTCCGTTTAGGTCTCTGATTGTGATTTATTTCTCTGTGATTATAGTCTTTAGTCAGATTTTCCCAAATGCAAATTGATATATAAAAATGGTAATGTTAACATTCCAGAAGTATTATCAGCATACACGTTTCCCAATAATTAATCCTTCGAAACAGTTTTTACTGTTGGTTGAATTTGATTGTCAAAAGGGTGAATTCTAATTGCAAAAGGGTGAATTTTCTTTAAAAAAAGGGTGAATATGAATAGCACAAGGATGAATATGTATACCAATTGTAAACAATGTCCGCTATTTATTTTATTTGTTGCTGGTGCTACATATTATGACGGGGTTTATTCGCTTGAAGGCTATTGTCAACATCAAAATGTATATGACTTCAAATACGCCAAGACGATGACCTCTGGTCCTTGTGACAACGATAGTAACAGCTACACTAGTAGTACGTAATTAACTCACGAAATTACATAATCGGTTTGGGTCTGGCCAATTTTTCGCGATACTAGTTTCGAATATTTTTTTTTGCCATTTACTGTACGCCAAGTTTTTTAAACCCGATTAAATTATAAAGGGTAGTAGACAACATTTACTAGATTCCTTTATTCAAGTAACCAACAGGTTATCCGTTTGCATTTTTAATTTGTTCTTTGTAAATCCAAACTCTTGTTTTATCTAAAAGTAGTCGGATATGGCAAACATGACTCTTTATATTCAAAAGGGTTTTGTAAGTTTTTTAATATCACAAAAAATGTTGTCCTTTTTTATCAAGTAGTTTTAATTTACATTATCCTTTTAACGTGATTTAGTTTCTAACTTTAGGCTTTGTATAATTTATATTTTTATTATGTATGTGCATATGAATTTTTAATATTGGGTGGTAGGTTATGTTTATGGTTAAAATAAATTAACAACCTATTAAATTTAAAGCAACAATTTATTTTTTGTATTGCAATTTTTGAGCAGACCGTAACTAGTTCACATTCAAAGACCTCACCAGGTCATGGCGCAAACCGATTAATCGACCTTAGTTTGTAATTATTAAAAATTATCTGCTTCAAAGTATAAATCAGGTTAAACTAGGGCAGAGCTACCTCGAAGCTTAACGTCTGCAATGCAATTGACGCATAAGGAATTTCGGTCAAGCCTCATTCGTTGTTAATGGAGTTTAAACCAGCCGTGACTTTTAGCTGATCTTTTTCAACAGCAAAACGTTATTTGTTACCTCTGCCTAGGTTCGCAAACGAAGTACTTTAGTTAAAGCATCAACTATCTATCATTTCTGTCAATATCACAATGAGCGGGAACTAACTTGTATTTGACACCATTGCTATCTGCACAAAATAACATTTCCGCTTGGAACAGCGGATTTTATTGAAATTTTGAAACATTGTTGACCACCGTCGGCTGACAGAGGATTTTCAACCCATTTGTATGTTCCAGTTTTCACGTGGAGAAGCTTAAGGAAATCGCAAGTCGCATGTGGGGTGGGTACAGAGAACGCGGTGGAAGCTAGCTTATTGAATCCCCGTCGCAATGACTGTTGCTGCATCGTCAATTGTCGGACCATTGAATCTTCTTGCGTGTTCTCCAGCTGATATTTTGTCAGTTTAAATCACAATTTTATGATTGGCTGACGGCATTTGATCAAGTGCTGTTTGAAACAATCAAACGAATTCATTTTGCTGACGAAATAGGTTTTGGAGTTGTTCAACTAATTTTACTCTTGTGTTGAAACCAATTGCACAATGGCAATTGCGAATGGCAACAATGAGCCCACTTTGTGGTAAATCTAACCTTGAGCCTGTAATGTAGATAATAAAATAATCAGATGTGAGATCAGAATTTATAAAAATGCACCACCAATCGAATATATTCATTACGTCGTACGAAAAAATTATCTCAAAAGTTGGCATGAAGTTGTATGTGTTTAAATTTGTTGCAGCAAATGAAGTCATTTGAAAACACAAATTGTATGTCTCGATATTCGTCATGAAATGTTTCTATTGTGGTGCTGTTCCAGAAACCAATGAGCGCAATAATTCTGGTGAAGAATTGAATGCCGGAAATTTGACTTTTCCACTTACACAGCACATTGTTCATACATTGTTCATTGCGCCAAATATCACGGATGTATGCAAACTATAATCGATTGTTATTGTACTCGAACGCAGCACGGTGTAGAAATGCAGTAGCACGCGTTTAACTGCGAGTTCGTTCGTTCAAATTTTGTTGTGAATGAATGCATATGAGCGATCTGGAACAGCCCGACTGCATCGAATTTTTAATTGATCATCGCTTTTACATGATTCTCGTTTTTCTTCTGTATAGCCAGAACGTAATCTTTTTTTTTTCCCTGATCTGTTCTGGGGCCGAAGCTCTCCCTACTCTTTCGCGGTTGGCTTATTTACGTCCTTACCTTTACGCCTGTATTGGCCAATTCGAGGACGTACGGATATAGGTCCGATTTTATTACCATCTGCACATTGCATAGCTCCATGCCAGCCTATACTGGCATGGAAGATGGGTCGGCTCGTGAGCCCCGCACTCTGACAGGGGATCATAGATGTGTTCCTTCTCATCCCAAATCGTAATTTGTTGATGAAAATTCCCTTTGCATCCTGCCCCTATCGGGATTCGAACCCGGTACCTTCCGATCCAAACGCCAAAGCTTTAACCACTATGCCATTTGGTCGGTGCCAGAACGTAATCTTGTAATGCGTTCTTGGACCAATTATTTTCGCTGTGTGTACTGTCTCGTGTTCGCGTGTCTCGACTAAGATTACTTTGTTTTGACGGCATTGTTTCCAAATATCTATCAAAAATGTAAAACACAATCGACACTGCATAGAAATATATTGTCAATCTTGTCAATAAATTTGTTTTTCACATTTTCAGTTGTTTACCAAAAAAATTGAAAACGGATTAGTTTTTGATAGTGGGAGTAAATTGCTGTATTTTCACATTTCAAACAGCGCCACCTACCGTAAATAAACCAAACACACTCACATACACACACATATTGATTGCCATTACAGGGCGAGGAGACTCTAGTTTCTCTCCTAAGTAAATCTTGCATTTTTCAATTGCATTTTCAAAAGCAGGCTGGTACCCAAGCAGGTTCCGCTCGCAATGCCACACTGGTTCCACGGATTAAACCGAGGACTCCATTACAACACGCAAACGCGCTAACCTCTCTAATTGAGAAATTTCTAATTAAACCTATCTAAATAAACCGGGGCCGAGCTACCGCGAAAGCTGGACAACCCCAAACAGTGAATGCTGCCATCATCCTTTTCAAGGCAGTTGTCATACAAGGAATCTAGAACAAGCCCTATTCGTCGTAAGTGGAAGTGTAATATGGCCGAAACCGGTTCACAAAAGTACTTTGTCACTCTGTAGGAAGTGGAAGCAATTCAATCAGGCTTAGTCTGGTAATTAGTGTAGTTCTTAATAACTTTCTCACCATAATAAAAGGACCGGGGTTCCGCCGACTCAGGTTCAATGAATACCAGAAGTGAGCTTGTTTTAAATAAAGTGTTAGTAATCGCATTTCCATCAAAATATCAATGAGCTGGAACCCACATAACCTGGACATTGTATTATTAGAGCAAAGAAGACTAATAAAATGTTTATAGTCTTTCACCAGTTTGGAAGTGGTCAAAGGATTCCTTATCTGTAAGAAAATTAATATCTTCGCCTGAAATTGCGATATTTACAACATCAATCGCACAACGTGAGAGTGCTATCAGCACAGCTTGGAATACCGAGCAGTTTCGGCCTTGACCAGATTCTGAAATCCGCAATAAATTGAAAGTAAGAGCCGTCGTCGAAAAACACTCAGACACCCAGTTATTGAAGTTAAACCACCGAGAAAGAATTATCGAAAGAGAATTCTGGTAGCAATTAGTCATTAACTCTGGTAGAACCCGAAATTTGTAGATGAATATCAGAATTTTGGGAGGCAAGTTCCAATATTTCCCAAATGCTCTTCTCAAGGTACCACATTTCTACAATTTGAGGAGCGAAATGCAAGTCAGATAGTACATTAAGGTATTTACTCGCAACCAAAATAAGTCATTAGCATTGCTCTGAACAGTAAACTACAAGAGAGGTGATAAGATACTTACGAGACAGATGGAGATTCAAGTTCGGCCACAGAAATGCGAGACGCACGGTAAACGTCTATGGTTTACATGTACTTACCATCATCTCTGTCCACGGCAAGTGGGCAAAAATTGCGAATACTGGGTCATATTCAGGCCAAAGTTTCATACGCGGGAAAGACAAAAACCATGATTTTGCACATAGCACCTGCCTTAACCCAACCCAAAAACCATGATTTTGCACATAGCACCTGCCCCATCCAATTTGGATTAGCTCCTGCCTTGATCAATGAACTAGTTGACTTCTCCGAAGATTCTACATCGTCCAATAATAAACATGATCCAACTCTCGTTGGAACAGCAAAAACAAATCGAGGCTGTAGTTAAGGAATTTCCGTCCAGCGAAGTATTAGGTTTGGGTAAAACTCACTTACTTGAGCATAAAATCGATGTAGTTCAATCAAGTCCGACCAAACAAAGGCATTATCCTGTGTCACCAGCCACGCAGGAAATCATATACGCTGAGCTAGACCGATTATTAGCACTGGGGGTTATTGAAGAAAGCGGAAGCTCCTGGTCATCTCCAGTTAGTGTCGTTAAAAAACTTAATGGGAAAATTCGGCTATGTCTAACGCCCAAATGATGCAAAAATTTGTGCAGGATTAAAAGGTGCTAAGCAAAGTATTCACGCGAAACTCCTTAATAAATACTAAGCGTTATTTCAATCCTTGTAACAATCAGTTTCACACGATTTTCCAGCTTTAAGGAAAAGTGAAGAAACACTAATTGGGTGAAATGTCCTGGGGTCGGTATAATCCGGCTACTAGCTTTTGAGTTCAAAACATCTCTACTCCTGTTCCAAGATTGTTGAATAGTTCCAAAAGCAATGCTTGCTTGAAAGAGTAGAAGTAAGTGATTCTGAATGAGAGTAAACCCTTTCTATAGTTCAGCAGGAAGAACTCCATCCGGACCACCTGATTTATATGGTGGGAAGGAGAATAAATCAACATAACATATTGTGAGTGATAAGCCCACCTGCTAAATCAGAATTGATAAGAGGAGAATTGATAGCGTCGCAGCCGGGGAAATACACAGAAACCAGTAATTCTACAATTTTCGTTTTTGAAAAGATAAGTCCGCCATCTCGATGCCGCAGCTGAAAAATTAATTGTTTGGCAGTTCCAGGACGACTATTAATCTCTTCGCAGAAGTTAATCCAGTATGACCTGCGGGCGGATTTGTAATTTATAATCTTTCTAATTTAAAATCTTTCTGCGATGTTCAAAACTTATCCATATAAATCTCAAGGCTAGATGTTTTGGCGTTATGTTTGAGTCTCCACGTAGTTTTCCTAATTTTTTTAAGAGAAGTCCAAAAAGGCTTGTTCCGAGTCTTTTGTTTTGTAATAAAATGGCAAGTTTTTCCAAAAGTTAATGTGATTGGGCTCGTCAAAGGCGAAGCCAGCAAATGAATATCATCAGTGGTGCGAATCTCGCATAAATATACCAGCAGGAATACAATCTCAGAAGAAAATGACGTTGGTAAAGGTTTAAGGTTTATGTTAAAAGCGATGGACCTGTGGTCAGAGGCGAGAATATTATTGGTAACCTTCCAATTGATGATTAAATTGATAATAGACATAGAGCACAAACTAATATTAATCACTTTGTGCCTTAATGCATTAATGAAATATTAGCTCGTATCCTTTGTTAAGGATTTCAGGCTCAGATGTGCTTAGAATATTTAAGCAGAGATAATCCATTGTTATATTAATATTCGAGCTACCTCTAACGTGTGATGAGCATTAGTATCGCACTTATGCTACCACCACTGAAAACTGCAACCTATGTTGAGCTGCATTTATGAAGAAGAGTTGCACTAATATTATTGGAAATAAAAGTCTAAAATTTACACCATCGATAAGATATGGTTCCTGAATTAGACATATGTTTGTCTGAGATGCAGCAAGCACGAAGTTGAGCTCTAAAGGTACTGCTTTGCAGTATGTAGGTTGATCTGTTTCAATCATGGAAGTTATTCAAATACAAGCTACAGAAAAATGTCCTACAAAAGATCATCTCAAAGAAATAGCGAAGCTCGACAAATTTCACAAAATTTCACACTGTTGTCGGTTACGTTTGAAAAAGCATCCGAATTTCAACCAACTAGAGGCTAGATTGGGTAAGCGGCCAACGTACGGTTCTGGAATCTCACTATCTAAACCCGAAGCAAACCTCGAGTTGGACCCCCGAGTTCCAAAAACAAATTTTCTAATTGCAGGAAAGAGACGTTTTTGTTGTTGTAAGTTGAGAAATTAAAAATATTCAATCCAAAAACAACACATCTGTTTGCGATACTCGAAGCCAATTTCATTAGCTCAACATAAACTGACTTAGAGTGGTGCAATTTAATCATCAAAGTAAAGCGGATAAAACAGCATAATCCTGCCCAGCACGTACTGCAAACAATATCTGAAACCTATGATGGTCTCAAAGAACATCTGGTCAATCCGGAATACAATCAGTGTTGTGCGTCTACGCGTACTTCCGAATTGTCTACGTCTTGGTGTCGAAAATAGCGTAGACAATGTCAAAAATAGGTAGAGTATGTAGACAGTTCGTAGACAATGAAGATAACTGATTTTTTGTTGTTTTCTTCCATTATTTTTCTGTACGAATTAGTCATCTTATATAGTTTTCCAGTTTAAATATGGACTTACCTTTATTTTAGATGTTAAAATTCAATTTTTATAAAACATTAAGGTGAGGTTGAAATATCTTGATCAATCAATTGTCTTCGATATTGGTACAACCATAAGCCATTTCATTATGGTTCGTGGAATAAAATCGTAAACTGAAAATAATTGGGATTTCTTTAGCGTTCGCCGGTAGCACGAGTAATTTTCATATCAGACGTTTAGTCGACCCTGCAACATTTGCTGGTTTGTAGTATCGATTCTATAATGGCGTCGATATAATCGTTCGAAAAGGAATCGGTGTGCAACGTACTTTCCTCAGCCTAATCGATTATCATAACGCTACGTTTCTTGAGCAACGTAGTTGGGGTTACTAAAAAAACTTTTCGGATCATTTAGTGTTTTTGAGTGATTCTACTGGTTTTGGTTGTGTTTCGACCAAATTACACAAAAGTAAGAAAAAATGTGTCATCACCACAAACTGTGGCATGGAGATTTTTTAGTGCAAGCAATATCCATTTTGTTCAGGTTAGTTCAGGATTACATTTGTAGGAGAGATTCTCCAATTGATTATCAATTGATTTTTAGTTTTTCCGGTCCTTTTCCATTGGAGTTATCTTGCTTGAAATGGGGGGCGAGTGTCAGATATAGATATGGCGACAAAAACTTCATCAATAACGTCAAGCAACCATTGCTTGGGTTAGTACAAGTTTGGGTGACCCCTTTGGAACATCATAGACGGAATTGAAGAATAAAAACACGATTGCCCCGGCATGCCTGTATCATCGCTCCCCTCCCCCTCTGCATAAGCAGCGAGCACGAATCGGTAATTGAAATTTCGGACCTCTAACAGAAAAACATCAAAGCTAGCATTATAGATAAACAAATAAAATGTATTAATGGGCGCGATAAATAAAAGGCTGCAGACAACCAAACAACACAAGCCATACTAAACATATACAAGTTTTTTCAATGCAAAAATTGGAGAACAGACCGATACACACCAACATAACACACCGATCTGATAAAACCTCATTAAAATTGAGGGAAGAAGCATTTAGAACGTGTGTGTAAAATTAAGAACGACCATCGGCTTCTGCGTCACAAACTCCTTGCAGTCAAAAAAATCAGTCCACACAAAAAATTTTCCACCCAATAAATATCACCTTGACTGGCACAACGAAACAAATTCGCGACGTCATTCATTACAAAGATGTCATGCATTACAAAGATGTCCAGGCTTAAATAAAATGAAGACCCCCCACAAAAACTGGTGACCTTGATAATTCAAAATTTGCCTGTTTGTAAAACGCATAAAAACAAATTGGAAGAAATTTAAAAACTGCTACCAAAACAAACTGCGGGTACCAAGAACAAGAAAATGGGGCGGTCACTAACTAGGCAACACTGAAAACATTCTCAAGGGCAGCAGAAGAGCCTGTAGCAGCAACCCGAAGTGCGTATAAGTACACATATAAAACTATAACACCATTGTGGTGTAATGTAAAAGGCAGTTAGAAAATTCACTGATACCTCTTACCCAATGGAGCGAGAAGTCTGTAAAGCGGGAAATTAGCGGTGTTATTGCTAAAATGAAAAATGGAACAAAAAACGAACGAGGAACGAACAAAAAATATAACACCTGTGAAATATTCATTCAAAGAGACACATACACATACATTTCGACAACTGCAAGAACTTCTAACACACCAGCAAATATCAAAACTGTCGAATTTCGGTAGAATACCGCGAAAATAGAAAGAAGATTTCCTCTCACAACTCCTTTCCACCAAGCAAATATGTCGGTGTAGCTAGGCCCTCTATTACAACCAGTTTTTAATCGTGAAAACGATTTAAAAAGAATTAATTTCGCACATTAACGATGTCGCTCTTTAACCCGCAATTTATGAATTTGATGCTTTCTGACAGAAATAATAATTTTCAACATTGTCTACATTGTCGGCGCCAGTTTTTAATTTTCTACATACATTTTCTACACGTGTAGAATATTAGTTATCGACGCCGTGTAGACAATACGGCACAACATTGAAGACAATTGCTTGACGTTTAGCTTTGCGCTTATATGCCACATAAGTTAGTACAAGTTTAGGATCCTCCGAAGGTCCGGGACCCCAAGGATATACATGTATGTTAAGCTGGCCCGAAAACCATCCCGAAAAACGCCTTTAACATTTAGGTGTGTTTCTCTGTTAAATCCATTAAAAGGCTTTTCAGCCCGAAAAATTAAAAAAAATATGGAGAAAATCAAATTCCATCCCGAGAAAATAAAACAATCTCACGCACACACAACAAATTTTAAGTATAAAATTACCTTATCGTGGAGATAAGGGACCTCCCCAGCTGATTTAATATTCGCTTCTGCTAGATTAGGTATCGGAATTATGCTCATATGTCACCATAAATTTCTCCGCTCACAGAGTTTGGCAGATGTAACGGTATATGCCTAATTAATGCAATGACTGTCAGCATTAAGCATACAAATGCTCATTACATCTGCCAAACTCTGTGGACGGAGAATTTTTCAGCGACATATGAGCATAATTCCGATACCTAATCTAACAGAAGCGAATATTAAATCAGCTGAGGAGGTCCTTTATCCCCACTGTAAGGTAATTTTATACTTAAAATTTGTTGTGTGCGCGTGAGCTTGTTTTATTTTCTCGGGATGGAATTTGATTTTCTCCATATTTTTTTAATTTTTCGGGCTGAAAAGTCTTTTAATGGATTTAGCGGAGAAACACACCTAAATGTTAAAGACGTTTTTCGGGATTGTTTTCGGGCCAGCTTCACATACTTAGGATATACTATGAGAAGCTAATACTATACGATGAAAATTCAAACGAAAAACGTTAAATCCATAATGATATCCGGATTGTTTTCGCGTGTCGCTACTTTTATCATCGTAGACTCAGATATAGCATGCGCCAGAGTGCGCGGTTTTTGGCTTCGATTTCCAGAGTAATGCCAGAGATGAGCCAGGCACCTCGAATATCGGGCCAAATAACGTGTGTGCGTTACAGTAACGTATCGGAATTCCGACGCTTCTGTTTACCCTTACGTTTTGTCTAATATTGACACAATGAAATATTAATCATTTCATTTTATTTTCAATATTTATATCCTTAATCTACTGTTTATCATAAGCCACCTTATTTTTGGCCTACCGAAATTTTTTTTTATATATTTTTTTAAAGAATTCTGATTAAGCAAGAATAACACCATAATAAAAGCAGTACAAGATACAAAAGAGATTTTTTTGTTCAGGAAACAAGGAAAAGGAAGAGTTTTAGTTGATTTATATCCTTGCATTATAACGGGTGTTTTTTTAGGAGGTTTGTTTTTCCGATAGATGTCGTTTTATTTTATGACAGTTGTTTTGACAGCTCAAAGTGGCATTTCTACTCAGTATTGTTTGGCAAATCATTATGAATAGGTTAACTCCAGAACAACGTTTTCAAATCGTGGAAATTTATTTTCAAAATCAGTGTTCAATTAAAAATGTTTATAGAGCACTTCGTGAATTTTATGGTGCACATAATCGTCCGTCAGAGACCACCATAAAGAACGTAATTACCAAATTTCGGTCTACATTCACTCTTTTGGATGCCAAGCCACCGACAAGAATGAGAAGAGTTCGTACAGAAGAAAATATTGCTGTCGTTGAGGCCAGTGTCGAAGAAAACGACAATTTATCGATTCGTCGTCGTGCTCAGCAAATTGGACTTTGTCCATCGACTTTATGGAAAATTTTACGTAAAGATTTGGGTTTGGTGCCATACAAAATTCAATTGGTGCAAGAATTAAAGCCACACGACCATCGTTTGCGCCGTGAATTCAGTGATTGGTCGTTAAATCAATTGAACGAAGATCCATTTTTTTACCGTAAAATTCTCTTCAGTGATGAGGCGCATTTTTGGTTAAATGGATACGTCAACAAACAAAATTGTCGCATTTGGAGCAAAGTTAATCCACACGCCGTTCTAGAATTACCAATGCATCCTGATAAATGTACTGTTTGGTGCGGTCTATGGGCTGGTGGGATCATCGGTCCATATTTCTTTAAAAATGAGGAAGGACGACGCGTTACCGTGAATGGAAATCGATACAGAACCATGTTAAATGAGTTTTTGTTGTCAAATCTTGAAGATATGGATATGAATGAAATGTGGTTTCAACAAGATGGTGCCACTTGCCATACAGCACGTGAAACAATCGACTTATTGAAAGAAACTTTCAACGACAACATTATTTCGAGAAATGGTCCGGTGAATTGGCCTCCGCGTTCGTGCGATTTGACGCCACTCGATTACTTTTTGTGGGGATACGTGAAGTCATTGGTTTATGTGGATAAACCTCAATCGATTGACGCTTTGGAAACCAATATTCAACGTGTCATTGCTGACATACGCCCTCAAATGCTTGAAAAAGTGCTGGAAAATTGGACCTCCAGAATGACATTTGTGAAAAATAGTCGTGGTAGCCATATGCCAGAAATTGTGTTTAAATGTTAAATGCCAAAAAATTATCTACCAAATAAAAAAAAATTTTGGTCATTTCATAATTTTATATGTGTTTTATTCAAAAAAAAAATCGGCAACCTCTTAAAAAAACACCCTTTATATTTGCTTACATCCTTTCATACACAGCATAAATTAACACATGAGCGAGCATACGTCTTTATGTTATGCTATTGATCATGAATCCTTGTACAAATGTGTAATGCTAATTAGGTCGTCATACCGGCCACCAGGATCACCATCCCAGTTCCACCATCATTAACATGGTAACCACAGTAGTTAAATATGATGTTTTTACTGAAATAATGTATTATTACACAGCGCGTTTTTATTTTGCTATACCATTAACCGGCAGGCAACCAAATTTATATCAGAAACATAAAAAGGACTAACAACAACGGGATTAACAAAACATAAAGGAGCGAAAAAATAAAATAAAATATTTCTGTTGACCTAAAAATAAAATAAAATATTACAACGAAATGTGTTTTTCATTTAAATTTTCCTACCTTTGGCGTGCGTATTATGTAAAAGGATTCGCTTTTGTTGTTTGACGTGAAACAATACCTGTATAAATAGCATCGGACCCACACAACACACAAAGACAAAAAATTTGTAAGACAAAAAGATCAAAAATCTCGGGTTTTAATATCACGAAGCATTATACATGTTGAACCCTTTTAGAATCGTGTATACCACCACAATATGGATATAAAGACAATTTCTTGTGTACTTGTAACACCAACACAGTGTAAAAGGTGTTTGGGATAGCTAGAAGCCGTGTACATTTATTTATTTGACAGAAATTAGTCTAATTGTTATTTGAAATTTTGTTTTGCTTAGCTTCGGAGCACGTAAGTCTATATAGGTGTGTAATTTTTGTTCAGATTAGATTATCTCTACGTCACGTTGATAAGAAATCAAATTGTTTGTGATATTATTTCTTAAAACGGCTTTCGGGTGAAACGTGTTATCGTAACAAAATGTATTAAAATTGGTTTGAATACTCATATTAGACCGAATTACAGTCATATTGATTTTAGTTGAGGATGGTACTAAACCACTTGTAAAACTCAATTTACAAAAAGATCGTTTCATATATTTGGGGCTTGTTTTATCGGTTACAGTCAGATTACAAACAATGGTTCAGTCACTGTGATTAATTTTAAAAAAAGTGTAAATCTATTATTTATGAATCATTAGCTATCTAAAAATTATTGTGCATTGAAGCTTACTGGGCAGTATGGAGAGAGCGCACCATTACCGCTGTCCAATTTTTGGGCCGGGCTTACAAATTAATCAGATAGCCTATATATAAATTTTGGGAGCTTAATCTATAAGTAATATTATCATCGACTCCGACGAATCTGAACATCCCGCGCCCACTTACATTGCAAAGGTTTCTTTTAATGGTAAAAAATAAATATTTGGTGGAAATTGTTGCCTTTCACCAATATTATGGCTATGGTTTAAAGTGATAAAAATTTTCCCAAAATCGTGTTTGTACAATTTGTAAATTTTTTTCCTGCCTACTGAGGAGTAAAGTTGTAGGATGTAAATATTTATAAATTGGGAATAATTTTTCCATACCTAAATTTGCAGGGAAAATGATTCCCGAATTAATTTTGTTTTCAAAAAAATTAACACTGACTTCTTACCTCAGTATGCCAGAAAATTAAAAAAAAATAAAAGTTACATATAAATTCTTTCCCCAGTTCCCTATTCCCGGAGAATTACCAGAGTAGTGCCACAGGAGGGATTGACACATACGGGAGCCAATTTAAACACATTAAAAAAATATTTGAATGGAAGCTCAATCAAGCCTAGTCTCAGATGAGCGATGATCTGTCCAATATATTGAATTATTTATTGCTAAAAACTTTTATTTAAATTTTTTTAAATTTAAATTAAATAATTTAATTTGTTATAGTATTATTCGCCAAGTGTAATGGCGTCATGGTAGTCATGAGCACAAATGGTGGACATCAAATGACATCCAGTGAACAGGTGATGGGGAGGTTTTGTAAATAAAATATTATGATAGAACATCAAGAAGAAAGTGATAGTTTACATGGTTGGTCAAATTTCTCCACTATGCACAAACTCGTGTCTCTAAACAATGGCATCTGGCAAAATAAAAAATAAAAAAGAGTTCATAATTGCAAAATTGTTAAGCAAAATAGCTAATATTGATAATTTTTTAGGGTAACGATGCAAATTTGATTCCTAACAATGGTACGTTATTGGAAGCCGAATTTGCCACTCTGAGCCTACTAATATCGAACTTACGAGTATTATAAACGACGAGGAATTAATAACAGCACAAATTAATAGTTTGTCGATATTCGATACAGTTCCTGCAAAATGAATTCTAAACGATTCTTGTCGAGATTTTGCATCACATGGATTCGGGCAAAACAAGGATGTTGATTTTAGTATGTCGAGAAGAGAATATCCTGGTCAAGTGCGTTACTGTTCACCAAATTATATTCCGAAAGTATTTTTTTTTAATCCATGCATTCTTTTCTGGGGCCAAAGCACTGCCTGCTTTTCGCGGTTGATTTTCCCGTCTTACTTTACGCAATTCCTGCCAAATTGAAGACGTACGGCTATAGGACCGATTTAAGTTACCATCTGCGCATTGCATAGCTCCATGCCAGCCTATAGTACTGGACATGGAAGATGGGTCGGCCCATGAGTTTTGCACGCCGATAAGGGGTTGTAGTTATGTTCATTTTAATCACAGATCGTAATCTGTTGATGAAAATTTCCTTTTGCATCCTGCCCCAGCGGGATTCGAACCCGGTACCTCTCGATCCAAACACCAAAGCTTTAACCATAACCTTTAAGCTTTTTAATCCCGAAAGCATTAATGGCCGTTTTTGTAGATCATGTAAATTATTTGATGCACATAGCCAATTTGGCCAAATACAAATACGCCATAAATTGCCATAGATTGCCATAAATCATCAGTAGTTACTTTAAAAATTAGGGGTAATAAAATGTTTTTGTGCAACTTGATGAAGAAGCTTCGTACTAGACTAAAATTGTTAAAAGTGAGTTGCAGGGGTTAAAAACTCACGGGCAAGTTTTGGTCTTGCATTGAGGGGCGGCGATGAAATTGTAATATCGTCTAGAAATGGACATTTGTTAATGGCAATGCAATTAATATCAGAATTTGATTCCCCTTTAGCCGAACTGAAGTAGGGGACTAACAAATAATTTATCTTCTACAATTTATGAAGAATTTGTTCAATTGATGAGTAAGAAGATACAAGAAGTAATAGTAGCTGAAGTAAAAATACCTAACTATTATTCAATTATAGTTGACTCTGGAGTTGGACATAAGTCAATGGCTATTGCAAATAGATATTACTAACTGTAGAGGTCAGTTCTATGATAATGCTTACAACATGTCTGAAATTTATTCAGGTTTTCAAGCAAGGATTAAGTAAATTGCAGAATATGTTCCATGTGCAGCGCACTCTTTAAATCTAACTCGCTGCAAGTGGCATCTATAACTCGCCGCAGGTGGCAGCACCAGCACTAAAGAGATTTATTTTGTTATATAATTACCAGCGGAAATTTTTTATTCATTTTGTATCTCTTTTTTCACTAAATAAAACATCCCAGCGGAATAACATGTTAAAAGTGATCCTTAAAATGACAAATTGATTGATCTCCGAATTAAAGGAACTCGGTAAATGTAATCTTGAAATTTAACAATATACCGTCTTTCCGCCATTTCTTAAAGATTTACGATGAAATTTGGATAGAAGTATTGATCAGGGATTTTAAAGTAATTTTTGCCCAAAATTCTAGGATCTGTCCATGCTGGACTAAACTTGGCCATTTCATACCCAAAAAAACTCTTATTTTCCGCTGGCAAATTTCTGCTGTCAAATTTCTGCTAACTTATACAGCATAATTTTTTGGCTTATTGCGGGAAGTATTTTGTTGGGAGATTTTAAAGAACATGTTAAAAGTTAAACGAACATTAGAATACCCGTCAACAAGCGGTCAGCAATGGTCAGCAATACATGATGCTTGTCGAAGTCTCAACGACACCGGAGTGAGGTTATTAAAACTTTATAATTAATAGGAAATGTCGAAACTGAAAAGCCAATAACACGATGTGAGGCAAAAGGTTTGAAACCCCGATTAGAAAAATTAGAAGATCCCCAGTAAACGACCATGAACGCAGTCATGCATTTAAAGAAAATAGCAAAATACTACAAAGCGTTAACGTCGATATTTGCAATGTTATTGAATTATATTCTACAACAATTATTTATACGCAAACCATCAGAAATGAATATGATGAATTCGAAGCAAAAGCTAAATTCATTTCAGGCTTAGAAAAAATGCGAAAAGAGAAAGGTCCGCAATAGAAAAAGAAAATCGTTCTTTGACCAAACACAGGAGGGCGATGTTAGCAATAATTTTGATAACCGTGACGAATTTCGATTAAACATTTAGTCCCATCTGACGTTAGAAAACATGCTCTTCAGCTATGCAATAGTTATCCAGAGAACATTGAAGAGGCCATCATTGACGGTATTTACAGTGACAATTACTCTTGGAAGAAAATATGGCGATATCTCTACAATTCGATAGTCGAATTGTACCAAAATATTGACATTGCGTTAAGAATATTTAAAAGTACAGCAGCCACCAATTGCACAGCAGAACGTTCTTTTTCGTGTTTCGAAAATGTCACAAATCTTTGGCGATGGCTACGCGATGGCTATTTTATCTATTGAATCCTGATGAAGTATTATTACTGTGATTAAAGTTTTGTTTGCCGAATAAGAGAGATTTGTTTGTCCGTGTACGGTGTATTGGACTTAGGCCCTTTTCCAATTACTTACTTATTTGAAACTTATTCACTTATTTGGCGCCATCTTAAATAAGTCGGTCAAGTCATTCCAATTCGTTGTACCGACTTATTTGTGACGTAGTAACAAAAAACAATTTCTATTATATGGAAGAAAAAAATTTCATGTCGTTGTCACTAGATTTGAAAATAAAAACGGCATGAATTACATTTTGTCAAGACACAATTTTGGAGACATTTCTGTGTAGACATACTTATTCAAATAAGTCACCTTGCGAGGTTACTTATTTGAATAAGTATGTCTACACAAATAAGTAAGTAATGGGTAAAAGGCCTTAGGCCTATAATGAAATCGATTACGTCATTACTTGCGCGATCGTTTAAGGTACCGAGAAGATGTTTATATACCAAGGGGTTTCTGTATTGATTTTACCAATAGAATGAAATTTCAATTCGACAATATGGAACCAAACCCTGGGATCCTGGAACATCATTGGAATCACCTTTTGAGAAGAGGTGCCATAATTATGCTGGTTGTTATTCTGATGACGACCCTCATGATTGATTATTCGCCGTACTTGATAGTATTCTCCTCGCCTGGCCCGGAATAGGAGTTTAAAGGTGGTTTTGCTGCGGTTTGGCGCTTAGTTGAACCGTTTATTAACGAATCATCCACCGTGTTGATTTCTCCCTGTAACCCGGTTGGTTACATTATCTCGCTATACAAAATCCATTTTACAAAACCTCGTTTTACGTAATTTACGTAAACCTCATTTTACGTAATCTGCATCTACAAAATCCTGCATACACTTTGCCTGTAAATATATTAAATAGCGAGCGTGCATTTTTGCCTAAAAATAATTTAAATTTTATGAAATTGATTAGAAAATTACAATAACTTGTCAGAATTATAAAAAAAGAACGGATTTTAGGTTATATTTTACATTTGTATATTTTTGAGTGTTCCGGCTAACCATAGCAATAACAAAAACAACATTTGTTGGTACTGAGAAGCTAGAGAATTTAATAGTTTTCTATTATTGTCATTTATACGGAATTACGTAAAAGGAGATTTTGTAATGCGAGTTTTAGGAGCTCCCCTCACCTTGCGTTTGGGCACGTAAATAAGTGACTTTATCAGTGTTGTTATCGACAGATGATAGTTGGTTAACGTCAATGGTTCTTTGTAATACTGGGCGACAAAAGTGGGTTACAAGCGCGTTCAGTATATCACGGCGGGGTCACCACCTCAGTTGGGCGCGTAAATTACACAATGTAATTTACGCGGTTATTTACACGTAATTTACATGTAAATTACATAAGTTAAGCTAAGTTCAACAAGCGCGCTAATTATTATAAAAATTTACTGTGTAACGTTGAAAATAAAACAAAAAAAAAATTAATATGTCAATAATTTGAGGTTATAAGCTTTCTTGTGTTGTTCCAGAAATCATAATAACTTCCGTTCTAAATGCAATTAAAACATTCTGTAAAGTGCTCTGAACTTCGCCGTATACAATGGGAAGTGCAAATAATGTTGGTTAGCACGTTAGATAAGAAAATCGGCCAAACAAATATTTAGTCGAAGTAGATGGTTGTTGTTGAATGACTGGTAGCTTATTTACTAATCTTTCACCTTGACCAAGGACAACTGTAATTTTCTGTAAAACTTGCAAAAAAATTCGAACAAAATTATTAGCTCAGAGGACATTCTTACCCAGCCGTAAACAACACATCAATCTCCCGAACATAGTAGTCCCTCCATACATGTTATTTTCAACAGTCTGTTTATTGTCCATATGAAGAAGTATTCCCACAAAGAAGCTTGTGTGAACAAACGCACCTTCACCATATTTAAATTCTGGAGGACCTGAATCTTTTCCCGGTTTTCGTTTATAATTTTTAATTTTCGAACACATTCCTACTTGGTTCATTAAAGGGGGATTCTCTTCACAAAGCTCGACCAAAATTAATTCACCATCCCGACCAGTCAGACCTCATAAAGAGCACATCTCCACCAATAGACGCAATTGTTTCCAGCTTTCGTGTTTTTTTCTGCTTTTGAATGTGTTTTAACAGCGGTAATATAGGATTCGGTTAAATTGAGTGAATGTTTTTTAAGTTAATTCAAAACAGTAAAATGTATAAAGTTTAGTTCTGTAATGAAGTAGCGAGAAATTATTTTGTAAACTGGGATTCTGACGCTGAAACGTGAGATAGGTGTTAATTAAAGGCAGCCAAAATCGCAACAAAAATGAACCAAGTATGTAACATTCGCACTACTCCGGGTTACCAAATGAAAATAAATAAAAATCAAATAGAAGTCGAAGACCATGTTGAACCATAAACTGGACACTTAGTTTTAAATGAGCTGGTATACTCAAAATTGGGTGAGTGGTTTACAAAATTGTAATGAAAGAAAGAAAGAAAGTGCTGGAATAAGCGGGACTCGCCGTTCAACTACCGGAGTTGAATATTGAATTAAATTTCCTCATCCGACTTTGAGTCTCATGGTGGTTTCTGATGATTTCGGCATGTAATAAACATCATTCGATATATTAAACGGATCACTGTCTGGCTTTTTTGGTGATGGAAAAAAATTTACTTACTGATATGTTGATGACATTTACTCGACTGTTTGACTGATATTTTATGTAAATTACACAAATTTTTTTGTAATTTACGTTATTTACATAAAAATGTAAATAACGTTTTTTATGTGTAAAATGCCCAGCACTGGTCGCCACTTTGGCTGTATGAACTAGGTGGAGATAGCCAAGCAACGGTTGTGGATCTCGACTGGTAAAATTATACTAATTGTTCTTTAATAATTACACTTTTTATATAGCGCCTCTAAACGTGAATATTAGAATTATTAAAGTCCTCAAATCCGCTTAGCATTCATCTTTCCGCACAAAGATAACACCTAACATGAATATGTAAAAAAAATTCCGAATAATGTGCAAATTTTGTCTTGCATCTCCTAAACGCCATAGAAACACAATCCTTCAAATCCTTGAACTTTTCTAACGTGAATTCTGAAATTTACCTTTCGTCAGACAAATAGCACAATTGACCACATATTTTATTTGGTACAGCCATCGCCAACTTTTCATCATGGGTTTTGTAGAAATAAATATCTCGTAAATAGTTCAAATCTAGCTGTGGTGCTTAAGCAGCTTTAGTGCAATGTAACAAAATTTTCACATAAAATCGTACGACAAAAATGCAAATGTCCCGTAAATTCTTCTGTTCTTGTAGTGTTAACTTCAATAATAATGTCAATACATAAATGGTTTTGGCCATCCAGCGAGCATGATGCATAGGCCCTGGCCGGCGGAAAAGGTCATTTTCAGTTGGTATCATGCCCAAAAATTTAGAGTTATTTCCAATAATTCTTTGTAATCATCCCGAGCACATTCCTTTGCCAATTCGTTCTTACAAAAATCAGCTAATTCCACTTTCACATCATTTACTTGAGTATGAACGTTGGGATCATCTATGCCTGCTTTGACATTATCCCTATTCAAGGAATTCTATTCATTCTTGAATCTCACTAATAACGGAACATTTACTCCTGATGTATTGCCTATTTGATTTTGCTCCAAAATAATAGCTGCTCCATTTAATCTTCCAGTATTTCAATATGTTCTATCGAGGCAAGCCGCCACGACAATGTCAGCTACTCTCTCATCGATTAAGCTTTGGAAAACAGCATCCGCCATTTTCAAACCAGTTGCTCTTGATATTTTGCGAACGCCCAATAATTGTTCTCCATCTATATGGGAAATAATCACCGGTAAACGATCCACGGTCTCCGTTCCAAATAACTCTGGAAGTAGTTTTCCATCCCAATGTACTACGCTTGTTGTAAACTTGAAAGTCGATTTAACTGATGCCGCTATTTCTACTCTATTTATTTCACGAAGACGCTTCAGTGTTGTTCGATTCACAGCGATGAATTGAGTTCATCAATCGAGTGTACAAGACTTTCGGCAACGGCACTGATTAAATAAAAGCTGGCAATATTCTAGGGGCTCATTCTGCGCTTAGCATGGTCACTCTCCCATGACGATAATAATGCTTGTGAGTCTATTGGAATTTATTTAAGTTTTCTGTTTCTAGATATCTCCGCGTTTACGATATTTTTCTGCCTCCATACGTTCCGATTTTCGCTGTTCCTTTTCAATTTCATATTATCTGGCTCTCAAATATCCAGGACACTCTTTCTCACGCTGTGGCAAGAGGAATCGCTTGTCGTCTTCATTGGTCATCATGGACAAGGCATTGGTATGAGCGAAACTTTTGAAGGTTTAGTTTTATTCTTTAAAAGATTTTTCCACTCATCATGCAATTGTTTCAATCTTTCAATGGAATGTTGTTTCTTTTTAACTGGACTATCAGTTTCTATCATTTTCTACTACCTATCATTTTCGGTGAATTGTTTGATGCCTTTATTATTTAACAGGTATTCTACTTTGCAAATAGTGATAATTATGGTGATAAAGTTCATGGGGAATTGCTGTGTGGTAAATTTGAAATAATGATATGAGTTCCGCGCTCTATATGGGTGACTCTTTAGTGTGGGTAATGACATTTGATCAACATCAACTGATCACTATAATCTTGAACATCTCGCACAACCTGGTGAACTTCATGTTATTTTCATACTGTCAAACAACCAATTAGTTTTCTCTGTTGATCAAGTAGATCTTGTGTGGTGAGTGTTATGACAAGTGTGAGAAGAATTCCGCAATCTGACTTCAATGTGTTGCTTTACAAAATTTTAAATTGTATGGCTTCTATTTCTTTCAGGAACATGAGTAATTCTTCATATGCCATGATGGTTTCTCCGATAACGCGTTTTATATAAAATTTCGTCGATTTGACGGCAGCCTCCCACAAACCTCCAAAGTTTGGCACTGCCGGTGGTATGAGATGCCATTGTGTACCCTGTTCTACTGTCCACTGACTTTATGAGAAAATTGTGTTGAGTTAAACAGGTCTTAAAGCTCTTGTAATTGGTTGATGGCCCCAATGAAATTCGTCGCGTCCGTGCAGATTCCTCTCGTACTTTGAAAACGACGCAATGCTGCTAAAAATGACTCTGTACTTAGATTTGTGGCCAGTTCGATTTGAACAGCTTTAACAGGCCCAGCATAATCGAGACCACTTTTGATAAATGGCCTAACAAAGTTCACCTGTGACGATGACAGCTGGCTCATTAACTAGGTTTGACGGTGACAAGCAATGCAGTGACGAATAATCTTCATTATAAGGTGCTTTGCGCGAACAATTTAAAATCTTTGTTTTGTATAGCAAACCAGTTGCGAAATTTCTGCGCGAAATAGCTTTCGATGATAGTGTTCTATCATTCTCTGCACCAATAAATGATTTGACGGAAGAATGATTGGATGTTGAGTGTCAAAATTGGGTGGTGCATTTGCTAATATGCCACTAACCCTTAGAATACCGTGATTTTCTGGGAATGAATAGAGTTTAAATTACTTACTTTTTCGTGATAGCTGTCCTGAATGTTGGGGGGGGGGGAGGGACGTGCTTGATTATGTATTGGGCTTGGACGTGCTTGATCATGTATTTCTCGGCTTAGTTGAGTTCTTTAACTGTGAAACTTCCGTACGATTTTGATTTAGTTGATCGTTTTGCATTTAAGATACATCTGCGGATACGCATTACTATTCGTATCATTATGAGATAATCACATCGGCTTGTTGCACTATATGGTAGGACTGCGAATCTGGTTCATGTTGTGTAACTCCAATGGCCTCAGATAAAATTTATAATGGGTTGGTACATAACCATGATGGGCCCTCCACCACAAAGTATCATTTTTCAGTTCAATTGGGAGCACTCCACGAGTTGCCCGATCAGCTGATCTTCCAGCCCCATTTTTTTCGGCCACGATTTAGGTGGTTTAGATCACCAGTCCAATACTATCTTGGCATCGGTGTAAAAGAATTGTTTTGGTGTGGTTTGGAAATTTAGTGCCGTTGTAACTGTTTCCATTAATTTAACCAATGACGCAGCTGCGCAGAGCTCCAGCTTGGGAATTGACACTGTTTTTATGGGAGCTACCCTTGATTTGGCTGCGATTATATTAGTATAAGCTGCTGTTGGTGATATTATTGCACGAGAGCACAAAACTGCAGCATAGGCGTCCTTAGATGCATCATAGAACCCATGAATTTCTATTGTCTCGCTCTAATACGGCCACCTTTTGATTTCCAATTGATCGATTGTGCTGTGCTCGTTTCTCAACCTCTTCCAATTCGTCTTACACGACTCTGGCAAGATATCGTCCCATCTAAGTTTCCCGAGCCATAATTGTTGGAACATGACTTTAATCATGATCGTGGTCGGAGATAACCAACCCAGTGGGTCGAAGGTCCTCGATGATTCTGACAATAAACTACATTTGGTCATAACAGATTTTTCTGGGATAGCCGCCTCGAACCTAAAAATGTCACTGAATGGTTCAAAATACAATCCTAATATGGATATTATCTTCCCACTGTGTGATTCTCGCCAAAGTATACGCTGGCAGTCAGTGTCCTCTTTTCGGGCCATCACTTGACGTTACATCTTTTCGATGTCCGCACTGAAAACAAATTTGTGTTATCTGAACCGTAACGAAATTTCAAATAGACCTTGCTGGACTGTTGGCCCCACCATTAGCTCACCATTTAGTGACTGAGCTGATGATGTTTTTTGTCCGAACTCTTAAAAATGCCATGATGTGGTAAGTAATATGGATGGATGCTCGGCTGGTCGATTTCGTTGCTTGGTATGGACCCCATGTGGCCTAGTCGCTCATATTGTTGCATAGACGTAACATATTCTGTTTTTAATTGAAAATTTGAACTTAATCGTTTTTCCAGTGTTTGGAATTGATGCAATGCAATATTGAAGGAATGACTCAGATGAGGTGGAGTCCTCTTGAATTGTAAGGCAGATATTATCCTTCCATTTTGGTTGCATTTTACAGTGGCCTTGTAATGTTCAATTTGGATTCTTAAGCTGTATATTCGACTGTTCGTGGTATACTTTCACTTTCCCAAAACTGTAGTGATATCTTATCGATGTTGACTGCTTGTTGCTCCGTGATATGTACCTGATTTGATGTAGTGGACATCTCTTGCGACGATCTTTCGCCGGCCACGATCCAACCCAGTCGAGTGTTTTGGAAGATAACGGTTTGTTCATCACTGGATTGGTTGGTAGGTTGGAGGTCAGCTTGGTGAGAATGAGGGCATCAATGAAATGAGTGACTGCGGAATCGAAGTTGAACAGACGTATGTGAAGTTATCCCCGGATTTTATCCCCGAAATTAAAAAAAATAATCAGGCAACACTAACATAATTTTACCCTTCTAACACTTGTGGTAAGTTATCCCCGCTCAGTTTTATATTATATTTTATTACAAATACACTTCATATGCGAAGTTAGCCCCAAATGCTAGCAAATCACCCAAAATAAATGTAATAATTTAATAAAATGAAGTAAAATAATTTTTAAATTGGCAAGATTAAAATAATTTGGTTATAGGACGAAAAAACACATATCTCACATTTAGGAAAACACTAAAAACATCGTACCGTGGCAACCTAGCGAAATTAGGCTCCGAACAAAATATTTCCAGTTAATTCATTTTTGTTCAAAATTGACATTTTAATTTGACATGTAAAAAGTATTAATTTGTCAGATAAGAACTATATGGTTATGAAATAACCAGATCCATATCTCACTTTTTGTAAAGTATGAACAAAATCGTACCGTTGCAAGCTAGCGAAATTAGGCTCAGAGCGAAATATTTCCAAGGAATACATTTTTGACCAACATTATCATTTTAATTTTGACATGTAAAAAGTATTAATTTGTCGGACTAGAACTATATGGTTATGAGATGGCCAGACCTATACCTTACCTTTGGCAAAATATGAACAAAATCGTACCGTTGCATGTAATACATTTTTGACCAAAATTGACATTTTAATTTGACATGTAAAAAGTATTAATTTGTCGAACTAGAACTATATGGTTATGAGATGACCAGACCTATACCTTACCTTTGGCAAAATATGAACAAAATCGTACCGTTGCAACCTAGCGAAATTAGGCTCCGGCCAAAATATTTCCACGTAATACATTTTTCACCAAAATTGACATTTTAATTTGACATGTAAAAAGTATTAATTTGTCAGATAAGAACTATATGGTTATGAAATAACCAAATCCATATCTCACTTTTTCTAAAGTATGAACAAAATCGTACCGTTGCAACCTAGCGAAATTAGGCTCCGGCCAAAATATTTCCACGTAATACATTTTTCACCAAAATTGCCATTTTAATTTGACATGTAAAAAGTATTAGTTTGTCGGATAAGAACTATATGGTTATGAAATAACCAGATCCATACCTTACTTTTTGCAAAGTATGAACAAAATCGTACCGTTGCAACCTAGCGAAATTAGGCTCCAAATAAAATATTTCCGGTTAATTCATTTTTGTCAAAATTGACATTTTAATTTGACATGTATAAAGTATTAGTTTGTCGGATAAGAACTATATGGATATGAAATAACCAGATCCATATCTCACTTTTTGCAAAGTATGAACAAAATCGTACTGTTGCAACTTAGCGAAATTAGGCTCCGACCATAATATTTCCTTGTAATACATTTTTGACCAAAATTGACATTTTAATTTGACATATATGGTTTCAAAATAGCCAAACCAACCTAGCGAAATTAGTCTCAGAGCAAAATATTTCCATGTAATACATTTTTGACCAAAATTGACATTTTAATTTGACATGTAAAAATTATTAATTTGTCGAACTAGAACTATATGGTTATGAGATGGCCAGACCTATACCTTACCTTTGGCAAAATATGAACAAAATCGTACCGTTATAACCTAGCGAAATTAGGCTCCGGCCAAAATATTTCCATGTAATACATTTTTGACCAAAATTGACATTTTAATTTGACATATATGGTTTCGAAATAGCCAGACCAACCTAGCGAAATTAGGCTCAGAGCAAAATATTTCCATGTAATACATTATTGACCGAAAATGACATTACATGGAAATATTTTGTTCGGAGCCTAATTTCGCTAGGTTGCAACGGTACGATGTTTTTAGTGTTGTCTTAAATGTGAGATATGTGTTTTTCGTCTTATAAGCAAATTATCTTAATCTTGCGAATTTAAAAATTATTTTACTTCATTTTATTAAATTTTTACATTTATTTTGTGTGATTTGCAAGCATTCGGGACTGACTTCGCATATGAAGTGTATTTGGAATAAAATATAATAGAAAACTGGGCGGGGATAACTTCACACAAGAGCTAGAGGGATATAATTATGTTAGTATTGCCTGATTATTTTTTTTTAATTTCGGGGATAACTTCACATACGTGTTGAACAGGATCAATAATTTACTCAACAAATCGTTACGGAACTCCGAAATAACATAGCAATTATTCTACTTACTCTACTCGACTATTTTTCTTCAGAGTAGCGGTTTATTCGTAGCTTGGTTAATGGTATGTTCTTAGGCAAATTGTTACAGATAGATACGGCATTTCAAAAATTTCTTAAACTCCTTTCGTTTTCGATTCATAAACCTGCTAGTCGTTTTAAGTGTTTTGTAAGTCTATTGCACTTGTTTTTAGGTCGGCCAATAAGCTCTGCCCTCTCACAGTGGGTTAATCAGATCATGAAAAATCTCGTTTGCATCCCATCGAACAGGGTACCTCCCGAACCAAACGTCAAAGCTTTAACCACACTACCACCATTGCTTCAACACGTCCTAGGCTATCGTAACAAGAATTATTTAAAAACGAATAAATATTAAAGTGCGAGAAAATGCACCACAAATGACGATTACGCTATTAAATATTAAACAAACAAAACACTTAAATTTTTACAATATAAACAATTCACCCAATTTAATTAAATAAATTGGATTTCTTAAGTTGTGTTTCCGCTTCAAAACCATACGTCGCCCTCATCAATTTGATAGCCTTGCTACTTATATATGGTATACACTAATTTTGGTTGCTCGCCTTTAATCGTTTCAAATTAAAAATACAAAAGTAATTAATTTATTTTAATTGGATTTTTAATACCGAAATATAGTTTTGTTCTATTTAATATAAATAAAACAGAAGCGTACTGCTGCTGCTGTATATGGAAGAACATAATGGAATCTGCTGTGCTTGCGATTTAGAATTATGTGTAGTGTACACAAGCAGGGAAGAACGAGACTAAACAAAAATATTTTAGATTAAAACTGATTACGAACAAGGAAGATTTATCTACTCGTATAAAATAAAATAAACTAATTCAAATAAATTAAATTTTAAATCTTTTTGGATAAGAAGTGTCCTATTGCAAACAGCATTGTGTAGATACACTACTCGTATATAGGGAGAGCTGGAGATATGTAGAACAAAAAATGTTTAGAAGCAAAATGTGTAATCCTTGACTTAGTTTGGTAAATTAATAATGTTTTTTTTGTGTATGTATGTGTGTGTGTGTGTTATATTATTAAATATATAAAAATTATAATAATCCTTACATGCTAAAATTTATTTGCCTTGTAATTTATAATATGAAATTATACAAATTCAGCTAATATGAAATTGCAAATAATTTAATCCCATTAACAATGAGATATTTTTGTTGCTTTTTGATATGTACATGTAGTTTGACACCACCCAGTATTAATTACATCCATCCACTAAACCAAAGATAATGATTCTTCAAGACACCATTATTCTCCATTATCCTCTGTCGCCCTGGTGGGTTTTGTTCTTGTTTTCTACCATATATGACTCAATCAATAAAATTATGAATAATTCATGATTATCCCCCCGTCTGTCTTGTACTTGTATTCATAAGAATAGAGTGAACATAATGTTTATCACTATCCTTCAGTTACGACCTAATTGTGAATGCAAATTTAATTTAATTATAATTTGATTTGACTTTATATTAGAACGAAAATTATTATTACATTTTTTGCTTCGTCGATAATTTTATTGCAATTTGATCGACTCATTTAAATATCTATAGACGAATATTAATGAGAAAATTTTTGTTGTGCAGACGTAATGTAGACTTCATATATTTGCTTTTTTATTAAGTAATCCTTTGCATATATATAGACTTTTACAACTCGTAATACTGGGTGGCTCTTGGCTATTCTCAGTGCATATATGAATAGTAAAAGTCTGATGATGAAGACGGCACATTCAAGGTGCTTTAAAATCGAACAGATGCCAACTTCGCCGTACTTACTCGGCTTTCTTTTACCTGCACGAATGTACATAGATCACGAATCCACCACTCTTGATTGCTAAAGAGACAATTTAAACTTACCGGAATTTTGGAAAACTGTCAAATCAAAAATCGTTTTTTTCAAATCTTTGCACAAATTGAAAAAGTTTCCATGAAAGCTGCTACTTCCAGTACACAGATTTATACTAATATTCTTCTTCTTTAATTATCTGAACTAATTTTGTTTTACAAATAATTTACAATCCTTTTGTTTTAACCGTTTTCTCGTAAATGCTATATACTTTTCAAAATGTTTGCAATAAAACGTAAATGCTTCTATGAAAGCTGTCACTTCCATTGGGCCGATTTCGGCCAAAAATTAATGAGATTTCCCGATATGAAAAAGCTTAAGGATGCCTTTATAGAGAGAACAAGAAATTCGAGGTCAACAATTGTCATGACTTTTTTTTTCTTATTAATTACAACTGAGACTGAGACAAATTTTATATTTCTTAAATAATTCTGATTTGTTGGGGTGAAGTCCAATGGTTAGTCCCAAAATTAATTAAACCTAACGTATGTGAAGTTATCCCACGATTATATCGCAGAAAATAAAAAAAAATCATCAGGCAACACTAATCAATAAAAACCCCATTTGCTCTTGTGTGAAGTTATCCCAGCCCAGAATTTATTAAAAAATCACGTTAAATACAAAAATTAAATTCTTTATATTTAAATTAAGAGAATTTTTCGGATTAAGGCTATTTGGTTTTTAGATCGTCATACTCCTGCCTTACTTTAAGAAAAGTTAGGAAAACATCGTTCCGTGGCAACTTTGCGAAATTGGGCCCTGAGACAGATATACACATACAACATGTTTTTTTCTAACTTTTCCTAAAGTAAGGCAGAATTGTGACGATCTCAAAACCACATAGCCTTAATCCGACAAATTTACACTTTTAACGTGCCAATTACCTTTATCGTGTCTAATGCAATTTTAGTTCGTACACGTTCTATTGATTTAACGTGATTTTTAATAAATTCTGGGCTGGGCTAACTTCACACAAGTGCAAATGAGGTTTTTATTGATTAGTGTTGTCAGATGAAATTTTGTTTATTTTCTGCGATAGAATCGTGGGATAACTTCACATACGTTTAAACCTATTTAAAATATAATTTTAATTTGGTATGTTTACTAGGTCAAGTGGCCTCGTTCTTTGAAGCCTTCTTTCAACGACAGGGTTATCTATCATATGGCGAATATAGGGGTTTCCATGTTCCTGGAGCCTTATTTCGTGTTTGGCGGCGTGCTTTTTTATTTCATCTTTGATGTATTCCATCTGTAAGTCCCTGTGAAGGTCTTCATTTCTTGTGTACCACGGAGCATTTACAATGCTACGGAGAACCTTATCAGTATTTGCCGATATAGAAGCAGCTTGTTGTGTATTGTGGGCTAAGAGCCTCTACCTATGAGCCAATATATTTTTCTGAACTTAATATTAAGTTTCTCTTTTTTCTTTTTGGCATGCTCTCTCCACTTGAGCTTGACATGGAGTGTCATGCAAAGATATTTAGCTTTGTTTGCATAAGTCACTGGTCGTGATTTGGATTTCGTCTCGTTAAGATTGACTCTCCAGCGCTTAGTCCAGTTACAAACCGCATTGGTAACCTTCTAGAGTTTGCTCGTTGCATCAGCGAGATTACTTCCAATCGCCATGGTTGCCGTGTTATCTGAAAAGGTGGCTATGGTTCCTTCATCTGTTGTTGGCATATTCCTTGTATATAATAAATACAGGATTGGTCTTAAGACACTCCCCTGCGGGGCACCGGCATAGATTTTCTTTAATTCGGAGTATTCGTTCCCACATTTTACACGAAAATGTTTATTGGATAAATAAGATCTTAGTATGGCATATAATTGCCTCGGCAGATCTCTGGGCAGCTATACACCTGTTCTATTGTGGAGTGCTTTTCCCTGAATCCAAATTGATGTGGAGGAATTAGTTGTCGGTCCTCAATTATCGGTTTAAGTATTTTTAGTAATCATTTTTCAAAGAGTTTTGACATAATTGGCAACAATTAAATTCGTCTGTATGATTTTTTATCGTTACGTAGTTTATCAGGTTTTGCTATCATGATTACTTCATCTACTTTCTATTGCCACGCAACATATTTTAACCGAAAGCTTGCATTGATTATGTGTAACAGCTTACGAAATCCTTTACCTGGTAGAGCCTTGATTATTCATTTCTTCTCTTAATTTTTTGAGAGTTACTGTTCGTATATCAAAATCATCTAGTTTGTGGAATGAAATTATATTGTCATTGGCCGTTTGCCTTGGTAGTGATTTGAAGGTATCCTCGAGATACTCCGCAAATAGATTAGCCTTCTCTTTAGGACCTCTTGCCTAGGTTCCATCCTCCTTTTTAAGTGGAGGCGCTTGCATTTTGGATCTTTTGAGTCCCTTCGTCGCCTTCCACAGAGAATAATCAGAATTTTTTCATCGGTTAGGCTAACTAGATATCTGTTGATTGATGCATTTTTAACTTCTTTAAGAAGAGATTTGGGACTGTTACCTAAATAGTTAAGAATTGTTTTGTTCTCCGTTGTTCTAGTTATTTGGCAGGTTTTAATTGCCCGTCGTTTTTCTCTTACCAACTCTCTAACTTCCATTGGATAGGATATGTTAAGCTCCTTCTTATTTTGAATAATGGGGGTACTTGCCTAAGCAGCATAGTGAATTGCTTCATTGAATTGTTTTAATTGAATCTTCCAACTGGTGGGGATTTCTTATCGGTATCTGAAGATTGAGTTTTTCCTCCAATACTTCACGAAAGCAATCCCAGTTTGTTTTTGAATTTGTTAATCTGGGTGCACTCTCCCTTTGAATTACCATTACACTGATTGTCATGATAACCGGGGATATGATCCGGTACTAGAGAATTATTATCCTCAATGTGAATGTAGTTCTGGGATATACCTCTTGCTACATAAAAGTCTATTATCTCAGGTATCTTCGTTCATCACTGCCAATATGTTGGGGAATCACCAGAATAAAATTCACATTTTGATATTTGCCCTGCTTGAAGTAATTCTTTACCTTTTGACGTCGTAAGTCTAGATCCTCGATAGGTTTTTTTCGCACTAAAGTCACCTCCAATAATAAAATTCCGTCCAAGCGGTTTAAATAGTTTAAGGTAGTCCTCCCTTTTCAAGTTATGCCGGGGCGGGGAGGACAATATACTGCAGAGACAGGAAGCTGTTTGTGTTTAATTCTTACTTAACATTTTTTGTTGGATTGTGTTGCGGGAGTTGCATTTTCTTGAGTTGATCAAGTATCATGTTGTTCAGATTACTTTGGTCATCTAGCCGCTTTGTAATATCTGCAATGCTGTTCATAATGTTTTCCATAATTTGGTTACTGCCAGAGCCCATATGTTTGGTTGAACCCAAACCTTTCACTACCTGCGCAAATCAACTTTTTTACCCTGTGTTGCTTGGTTGTGGATTTTGATCCATCTAAACCCTTCGATTTTCGTGATTTTGCGGTTGACTACTGGTTTTATCTCTTAATTATTGTAGTTGTTTAGCAACCTCACAGCCTCGATAATTAGCCGGATGTTGGCTCTTACAATTTGTACACTTCGCTGGCACATTTCTCCCTATTGTACATGTCTGAGTAAAATGATTACCTGAGCATTTTACACATCTTGGATTTCGGCCGCCATATGGTATGCGTGTTGTGGTTCTCCTCATTGGTTCGATTTTCACCTTCATGTGAAGGTTTTCTTTTATTCCATATATGTTTTGAACATTCTCTTTGTTGTCAAGTACCAGCATAAAAAGAGGGAGTCCCCTTTTACTGATAATGTGGTGTCCTTCCTGGAGTTCTGTTCGCTTTTTTTAACAATATTCACAGCATCTAGTATTTGAAGACCTTTACTTTGTAAGTCTTCCATTATTTCTTTACTTGAGCAAGTGTGATGCAAACCTCTTGCCTTGTTTTTCATAGGTCGGGCCTGTTTGTTCTCGTAAGTGAACCACTGATACTTTTCAGCACTCAATTTCATAGATAAGGTTCTATAAGTATCTGAGTCCAGAGTACTAATTTTCGAAACGTCATTATTTAACTCTGTTACCTTATAGTCTCTGTCAGTAACCGATTTCATCAGTGACTGAATTTCTGGGTAACTGGTTACACCCACAATATATATTGGTGGGGGGGATTTTTATTCGGGTGCACCAAATTTGGTGAAATGTTCTTGGTAGATTTATTACCTTTTGGTTGATTGGATTTGGGTAGAACATCTTTTGAATCTGGACTATTTTTGTTTTTAACGGTTTTTTCATAAATGCTGTTTACTTTTAAAAATATGTATTTGCAAAAAACTTCGTCTAAAAATCACTGGGATCTCCCAATTGGTGGAAATAGTTTAAGTCTGAAGTGCCACTTTAATTATTCGATTAGTCTGGACTGTAGGGAACCAACAATATTTAGTATGCACGACACCACAGTTTTAAAAAATCCCGTTAAAAAACAGTTTTTGTCATAAATCTTCTGGTTAAGTTCTAGAAAATTGATCAACATGAAAACGGATAAATGATATATTTTCAAAAATATTTGCAAAAAACGAAAAAGTTCCTATGGAAGCTGCCACTGCCGGTGAGCCGATTTTGGCCAAAATTTAGCTGTAATTACCGACGTTTAGTCTGCACCACATAACGCACACACAGAGATTTCTTTTAAAGTGTTTTTTTGACTTTGGCGATATAGCGAATGGTAAATTTGCAAAAATCTTGACGTCAACAGTTTTCATGGTTACTTGTCAAAAATCAATCTGTCTGGTACAATTTTGGAAAACTGCTCTTAATCGACATTGTTGCGAAAATCACAAAACCACCTATTGAAGCTACCATTTCCGGTGGAATGGAAGCTATCGCTTCTGGTGGATCGATTTTGACCAAAATTCATTGGGATTTTCCAATTTGTTGAAAACTTTGGTATGAAGTCCCGATCAATCAGTACATCTGGTCTGTCCGGGAGCCGGATTTCTGTTTTGCCAAAAATTGTGATTTCCGCTTAAATTTTGGAAAACTAGTCTGGGGTGGTATAGTTGCAAAGTTTATTTAGAAACCTTTAATTTATGGTCGTTTTTCTCATAAAAGCTATTACTTTTTAAAATATTTACAAAATATGAAAAAGTTCCTCTGGGAACTGCCACTTCCGGTGGATCGATTTCGAACAATTCCGTGTCAACGCGGTCGTCTACCTTCCACCAGCCATTTCCTTACTGGCCCAACTGATTCATCAGTCTCCTGGCCTTTCAAATGATGTTTATCTCAATCATGTTTCAATTCAAATTCGATTCGCGCAATCACTGTGGAACAGTTCTTTACCTCCTGTCTTACACATTGCTTACACTGAACTGCACATGCTCTTCGGTTGTGCAAAATACATCGTTGGTGTTCAGTTTTGAAAGTGTAGGATTGAAGTTTTTCCATCCATCTAGCTACTTGCCACTCGGGATCCTTAAACTGCATCAACCATGTAAGTGTAGCATGATCTGTCCGAAGAACACACTCTTCTTGCCCTTACAGATATTTGTGGAAATATTTAACGCCGTCCACTTTTAGAACCCAACTTCTTAGTTAGATAATATCCTTTGGTGCAGCCCAATCCATTCCTGATACTAACTTCTTTGGATCTGTACGTTTGGAGGTTTTTACCATTGCTTGAAACAATATGAACCATATAGTTAACTTTTTCCCTAAACAGGCTGTATTTTGTTGCATTTAACTTCAATCCTGCCGCCTGTTTAAGATTGTTATTTTGTTCATCAAATATTATGACGTCATTCAAATAAACCAAACCTGTTTTCCAATTTAGGTCTCTTGTAACTTGCTTCATTATTCGTTTAAATGTAGCCGGCGCAGTGCATAATCCAAACGGCATTACCACAAATTAGTAAAGACCGTTTCCTGCTAAAAATGCCTTTTCTCTCTGCAAACAGCATGAATTGCTACTTGCCGATATCCGATTTTTAGATC
The DNA here is from genome assembly GCA_963691935.1 of Nephrotoma guestfalica. Lineage (NCBI taxonomy): Eukaryota > Metazoa > Arthropoda > Insecta > Diptera > Tipulidae > Nephrotoma > Nephrotoma guestfalica. Next base: position 82,664,353 of record OY829914.1, on the reverse strand, counting down.
CAATGTATTGGAAATCTTGCACCTGCCAGCGAGTCCAGGGTTCGCTCATCCGCGGTAACGGATAACTATCCTGCTTCGTCAGGCGGTTTGTAATATTGTTGATTCCCTCAGCTGTACCAATAACCATCTCTTTCCTAATTACATTTGTTGGTGAGCTCATGTTTAAAATATGTACTGGCACTTTCTGTTGGAATTTCACCAAGGTTCTCGCACACAATAACTTCGTCTATTTTAGCTTAGATCAATTTGTATTTAATTGTAGAGGTCCCTCATATTGCGTCATTTTAGAATCTGTTTATCCAGATCCGCGACTATCTGGTATTTGTTCATAACGTCCAGTCCAATGATACATTTATCAGTTATTCTAGCTACGTTAAACTGATGTTTGAACTGCATTCCGTTGAGCTTTACTGGAAGGGTAAACTACTGCATATTAACCTATCGTTGTTAGCATATCGGGAGGAGCAACCGATTTCGAAGCTCCGTTGGGTATTAAGCGCACTAACCCCGTGCCATTACACGGGGGATTGTATAATACCATTGGTATTATAAAGGGTGTTTTTTTAAGAGGTTGCCGATTTTTTTTTTGAATAAAACACATATAAAATTATGAAATGACCAAAATTTTTTTTTATTTGGTAGATAATTTTTTGGCATTTAACATTTAAACACAATTTCTGGCATATGGCTACCACGACTATTTTTCACAAATGTCATTCTGGAGGTCCAATTTTCCAGCAGTTTTTCAAGCATTTGAGGGCGTATGTCAGCAATGACACGTTGAATATTGGTTTCCAAAGCGTCAATCGATTGAGGTTTATCCACATAAACCAATGACTTCACGTATCCCCACAAAAAGTAATCGAGTGGCGTCAAATCGCACGAACGCGGAGGCCAATTCACCGGACCATTTCTCGAAATAATGTTGTCGTTGAAAGTTTCTTTCAATAAGTCGATTGTTTCACGTGCTGTATGGCAAGTGGCACCATCTTGTTGAAACCACATTTCATTCATATCCATATCTTCAAGATTTGACAACAAAAACTCATTTAACATGGTTCTGTATCGATTTCCATTCACGGTAACGCGTCGTCCTTCCTCATTTTTAAAGAAATATGGACCGATGATCCCACCAGCCCATAGACCGCACCAAACAGTACATTTATCAGGATGCATTGGTAATTCTAGAACGGCGTGTGGATTATCTTTGCTCCAAATGCGACAATTTTGTTTGTTGACGTATCCATTTAACCAAAAATGCGCCTCATCACTGAAGAGAATTTTACAGTAAAAAAATGGATCTTCGTTCAATTGATTTAACGACCAATCACTGAATTCACGGCGCAAACGATGGTCGTGTGGCTTTAATTCTTGCACCAATTGAATTTTGTATGGCACCAAACCCAAATCTTTACGTAAAATTTTCCATAAAGTCGATGGACAAAGTCCAATTTGCTGAGCACGACGACGAATCGATAAATTGTCGTTTTCTTCGACACTGGCCTCAACGACAGCAATATTTTCTTCTGTACGAACTCTTCTCATTCTTGTCGGTGGCTTGGCATCCAAAAGAGTGAATGTAGACCGAAATTTGGTAATTACGTTCTTTATGGTGGTCTCTGACGGACGATTATGTGCACCATAAAATTCACGAAGTGCTCTATAAACATTTTTAATTGAACACTGATTTTGAAAATAAATTTCCACGATTTGAAAACGTTGTTCTGGAGTTAACCTATTCATAATGATTTGCCAAACAATACTGAGTAGAAATGCCACTTTGAGCTGTCAAAACAACTGTCATAAAATAAAACGACATCTATCGGAAAAACAAACCTCCTAAAAAAACACCCGTTACAATCCCCCGTGTAATGTCTGGGTTGTTAGCATCAGAAGTATCGAGACGAGAAACGAAATTGTTTTCTTCTGTTAACTCAACAAGCTGCCCTTGTTTGCGTGATATCCTCCGAAAGCAGTTTGCACTGTGTTAGTGACTAAACTGGCTCTAGCTGCCTCATATTCTAAAGTCAACACCAATAGTATTGGTTCTCAAATGAACTTCAGATGGTCGTTCATTACAGCACAGATAAGCGTGTCCACTGTTAGTCCATTTAATACATCTGCATTACCGTAAGCTTGACGCCGCAATTTCGTTACCTCTCTTTCAAGGCCTTCAGGCCCTCTTCCCTCCTTGCCGTTTGCGTGTAACTGTTCATATCTTAGTTCCAACCTAGTTATAGTCTTAGTCCAACCCGCTCATTGCTCCTTTCTGTTGCGAATACAGTTTGCAAGACATCTGCAGCTTCCCGCGAGCCAAAATGGGTAAAGTTGCTCCTCTACTGTCGCTTGAAACTGCAACTTAAAACTCTCAAATGGGATTTTGCCTTCCGATGTTAGAAGCTTTACAATTCCTCTTGAGCTTCCGGCAACTGGTTATGTTGAAAACGTTTTGTTTAGCTGGCCATCTCCAATAGTATGTGAAGGTATGTGTATCAATATGGGACTTCTGATGTTTAATTTTATTTTAAAGTTCCTGCTTGATTTGTCCTCCGTACTGTCAAACTGTCTTGTCATCTTCTTCCATTGGTAATTTTTGCGTTGGCTCGGTCTACAATACCGGTTGGTGTTTTTACAGATGCTACACGTACTAGTCCGTTTGGTCCCGGATGAACCTCGATAATGCGCCCAAGGATCCAATTTTGAGGTGGCACCTCCTCATCAGCGATCAAAACTAGCGTGTTGACAGTGACATTGCTCAGTGACAATGTTTTCCATTTTCCGCGTTGCTGTAATTGCAGCGGCCGTCAATTTAACGGCACCTTAATCTTTGCGGTGATAGTGCTTAGTTCCTCATATGTGCACGTTGCAACAGATAACACGCGATGCAAGTGTTGCTTCGCGGATTTAACAGCAGCTTCCCACAAACCACCAAAATGCGGTGATCGACGTGATGTGGGGGGATGTGAACAAATTGAATGTTTACGTCAGCGCATGTTCGAACTGTTTGATCATCATCGGAGTGATGTTTATGCCAAAATAACAAAATATACACTGTGTCCTCTAAGTACTTAGAATTAAAAAAAGACTCAGAAATTGTACTTTCAAAATAATATTTGAAATTTTTTAATTAACACAAACATTTCTCCGCAATAAATAAAAAATAATTCCAAATGTTTAAGAAATTTTGTATTACACTCAATAATGTTTTCTCTCGAATAAGTAAAATCTCAAAGATTCCCAAGCATGTGGATAAATAAGATTTGCTTCTTACATCAAATGCTGCTTTAGAAGCACTTTGGTCATCTCTGTGCGATCCGTAGTTGCCGAGTTAAATAATTCCAAATGTTTAAGAAATATTTGTATTACACTCAATGATGTTTTCTCTCGATTAACTAAAATCTCAAAGGCTCCCAAGCATGTGATAAATAAGATTTGCTTCTTACATCAAATGCTGGTTTAGAACCACTTCGGTCATCTCTGTGCGATCCGTAGTTGCTGAGTTAAATAATTCCAAATGTTTAAGAATTTTCGAATTACACTCAATGATGTTCTCTCTCGAATATCTATATTCTCAGAAATTTCCGAGCATGTGGATAAATAAGATTTGCTTCTTACATCAAATGCTAGTTTAGAACCACTTCGATCATCTCTGTGCGATCCGCAGGGGCTGAGTTAAATAATTCCAAATGTTTAAGAATTTTCGGATTACGCTCAATGACGTTTTCTCTCGAATATCTATATTCTCAGAGATTTCCGAGCATGTGGATAAAAAGATTTGCTTCTTACATCAAATGCTGCTTTAGAACCACTTCGATCATCTCTGTGCGATCCGTAGTTGCCGAGTTAAATAATTCCAAATGTTTAAGAAATTTTGTATTACACTCAATGATGTTTTCTCTCGAATAACTAAAATCTCAAAGGCTCCCAAGCATGTGGATAAATAAGATTTGCTTCTTACATCAAATGCTGCTTTAGAACCACTTCGATCATCTCTGTGCGATCCGTAGTTGCCGAGTTAAATAATTCCAAATGTTTAAGAAATTTTGTATTACACTCAATAATGTTTTCTCTCGAATAACTAAAATCTCAAAGATTCCCAAGCATGTGGATAAATAAGATTTGCTTGTTACATCAAATGCTGCTTTAGAACCACTTCGATCACCTCTGTGCGATCCGTAGTTGCCGAGTTAAATAATTCCAAATGTTTAAGAAATTTTGTATTACACTCAATGATGTTTTCTCTCGAATAACTAAAATCTCAAAGGCTCCCAAGCATGTGGATAAATAAGATTTGCTTCTTACATCAAAAGCTGCTTTAGAACCACTTCGGTCATCTCTGTGCGATCCGCAGGGGCTGAGTTAAATAATTCCAAATGTTGGAGAATTTTCGGATTACGCTCCATGATGTTTTCTCTCGAATAACTAAAGTCTCAAAGATTCCCAAGCATGTGGATAAATAAGATTTGCTTCTTACATCAAATGCTGGTTTAGAACCACTTCGATCACCTATGTGCGATCCGCAGGGGCTGAGTTAAATAATTCCAAATGTTGGAGAATTTTCGGATTACGCTCCATGATGTTTTCTCTCGAATAACTAAAATCTCAAAGGCTCCCAAGCATGTGGATAAATAAGATTTGCTTCTTACATCAAAAGCTGCTTTAGAACCACTTCGGTCATCTCTGTGCGATCCGCAGGGGCTGAGTTAAATAATTCCAAATGTTGGAGAATTTTCGGATTACGCTCCATGATGTTTTCTCTCGAATAACTAAAGTCTCAAAGATTCCCAAGCATGTGGATAAATAAGATTTGCTTCTTACATCAAATGCTGGTTTAGAACCACTTCGATCACCTATGTGCGATCCGTAGTTGCCGAGTTATATAATTCCAAAAGTTTAAGAAATTTTGTATTACACTCAATAATGTTTTCTCTCGAATAACTAAAATCTCAAAGATTCCCAAGCATGCGGATAAATAAGATTTGCTTCTTACATCAAATGCTGCTTTAGAACCACTTCGATCACCTCTGTGCGATCCGTAGTTGCCGAGTTAAATAATTCCAAATGTTTAAGAAATTTTGTATTACACTCAATAATGTTTTCTCTCGAATAACTAAAATCTCAAAGGCTCCCAAGCATGTGGATAAATAAGATTTGCTTCTTACATCAAAAGCTGCTTTAGAACCACTTCGGTCATCTCTGTGCGATCCGCAGAGGCTGAGTTAAATAATTCCAAATGTTTAAGAATTTTCGAATTACACTCAATGATGTTCTCTCTCGAATATCTATATTCTCAGAACTTTCCGAGCATGTGGATAAATAAGATTTGCTTCTTACATCAAATGCTGGTTTAGAACCACTTCATCTCTGTGCGATCCGCAGGGGCTGAGTTAAATAATTCCAAATGTTTAAGAATTTTCGGATTACGCTCAATGACGTTCTCTCTCGAATATCTATATTCTCAGAGATTTCCGAGCATGTGGATAAATAAGATTTGCTTCTTACATCAAATTCTGCTTTAGAACCACTTCGATCACCTCTGTGCGATCCGTAGTTGCCGAGTTAAATAATTCCAAATGTTTAAGAAATTTTGTATTACACTCAATGATGTTTTCTCTCGAATAACTAAAATCTCAAAGGCTCCCAAGCTTGTGGATAAATAATATTTGCTTCTTACATCAAAAGCTGCTTTAGAACCACTTCGGTCATCTCTGTGCGATCCGCAGGGGCTGAGTTAAATAATTCCAAATGTTTAAGAATTTTCGAATTACACTCAGTGATGTTCTCTCTCGAATAACTAAAACCGACGGTCATCTCTGTGCAATCCGTAGAGTCCGAGTTAAATAATTCCAAATGTTGGAGAATCTTTGTGTTACACTCAATGATGTTCTCTCTCGAATAACTAAAATCTCAGATTTCCGAGCATGTGGATAAATAAGATTTGCTTCTTACATCAAATGCTGCTTTAGAACCACTTCGATGATCTCTGTGCGATCCGCAGGGACTGAGTTAAATAATTCCAAATGTTAAAGAATTTCGGATTACGCTCAATGATGTTCTCTCTCGAATAACTAAAACCGACGGTCATCTCTGTGCAATCCGTAGAGTCCGAGTTAAATAATTCCAAATGTTGGAGAATCTTTGTGTTACACTCAATGATGTTCTCTCTCGAATAACTAAAATCTCAGATTTCCGAGCATGTGGATAAATAAGATTTGCTTCTTACATCAAATGCTGCTTTAGAACCACTTCGATGATCTCTGTGCGATCCGCAGGGACTGAGTTAAATAATTCCAAATGTTAAAGAATTTCGGATTACGCTCAATGATGTTCTCTCTCGAATAACTAAAACCGACGGTCATCTCTGTGCAATCCGTAGAGTCCGAGTTAAATAATTCCAAATGTTGGAGAATCTTTGTGTTACACTCAATGATGTTCTCTCTCGAATAACTAAAATCTCAGATTTCCGAGCATGTGGATAAATAAGATTTGCTTCTTAAATTCACTCAAAACGTTTCTTAACTATAAAATGTTTACTACTTACGAGTATTGTGCACAAATGTTTGTGTTTATTAAAAAAATTCAAATATTATTTTGAAAGTACAATTTCTGAGCGTTTTTTTAATTCTAAGTAGTTACACAGTGTATATTTTGTTATTTTGGCATACACTTTACGCCGATTTGATCATCCATGTTTTGATTGAAAAATAATGTGCGTAGCTCTTTCAGCTCTCTACTACCTGCAACGAAATTGGTTCCGTTATCGCAGTAAAGGTACCGACAAAATTCTCTACTCTGAGAAAAGCTTTGGTCGACATATCGCCGACGACTTCGATATGAAAGGTTTATGCTTTATTGGATCGCTGGCCATGGCCAAGCTTCTTAAGACGCTTCCAATTCTTATATATTCATATATGAAAGGTCGTTAAGCCTAGCATCAACTTATAAAACACTGTATTGAATCATAAACGTTGTTGAAAAATCTGGTTTGATTGATTGCTCCAGCTGTGAAATTTCTCATGAAAGCAAATAGTCTAGACTACAACAGTGGCACGTGGATTGAAAGTTAAGTGGCGATGAACGATAAAATATTTTGCAAAAATTGGGCCGACGGATTTTATTAAAATTTCCTCTCACAAATCTAATTTGCTCACTTAAGGATATTAGGTGTGTGTGTGTACCAACTATCAACATTTAAATCGATATAAATTACACACTTAATTTAATCTGTAATTTAATTAGATTCAACATCGATAATTTATTTCAATATATGTACGTATACCGCATATACGAGAATATAGACAGATCGATCACGACCCCTATTAAATACAAAGCATCCAAACGAACATTAATTTTCTATCTCCTGCATGAATAAATTAATCTCTATCTAGAACCTCGTGTATACCCCTTAGTACAGTGCTGTTCAACTTATTATCTACGAATGTGTAATTACACATAAAAATGAATTTGACATGGGGAACCTTTGGGGAATACTAAATTATACATTTAAGATTAGATTGATATTGAGATGAGATGTAATTTAGAAACAGGAATAAGATTATTATTATTATCGTCATACGGATAGACATTATCCTTATTCTGATTGACAAATATTTGAATATTTATAGTTTTTTGTGAATTTATTTTTGGGATATGTCGAATATGTGGAAAACATGGAAATTTTTAAAATGTGTAGGATTACAATCCTACAATCGAAACATCTCGTATACATAGTACATCACATCTCTATATTATATGTTAATCAATGAAATTGTGAGTGTGTGCGTGTATGTGAGGATAGTCATAGAAATGTGGTTTTGTTTAACATTATGTGCTTCATATACATGTGTGCGTGTCTATATGTCACAAATCTCTAACCTACGATGAACATCCTTCGGTTTCTCTTTCACTTCAGAGAAAATGTCATGGTATTGATTTTATTATTTCGCATAACATTGCTGTTAGATAATTTTCTTGGAAATGTACTCATAACATAAAAATACAACATTTCTTAATTTTATCCCAAATATACGCGGCGATGCCGTATAATGTATGCCGACTTTTTTTTTAAAGAGTTCAAACGCTGCTATAAACAATAAAATATTCCGCAGCACAATTCATAAATATAAAGCACGCATTATACGTTCCGCTTATATTGCGAAAATACCAAACGAGTCGAGTATATTTCAATCGTCGAAAAAGAAAATGATAATTTTTTTAAGGCTTGTACCAAACCAAAAAAAAAATGTTTTATTTTTATTGATTTAACCACAGAAAATGTTTCAGTTTCCAAATCAGCGACCATAGCTTAATATCCCATAAAAGCTCAAATATAAAACTTTATTGTTGAAAGTTAACTATAAAAACGATTCGAACGAATTTTTTTTTTCTTGTTTGCTCAATCCAATTTTGTGTTGTTGGCTGTTGTGTGTTTCTCGAATTTTTTGTTTGTGCCAAATTTGCATAAATATCATAACCATTTGAAATGATGAAAGAAAAAGTTTGTCTTGATATACTCGTTCATAAAATATAAAAATAAATTCATGTTTTTTTCATTTGCCAGCATATCGTTATGTAAGTACGTGAAGCTCAATTTTTTTTGCCGTTCAACACAAAAAAATTGACATGAACACGACGAGAGATGTTCTAAATTTGAGTTTATAACCTTATTAAAAATACGAAGAAACCCTCCCCCTTCCTTTCCCCAAAATGTTAAATCGGTTAAAAATATTTTTAATTTGACATTTGGCAGAATGTGATGCTGTATAAGATAGCGGAAATTTCTCAGCGGAAAATAAGAGATTTCGCTACTCGCCGCAAGTGGCAGCACAATCACAAAATAGAATTTATTTTGTTATATAATTACCAGCGGAAATTTATTATTCATTTTGTATCTCTTTTTCCACTAAATAAAACACCCCAGCGGAATAAAATATTAAAAGTGATCCTTAAAATGACAAATTGATTGATCTCCGAAGTAAAGGAACTCGGTAAATCAAATCTTGAAATTTAACAATATTCCGTCTTTCCGCCATACTAAACGAATGACGATGAAATTTGGATAAAAGTATTGAACAGGGGTCCAAAACTTAGGAAAAAATTCTAGGATCTGTTCATGCTGGACGAAACTAGGCCATTTCATAACCAATCCTTTTTAAAATTTAATATTTTTTATCAATTTATAATCAGTTTTTGGCCGATATCTCAAAAACTTCCACCTGTAACCAATACTTTCGGTTGTTTTTCTAATAGCCTAGGTCATACTAAGACTACCAGGAAAATTTGGGGAAAATTGATGGATCAGAATTTTCACTATAATTTTTTGATTTTCTGCGGCCATATAACTTATATGGCCGCAGAAAATCAAAAAATTATAGTGAAAATTCTAATCCATCAATTTTCCCCAAATTTTCCTGGTAGTCTCAGTATGACCTAAGCTATTAGATAAACAACCGAAAGTATTGGTTACTAGTGGAAGTTTTTGAGATATCGGCCAAAAACTGAAAATAACTTATGTGGCCGCAGAAAATCAAAAAATTATAGTGAAAATTCTAATCCATCAATTTTCCCCAAATTTTCCTGGTAGTCTCAGTATGACCTAAGCTATTAGATAAACAACCGAAAGTATTGGTTACTAGTGGAAGTTTTTGAGATATCGGCCAAAAACTGAAAATAACTTATGTGGCCGCAGAAAATCAAAAAATTATAGTGAAAATTCTAATCCATCAATTTTCCCCAAATTTTCCTGGTAGTCTCAGTATGACCTAAGCTATTAGATAAACAACCGAAAGTATTGGTTACTAGTGGAAGTTTTTGAGATATCGGCCAAAAACTGAAAATAACTTATGTGGCCGCAGAAAATCAAAAAATTATAGTGAAAATTCTAATCCATCAATTTTCCCCAAATTTTCCTGGTAGTCTCAGTATGACCCAAGCTATTAGATAAACAACCGAAAGTATTGGTTACTAGTGGAAGTTTTTGAGATATCGGCCAAAAACTGAAAATAACTTATGTGGCCGCAGAAAATCAAAAAATTATAGTGAAAATTCTAATCCATCAATTTTCCCCAAATTTTCCTGGTAGTTTCAGTATGACCTAAGCTATTAGATAAACAACCGAAAGTATTGGTTACTAGTGGAAGTTTTTGAGATATCGGCCAAAAACTGAAAATAACTTATGTGGCCGCAGAAAATCAAAAAATTATAGTGAAAATTCTAATCCATCAATTTTCCCCAAATTTTCCTGGTAGTCTCAGTATGACTTAAGCTATTAGATAAACAACCGAAAGTATTGGTTACTAGTGGAAGTTTTTGAGATATCGGCCAAAAACTGAAAATAACTTATGTGGCCGCAGAAAATCAAAAAATTATAGTGAAAATTCTAATCCATCAATTTTCCCCAAATTTTCCTGGTAGTCTCAGTATGACCTAAGCTATTAGATAAACAACCGAAAGTATTGGTTACTAGTGGCAGTTTTTGAGATATCAGTCAAAAACTGAAAATAACTTATGTGGCCGCAGAAAATCAAAAAATTATAGTGAAAATTCTAATCCATCAATTTTCCCCAAATTTTCCTGGTAGTCTCAGTATGACCTAAGCTATTAGATAAACAACCGAAAGTATTGGTTACTAGTGGAAGTTTTTGAGATATCGGCCAAAAACTGAAAATAACTTATGTGGCCGCAGAAAATCAAAAAATTATAGTGAAAATTCTAATCCATCAATTTTCCCCAAATTTTCCTGGTAGTCTCAGTATGACCTAAGCTATTAGATAAACAACCGAAAGTATTGGTTACTAGTGGAAGTTTTTGAGATATCGGCCAAAAACTGAAAATAACTTATGTGGCCGCAGAAAATCAAAAAATTATAGTGAAAATTCTAATCCATCAATTTTCCCCAAATTTTCCTGGTAGTCTCAGTATGACCTAAGCTATTAGATAAACAACCAAAAGTATTGGTTACTAGTGAAAGTTTTTGAGATATCGGCCAAAAACTGAAAATAACTTATGTGGCCGCAGAAAATCAAAAAATTATAGTGAAAATTCTAATCCATCAATTTTCCCCAAATTTTCCTGGTAGTCTCAGTATGACCTAAGTTATTAGATAAACAACCGAAAGTATTGGTTACTAGTGGAAGTTTTTGAGATATCGGCCAAAAACTGAAAATAACTTATGTGGCCGCAGAAAATCAAAAAATTATAGTGAAAATTCTAATCCATCAATTTTCCCCAAATTTTCCTGGTAGTCTCAGTATGACCTAAGCTATTAGATAAACAACCGAAAGTATTGGTTACTAGTGGAAGTTTTTGAGATATCGGCCAAAAACTGAAAATAACTTATGTGGCCGCAGAAAATCAAAAAATTATAGTGAAAATTCTAATCCATCAATTTTCCCCAAATTTTCCTGGTAGTCTCAGTATGACCTAAGCTATTAGATAAACAACCGAAAGTATTGGTTACTAGTGGAAGTTTTTGAGATATCGGCCAAAAACTGAAAATAACTTATGTGGCCGCAGAAAATCAAAAAATTATAGTGAAAATTCTAATCCATCAATTTTCCCCAAATTTTCCTGGTAGTCTCAGTATGACCTAAGCTATTAGATAAACAACCGAAAGTATTGGTTACTAGTGGAAGTTTTTGAGATATCGGCCAAAAACTGAAAATAACTTATGTGGCCGCAGAAAATCAAAAAATTATAGTGAAAATTCTAATCCATCAATTTTCCCCAAATTTTCCTGGTAGTCTCAGTATGACCTAAGCTATTAGATAAACAACCGAAAGTATTGGTTACTAGTGGAAGTTTTTGAGATATCGGCCAAAAACTGAAAATAACTTATGTGGCCGCAGAAAATCAAAAAATTATAGTGAAAATTCTAATCCATCAATTTTCCCCAAATTTTCCTGGTAGTCTCAGTATGACCTAAGCTATTAGATAAACAACCGAAAGTATTGGTTACTAGTGGAAGTTTTTGAGATATCGGCCAAAAACTGAAAATAACTTATGTGGCCGCAGAAAATCAAAAAATTATAGTGAAAATTCTAATCCATCAATTTTCCCCAAATTTTCCTGGTAGTCTCAGTATGACCTAAGCTATTAGATAAACAACCGAAAGTATTGGTTACTAGTGAAAGTTTTTGAGATATCGGCCAAAAACTGAAAATAACTTATGTGGCCGCAGAAAATCAAAAAATTATAGTGAAAATTCTAATCCATCAATTTTCCCCAAATTTTCCTGGTAGTCTCAGTATGACCTAAGCTATTAGATAAACAACCGAAAGTATTGGTTACTAGTGGAAGTTTTTGAGATATCGGCCAAAAACTGAAAATAACTTATGTGGCCGCAGAAAATCAAAAAATTATAGTGAAAATTCTAATCCATCAATTTTCCCCAAATTTTCCTGGTAGTCTCAGTATGACCTAAGCTATTAGATAAACAACCGAAAGTACTGGTTACTAGTGGAAGTTTTTGAGATATCGGCCAAAAACTGATTATAAATTGATAAAAAAAATTAAATTTTAAAAAGGATTGGTTATGAAATGGCCTAGTTTCGTCCAGCATGAACAGATCCTAGAATTTTTTCCTAAGTTTTGGACCCCTGTTCAATACTTTTATCCAAATTTCATCGTCATTCGTTTAGTATGGCGGAAAGACGGAATATTGTTAAATTTCAAGATTTGATTTACCGAGCTCCTTTACTTCGGAGATCAATCAATTTATCATTTTAAGGATCACTTTTAATATTTTATTCCTCTGGGGTGTTTTATTTAGTGAAAAAAGAGATACAAAATGAATAATAAATTTCCGCTGGTAATTATATAACAAAATAAATTCTTTTTTGTGATTGTGCTGCCACTTGCGGCGAGTAGCGAAATCTCTTATTTTCCGCTGAGAAATTTCCGCTATCTTATACAGCATCAGAATGTGTCCATATTCTCATATATTTTGTGGTTCAATGAGACGGTTTAATTAGAATTCTCTGGCTTATTAAAGCTCGGGAGGATATTACTTACACTGGTAAGCTTATCCTGTATATCTAAGCTCATAAGTGTGCCAGACATTTTTTGAAGATAGTAGAGAAATAAAGATCTTCTCGGTGTTTACTCTTTAGCAGAATTATTATTGATTGATGCTGAGATTGAATGGACTGTAATACCAAGAATTTATAAGACACCAGGAGATGGTACTTGCCTTTTTAATGCTGTTCTTCATCAGCTATACAACTTAAAGATCCCCAGCATTCATCCAGCACTGTCTATCAATAATGATCTAATTAAAATATTTAACTGATTTACAAGACGGTTTCTAGGGTGGTGCTGAATGCGTATCTGTAATTCACAATCTAAAAAACATAAAAATTAATGTGTATTAAGCCAATTCACAATATCAGGTAAATTTGATTCCTGAAACACCAGAATATGCATTTGAGATTCATCTATTGTCCACTGGACATCGTTACAATTACACAACCAATTCCATCGCCATTGCCAATTTCATTTACCGAACATAACCAAAGCATTACTAATTATACAGAACAAACCATTCGTGCCGATGGGAATCCTTACACTTTTGTTGGTATAACTCAACCTAGGGCTTCTCCGGTACCTAATAAATCTAGCACTGTATGTTTTGATACATGGAATATTCGAAGAATTAACCATGTCCATTGCCCATTGATGGGCAATTAGTTCGACATTAGCGTGAAATTTATTCCAAAAAAATTGCTCATTTAAGGTTTAAAACTCTGCTATCTTTCTTGTGAGATTGGTGACATCTGGAGTTTAGTAGTAGCACTAAATAAGTTTTACGGCAGTTTGTTTTATAGCAGGTTACAATAGTCTGGAATAGAAGCTAGAATAAATCAAGACGACCTAGGGATCAGAATTTAGGGAACAGACTTGGTGTGGCATTTGGAAGATTCGGTACGCGAAAGATTAAAAGTAAAAGTGAATAGCGGGAAAATAGTAAGTGGTGTTAAGTGAAAATAGTGGTGTAGTTAAAAACTATAAATGATGTATTAAGCGCCTTAATAATTGTGGAAATTATTTGTTTGTGTGATTTAGTGGTGGTAAAATAAAAGTGGGAAAGCTATTGTCGGGATTTTTTTATTGATCAGCATGATTGCTAATCTAAAGCCCCTGCTTTACAATCCTCCAATCTTCCGTTGGAAGATAGGGATTACTGGCCCGAATAATCTCAAAGATCTCATCTGGCTTGTCTGGCTCCCTCGGCCTGCTCGGGATTTCCCCTTTGCAGACTGCCTCATGCCTCACGCTGTGCCACACCTCGTCTACTTCGGTCATTGCCCTTTTATAGAGATCGACCGATCTCTGGTCCGAGCACGCAGTTAACTTCACGCGCCTGTGGTACCATCCCGCATCTTTACAGATACACAACTTTCCATTTCTCCGGCGTCATGCTCCCATCTTCCAGACTTCTGTCAATGACGGCTAGCACCAGCACGTGCTCGTGGATCTCACTGAATATCTTCGGGTTTTGATCCTTAGGAGTCTCTGTCTTTTAGACCCAAGGACTCTTTCCGAGCTATCGTAGCCGACAGTTTTCTTAGCCCATGCCACAGATTATTTATGTTCTACTGTAAGCTGCCCCTCAGGGGTCGTAGCCAATTTCTCTAAAATTCTATACGTCGATCTTCTCTCCCTGTACCGTCGCTTCGCCGGAGGAATCTCTCTCATTCCCCCACTATTTTGTTGGGACTGCCAATCCCGCTTCCTCCTGGCTACGATGCCATGGTGTCGCTTTCCCTTGCCACTGATGAGGGAGCACCACCTTAATGGTTACAGTTACTCTCTTTCTTTGTAAGTTCCGGTTTTTGGAGGGTCCCAGCCCCTTTATTTTTATTTTTTCCTTGGTCTTTCATTTTTCCACGGGTGTCGGAGAAATGCAGGTCCACCTGCGCAGAGATCCGTATATGCAAGTAAGGCTAAATACAACTGGAGGTAGCCTGGTATCCAGAGGGTTCCGTTCATGACTGGACTGTGTTAAATGAATCCCCAGCCTAGTCGATCATCAGCACGGGTCGCATGACACCTTAATCTGG
Source organism: Nephrotoma guestfalica (assembly GCA_963691935.1). Lineage (NCBI taxonomy): Eukaryota > Metazoa > Arthropoda > Insecta > Diptera > Tipulidae > Nephrotoma > Nephrotoma guestfalica. The sequence continues at coordinate 82,649,294 of OY829914.1, read as the reverse complement.
CCCATTGGCTCACCGAACACCGCAGCTCCCCTTCCCCCCTCCAACATTAACCCGCCCATTCTGCCATTCATATGGATATACCAAACAAATGGGATCCATTTCATTCAAGGGATGACCCGTTTATAGGGTTCCCTACTCACTACCTGGCGAACCGGAGGGCGCAGGGGGATGCGACGTTCAGTGCGCGGTTTTTAATAGTTGATAATTTTATGGCGCCTTCAGTTCGCTCTTCCATACTGGGTATCATAGGCACTCAGAATTTAGTAATTTAGTGAACAGAGGTTAACCACTCCATCGCTAACCTACCTATCGATAGGCCGTCCATTATCCACCACCTGTGACCCCCCCCGATAGCTGCAGCCCGCCACGGAATAGTGGCGTAAATATTAGGTAAATATTTGGAAATTATGCAGAGATTATTTCCGGTATTTTTGCGAAAATTTCGGAAGTGTGTAAACTACGAGAATTGGTGTTGTAACCGTCAAATTCTAATCGAGCAAATTCGTAACAATTGATGACAGTGATGAGATTGTGAATATCAGAACATTTAAGTTTAGAAAATTTGATGAATCTACGTTGTTATTGAGACACAAACTTCAACAAATCACAGAAATTAAGAGAAATGGTGCTGAGCCGTGGGCTTTCAGTCGAAGGAAATAGGAAAGGACTACTGTTGAAACTTGGAAACGTTAAATGGGAGAAGCTCCAGAATCATTGTGGAATTTTCAATGTCAGAAAATGGGACTAAAAAATTTGAGTTGAGAAATGAAACAAGAAATTTAATAAATTAAAACAGGTAACGAAAACATCGAGAACGGACTGGATCAAATGGCAGACATAATAAAAGGCAAACGAAATGATGATGTAAGCAATATGGAGTAGAAGGTCGTGCATTCAGAAATCATTGTGGGTAGATGTTGAAAATGATTGTTAGTAATAAAACTGGATGAAGATCATGGAGCGGGAGGAACTATTCGGTTTTGTAGCATTGCGCGGGGAACAGAAGATAATGAGAATCTGGTTAGCCAGCTCGAAAATTATGTACAATTCAACCGAGATGTTACCACAGTTCAAGAAGAAAGAAACGAACTACTCTGGATTTAGGATGCTCAACCGGATGCAGTATCAATGTCTCATAGTGAGCCATTTGTTGGTCAGCAAGTGCTAGGAGAGCTAGTGTTCATAGTGAATGGGGATTTCAATGAATCTACTGGCGAAAATAATTCTGACGATTTTGGTGCAGGGATTCGATTCTGATGCTGGAGGTGTTGAGGTTAACGCGAAAATCTAATACGGATTGCAATGCAAGGATGATGTTGAAGAGCTGGAGAAACATAACTGAACGAATACTGGCCAGATCGATATGGGATTAATGAAGCGGTCATCTTAGAATCGGATGAACTTTTATTGAATAGAATATGGAAATTTATCTGGAGGAGCTACCAGCCAAGGCGAATGAGAATTGCAGATGGTCCGCCAGGTGTGGCAGTTAGGGCAGCAAAGATTTCTATAAGCGGTGGTTGGCGATTGGCCAATTGACAGGAAGGTTTTCCAGTGTGAGTCGTATGTATTTTTTGAAGGCCCATGAATTAAAGGGAGATGCATTGAAATGTCTCCCAAAGTGGTTGTAGGAACTAATGGAAAGTAAGGACAAGCAAAAGACGTATGGAGGGAGATCGACATGAAAGACGGACTGTGGGTGGGATGCATAAATTGCCAGGAATTTGGAGGAGCGACAGTGATACTAAGTGGATTGGGCTGAACCCTTTGTCACTAAAATTTGAGAGGGACTGGCGAGTGCAGAAAGAACATTTATAAAATGCGGGTCAAAGTGGAGGCGCGTGACGTACCAATAGTAATGGCGTGAATTGTCATCGAGAACGGGGTTGAGATAGAGTGGACCATAGAGACTAGTTACGAGGTTTAATGGCGTCGGAAGACAAGGACGAAGGCGATGTTAAATTGGTTTGCGTTACACGATCTAACCTACAGAGGCTGGAGTTGGAATCCTGTTCGGGACGAACAGGCTAAGGTTCGGGTAATATTACGATCTCGCCTATTGAGTTGATGGGCAATTAATTCGGCATTGGTGTGGCATTTATTCAATAAAAATTGCTCATTTTTGGCTTAAAACTTTACTACATTTTTTTTGTTAGATTCGTGACATCTAGGGTTTAGTAGTATCACTTGGGAGATTCACGCGAAAGATTAAAAGCGATAGTGAATAGTGGTTAAATAATAAGTGGAGTTAAATGGTGGCGTCAAATTCTATAACGATATTCACAGTTCAGCGATACGACTCGGATTTGACTGAACAAATTCGTAACAATATATAAATAATATTGACATTTGTAGAATTCAGGAGATCAATATGAACTCAGTTATTTATTCTTCAGAAAATTATACATGGTACTAACAGTCCTGTTACAAAAAGGCGTGGCGTAGGGATATTAGTAAGGAAGAAATCCTCTTTTCATGCTATACGAGCTAAATATTATATGGGTCAATCACTCGTTAGGACATATATCTAATTTAGGAGAAATTCTCTTTGTCTCCTATGTTGCACCTCAAACATCACAGTATATACGTGAACGTTCATCCAAGATGTTTCAACACTGTTTTCAATAATATATAGATGTCCAAAATCACGTGACTTTGGACGATTTTCTTAGGCGATTGTAATGCTTACCTCGGTGCTAATGATTCTTGGGATCATACTGCATTGACACTAATTTATATCACAACAAATCTAACAAAAATGGCAGTCCATTAGGTTTTCAAGCTGATTTACGTTGAAATTTAAGCGGAACCGTTTTTCAACAAAAGTTCTGCGCTTTTACAGCCCAGATAGACTGGCTGATAGAGATGAAACTTTATATCTAAGCATTTTCCACAATTTTTGGATTCCAGAGAATTTGTATCGAAGTCGGTCCATCGCAAGTGACAATTGTAATAGGAACCTTTTCGTTTTTTGCACATATTTTACGACAAAGTCTTTAAAAACAAAAAGATTGTTAATTAAATTTGAAACAAAATTAATTTGGACCATTTTTAAAATTTACCGGAATTCACGAGATTTGATAAAAATACTATGTTTCACCAAACTTCCGCATCGGATACACTTTTCGGAATAAAACTTCATACTAAAACTTTTTCCATTAATTGGGAGACCCTTGCGTATTTTGGCGGAAATCTGAGTACCGGATGTGGCAGTATTTAATATACGCGATGCCTTTAAAATTGGTTTCGAAAGACCGAAGTATTGGTCGACATATAGTAATCTGCCGCGTCGGCGCATACCTACGTTTGGGAACGTTGAGATTTAACCTAATTTAACATTACATTTATCTTACTAAGGCGGAAGCATGAAGTCGGTTGTCTGATTAGATGGTGGAAATCGAAGTGCGTACAAAACAAATTGTTTTGGACACTCTCAATTCTCTTCGAATTACACGGGTGTCAAAGCGACTATCAGAGCTATCGGATTGCGAAATTCTTGACAACCCTGTGATGAAGCATAGCATAATGTAAGCCTTTGAGACAATAGTGTCAATTTGCCTGTTAAAAATTGCAACGTTTGAGAAAAATTCCACTGTCACATTTAATCATATAAAGAAGTAGCTTATTGTTAGTTGACCGTTCACAAAATCTATTTAAATCATCTTGGACCTTGTTACTGTTGCCTTCGATATTAACCCGAGTGAAAATTGACATGTCATCGGCGACAAGACGGCGGCTAAGATTGAAAGCAGTCAACGACATCGTTAATAAATAACAAAACTAGCAAATAGCTTAAATGACTACCCTGTGGTAGTCACCTGATGTAATGCAAAATACTTGGGGAAGTCAGAAGAAACCTCGGAATACAAAACATCATTAGCAAAAATCAAATCCAGAAATTTAACTCGACTGTCCTAGTACGATTTAGTTGAGATGTCAGCTAGCAAAAACGGACCCACCTACAGCATATAGAGTGGCAACAACAATTGATGAGCTAGCCACATTAACATGGACAGCAATGACGTCATTCGATATATTAAGCATGCCATTCACAAAATCGACGTGGCCAATGATATTGACGGCTAGATCGAATTGCGGCAAATGAAACCAAAACTTTGGTTTTATCATCCTGATAGCACCTGGCCAGGTATATAATTTGGTCCTACATATCGAAGAATCAGGTGAATAACGGATGGTAAGCAGCTTCAGCTAAAATTATTGAGCCAGTATTTGTAAAATTAGGCGAACATATCTCGAATGCATATGTAGCAAGTCGATTCGATGCAGAATATATTTGCTCGAAACAAACGCGAATTCGGATAGCTATTTGGCCACTGCAGACAAATGCTAAACTCGTGCTATATATGAATACGCTATAGTCTCGGCTGGCTGGTTGGTAATTGTACTAGCAGCAGGCAGAGTATTGGAAAATGTTATAATTTTGTTTCCAATTAGTGTGTTGATGTAATCGTATTCAATGCCACAACCTGTTCTTCGTAAAGATAGAACTTTGAGCCAGTTATCATTTGAGTTGTATTTCCATTCGCGACTATCGACGTTTACTCTTTATTACACGACCCAAAACCAATCGAGAACTCCTTGCCTCGATTTTTTTTTATTGCAAATTAAATGACTTAAACAAATTTATAGATTAAATTTTCAACCAACAATGATTTGACCTCGATATTTGTGCAGATTTACCATTCGCGATATAAAGGTTGTGACTAAAGTACGTTCTATGTATGTCCCATCGTAACTGTATGTTATGAGTTTCTATTATTTAAACTCCCGTTATAACGAACTAGCTGTCGTCCGCGATATTTGGGAAAACTTTGTGAATCAATTCGTCTGTGGTTGCTGTAATTTTACAGAAGTTTGTTGCTGTGTCCTTGAATATCCGAATAAAATCGTATCGGACTAAAAACAAAATGGTAATTCATAGGCGTGGTTTATCTTAGTACTAAAATGGGGAATAATAGCGAACAATCAGGCGAAATGTTTAGTACTACGCGACTTTATTGGCAATGTGAAACATTGTGTGGGTTCATCAATTACCATTTTGCCATTCCCAATATCGAACATATTTGCATATTGCACGCCAATTTCAATATTTTTTCGTGATCTTTTGGTTGCCAAATCGTTTGGTTGGCTTGTAATTGCTTGTATAATCCTGTCATGCGCTATGCATTGTTCTGGAAACAATTTCGAAGGATTCGTTTGAACAAATGTATCCAATTCGTCATAAAAGCATATTTCTCGTTGTAAAAAACGATCGAAAAGGGGTCGTCGTTAAACGAAACCCAATGCCTCATTATATACGTTTAGTTTCAATTGGATATCCGGATTCTAACTCATTGCACGAAGCACGTTGTCAATATGACTAGATGTCAGATCTGCTCAACCAAACGACAATTCACAGCTTCAGAATTCTAAGACCACTCGTACGTTAGATTGAGGTTTTCTGAATCCTCCATATACATGAACGTAATGTATTAGGTTTTCCGAGTTTTCCTATCTCTCTAAACGGTACTAACAAATCGAAAATCCACAAATCTTTGGGCCTTTTCTGAAATTTTTGATATTTCTATTCAGATCTGCTCAACAAAAACACCAATTCACAGTTAGTTTCAGAAGTAATCCCCCGATTTACGGACAGGATGCGTTCGTTCCAAACTGTCCGTAAACCGAACATTCGTTAACCGAAACATGCCTTAACTAACTGATCCGTGAAACTATCCTTATAATTTGTCTTCATACATTTCTTGGAACTGGTGGATCGTCTATTTAAATTTTCACCATCATTCGCATTAGCTGCTTCTTCAACAATTAGATGCTTCATTTATTTTAAAAAAATAACAATCTAACAAAGTTCGTTTTGCTGGTTGCTTAAATTCTCATTACAACTCCTTGTAGTACAAAAGGGTATTTCTAATTTGCCTCCATGCTTCAAGACTTATTTCTGTAGATGGATCATTGTGATAAGAAAAAATGCTTGAGATGAAACTGTCTGGTGGTGTCTTCTACTAGCATTAATAATTCTTCATTGGAAATGTCTTCATCAGCATATTCTAAGAGTCCTGATACATCTGTGGTGTCTATTTCTTGAATTCCAACTTCATGCGCAAGAGCGACAATTTCGTTGTAAATTTCTAATATGATGTCATGGTCTGTGAAGATTGAAATTTATTGTCATAATTTCATCCACACACCATTCATAGTGACTTCCTTCACCTCAAACCACGATTTTATTATGTTATCCTTTGCATCCTTTATATTGAATTGCTTCCAAAATTCTTTAATTGGGGCTTGATTTGGCCCACTCAATTAGGGTTTTGAAAATTCTTCGCAAATAGTATGCCTTGAAATTGGTAATAGCGCCCTGCTCCCTTGGCTGCTGTAATAGTGTTATGTTTGGAGGTAGAAATATGACTTTGATGTGATCCGGAACGTTATTAAGTTTATGGATGGGCGCATTGTCAATGATTCACAAAGTCTTGTTCGAAATATTTTGATCAGCGTTGAATTTATCACTGAATTTTAGAAATCCTTTGAAAGCCCGGGGATTTTCAAAATGATAAATTTGTAGCGGTTTTAATTTATGATTTCTAGCAGAATTTTCTCCAAACCAATATCGTAATTCTGTCTTTCGTTGTCTTGAATACCGAAGCTGATTTCTTATCTTTAGAGAAAAAAGTCCTTGCTGGCATTCGCTTCCAAAAAAGACCCATTTCGTTGACATTGTACACCTGTTATGATGTGTGATCACCAGATTGTTTAATTTAAAAAAAAAATTCTAGTTACCTTTTCGTTCTTTCGACGTCTGCATTACCGGCTTTTGAACGCCGCTTTTTAAAGCGATCAAACCAAAGTTTACTAGCTCCGCTCCAGATGATTCACCATGTTTAGACGTGGTACGTTTCTGGTAGTTTGATGGTCTATCCACACACTAAGCATCCGCTCCATTACCTCACTTCTTTGCCTTGAAATATTTTTGCAGTCAGAGGAGTTACTCTTTGCAACACTTGATAAAATTTTATCTCGGTTATCCTTTATTATGCCCACAGTTGAAGTAGCAAGGCCTAGGACTTTGGTTGTTTCATAATTTTTTCGCCCCCCGATTGGCGCTCTTTTTGCAAAACTATTCGTCTATACTTGCATCTTGCTTTCACTCATTTTGGGGTGTAAAGGTAATACTTTGATTAAAAAATTGCACGGAGCAGACATATATCAGCGCCGCGCTATAACAAATAGCAACTAATTCCAAGTTAAAAGAAAAGCGGTTACAATGCAGTTCGAAGAGTTAGTGGTAAAACAAGGTGACATTTATACACAAATGTGTAAATTAAAAGACAACATCAAGAAAGATAGTAACGAGCGCAAATCTACACTAGCGTATTTTTAAAAAACCAACGAAACACCTTTAGCCAGCTGTACAACGACTTCAAGAAGAACGGCCAGGCGATGGTTGAACATTTCAATTCAACAAAGGATCATGAATATTGGAGTACTACTAGGAAAATCGCCAAGGATAGCTACAGCGAATTGATGAATTATTTAAACGACATCATTGAAAACTGGGAGCAAACAGCTGATGATACATCGTCAAAAACTGGGAAGCATGAAGATCAACAACCAAAAGCTGAGAAACCAGGTTTTGAATCGAAAGGCGCAAACATGAAAATGGAAATCCAATTGATCAAAGGGGCAGCACTAATGAAGCCGTATACGCAAGCCCAGATAGCGCCCAATACATTGAAAGCTACAATGATTGGGAAGTGAACTACGACAACATAATAGCAAAGTTGGAGGATAAATTGGAAGACTTGGAACAAGAAAAGGTAGCGCATGTTCAATTAACATCAAAAATCAAGCTGCCACAAATAGATATTCCAATGTTTAATGGAAATTACCTTAACTGGATAACATTCAGAGACATATTCACACAGATTGTACATTCTAACAAGGATTTACCAAACGTAACGAAAATGCACTACCTAAAAAGCCACGTAACAGATCAGGCGGCCGGTTTTTTTTTTACCGCGTAGAATACTATCCAACAACGATACAACAACAAAAGATTACTAGTTTCAACGCACATCAAAAAATTGTTGAACATCCCGACAAGTCACACCGAGTCAGCTGCACCTCTAAGGAAAATAGTGGACACAGCCAAGGAAATTCTACAATAAATCGCCAATTTAGGCGTCGACGTCAAAGGCTGGGACCCATTAGTATTGGAATTATTACTACCAAAATTAGATGCCGAAACTCACAAACTCTTCGAGCAGAAGTTAGAAGATCCAAAAGAAATACCAACAATGCAGTATTTCTTCAGTTTTTTAGAAACGCGGTTCCAGTCGTTGGAGATGATTGGAAACAAACCTAAACAAGAGGGCGTTTCGTTTAATACCTACAACACAACATACACTTACAACAACTCGGTTAAAAACTTCTGTAGATACTGCAAGGGTGAACATCTGATAAACAATTGCATCAATTTTAAGAACCTTGCTCCGAAATGGCGAAACGAATTTGTAACAAAGGCAGACTTATGTAAAAAATGCTTACTACATTTGGCCCACATAAGATGTGAAACAAATTCACAATGTAATATATGTAAGGGCACCCATAATACACTGTTACATCAGCACACATCTGTAACAAGTGTGGCACAGCAACAGCAAGAAGAAGCAGGTTTCGGATTACTGGCAGCAGCAATTGTAAAAATTAAACTCGTTAATGGGAGAGAGGAGCATGCCAGAATTTTTATCGATAGCGGATCTCAAGCATCATACATCAGTGAAACCAGTGCACAGAGATTAAAACTTCGTAATCAAAGGAAAAATTTGGTAATATCGGGAATCGGAGAAGGAAAAATTACATCACCTAGTAAAACTACTTTTACCATCAAACCACGGTTTGAGTCGGATTTCGAACTAGAAATCAATGCTTACGTTTTATCAAAGTTAACAAGAAGATTACCAAACAACGAATTACATACGGGAAAATGGAAGCACATCAATGACCTTATTGGGGCCGATCCCAATTTTAATATACCTGGCGCTATAGACATACTACTAGGAATTGACTACATCTCGGATATCCTTATGCCAGAAATGATAAAGGGAGAAATAGGGCAAACAGCTCAACGTACCAAATTGAGTTGGATCATGTTTGGAGCTATAAAACCAGTTTCCAATGAACATCAAATACAAACCATGACTTCAACTATTGATGATGATCTGCAACGGTTCTGGGAAATCGAAGAAATTCAATCTCCTACACATTTAACGAGTGAACATGCAAATTGTGAAAGACTTTACCAAGAGGGCTATAAACGTTTATCCAATGGCTCGTATGAAGTAAAGCTTCCATTAAGAGAAAACATAGAGCTCGGTGACTCTAAAAACAAGTAATCGCAAGATTCCTTCAAATAGAGAAAAAACTACAAACTAATCCTACTCTAAAATTAGATTATCAGAATTTTATAACCGAATACTTGAGTCTAGGACACATGGTTCCAGCAAATGATTCAACAAAAATAAACAATTATATACCACATCATGCAGTTATAAAGGAAACAAGTACTAGGTAGTACAAGGTTTTCGATGCATCAATGAAAACAGCTTCAGGCAGCAGCCTTAATGATGCACAATTAGTAGGGCCAACTCTTCAGCAAGAGCTGTTTTCAATCGTGCTGAGATGGCGAAAATACAAATATGTCTTCACCGCCGACATCGAAAAAATGTATCGCCAAATAAAGGTCGCCGAAGAACATCAAGACCTGCAAAAAATAGTCTGGCGAGATGATCTAAGGGAGTTTAATAAAACTTGTATCCCAGAAATAAGTAACATCATACCAAACGAAGGCATAAAATGACATTTTATGCCTTCCTATCTTCCCCGGCAAGTCCCCACTTCGGTGGATTGTGGGAGGCCGCGGTAAAATCAGCTAAATACCACCTAAAAATAATTTTAGGTGAAACTGTATTGAGCTACGAAGAAATGTCGACTGTGTTAACCCAAATAGAAGCATGTCTTAATTCTAGACCATTCTGCTCCACATCTACGGACTTCGAAGATACGGTTATCCTAACCCCGGGACACTTTCTTATCGGAGAATCATTAATCGCTACACCTGATCAAGGTATTAATGAAGCAATCTGGACATTAAGCAGTCGTTGGAAGCTGACTCGAAAGCTGGTACAAGATTTCTGGAAAATATGGTCTTGTGAATATTTGACATCATTACAACGCAAAACATAAAAATGAGCAATATAGTTTTAATCAAAGAGCCGAATCTACCACCCACTCAATGGGCTCTAGGCAGAATTAAGGAATTACACCCAGGCACAGATGGCAAGGTTTGGGTGGTCACAGTTGGTTGCAAGGGGAATCACCTCCTAAAAAGACCAATCCAAAAAATATGCATCTTGCCTATAGACGACAATATCAAGGATGACAAACATTCAGACACTAAACACCAACAAATTACACCGCCAGAAACGTCAAATAGCAATCCTAGAAGATCACCAAGATTCATTAAGGGACCTCTGAGCATGTTGACAATCTGCCTAATGTGCATAGCGTTGGTGAGGCACGTCCAATGTCTCAAAATCGTCAAATAGGGTCAACCGCTTTTAACAACAGCCCAAAAACATTAATGGACCAATACTCGACCAGCCCGGTTCAAATAATTCTATTCGAAAATACACCAGGTATATACTTCGAAAACATCGCAGTTACAACGCTAGCCCAGGAAGAATGGAAGATCATTGTTCACTTTAAGCTAGAAAATTATTGGGCAGAGCAACAGCAATTAGCAAACAATGTACGACATCTAACTCAATTATGCTCCCATCAAAGGCAAATTGCAATTGATGCTCAACCTGTGAACATACGGTGATATATTTGCTGGACTAATTGCGGCACATCGATGATGCAAATAATATCTTGAAAACTAATCGAAAGCTTTCCGGTTCAAGAAGAAGACGGGCACTGGTCAGTTTTGTTGGCACTTTAGCTCACGATCTGTTAGGCGTCTTAGATGAAGAATGGGGTAACAAATACGAGGCTAAAATACAAGGTGTAGAAGAAAATGAAAGGCAGTTATTAACCTTACTAAAGGAACGAACATCTATAGCTGAATCGACGTTAAACGTGTACAAAAAAGAAATTGCGAGCATAAAAACACAAATGGCAACCTTCTCACCCGGACTACACAACTTAACAAAGGCAACAAATGTACTATCTACGGAGGTAGACAACCTAAAGGTGACGCAATTATTCACCACGCTCGCGTTCAGTACTGCCTTGGACCTAATTAATTATCAAAACATTCAAAGGGAACTACTAAATATTGTTGTTGATACGCATCAAGGGAAGATAAATCCACTCATTCTAACCAGGGAACAACTTGACCAACAGCTGAACCTGATACATCAAAATAGTCCAAGGTCATTAGCCATTCCCGGAAGTAAGATGGATAATGAAACTGCTAACTTGTTTAAGTTTATGACTGCGAAGTCGTGCGTAACAACATCAAATTTACTACTCGAATTGGGGATTCCACTTGCCAATGAGCAAAGGTATCAAGTGTATAAGGTGTTTCCACTACCAACTAAAATTGAAGACGAGTATGTTTACATCAAACCATCAACAGAATTTTTAGCAATTAATGATCATAAGGACAAATTCTACCCAATGACGGAAGCAGAGTTCAACAAATGTCACAATATTGAAGAACATGAATATTGGTGTGCAAATCAACATACCATTTATACCGCCAAAACAAAGGTTTTCGAGTGCGAACTAAGCATACTAGAACGTTCATCGAACCTTTCGTTATGCAAAATACAAAGGACAACAACTCCTTTAAAATGGCAAAAATTACACGAGCCAAATTCCTGGATTTACTTCATGGAAGAAGTAGAAACCATGGATATCATTTGCGGAACAAATGTGACAACGATTCAAATCGTTGAATCCAGAGGACTGGAATTTTAAGACTACAATCGCGATGCTTTATCAAACATCAAGGAATTATTCGGGCTGGATTCCACACGTCAGTTAGCACATTAAATAACTCAATTTTACCAGCCATGAACATCTCAGAGCAATTGTTAGAAGTTCACCAGTCCAATCCATTGCGAATATCTCAGGATCTTCAATCAATGAGAGATGACAGCCAGGAGTGGGATGAAATACAGCAGTCAATCGACCAACTAAAAGCAAGGGAAATATTGCCGCCCACGCAAGTTACTCAGCATGACGTACATCAATACATTGTATCTTATGGAAGTATCGTGACTATAATTATCTTAGTAGCCATATACATGATAAGGTGCCAGAAGAAATTTACAAATCCAGTTGAACAACCAACGCCATTACATTGATCGTCGTTACACTCAGTATTTTTGCCATTCTGCCAAAGCCGGGAGTATGTTTAAACATAGTAAACATGCACCAATGATAGGTTAAAACATCGTAGCCGTTAACATATTTTATGAATAAGGAAATAATAGATCTTATTTCTATAACACCAAAACCACGACAATTGTAAACACAATTTTGTGGGAATTATCATAAGTGCTGAACAAGCGCATTACTGTACAATTTTGTGTGAATTAACATAAGTGCTGCAGAGCAAGCCCATTTAATTTTATAATTTGTTAGTGTAAACGACCATGTAATTTTGTATAAAAACCTAATAATTGAAATACATAGGTTAGATTTTTACAACCAGTCAAAGTCTCTAGATTAAAGATTAGTGATCAAGCTCTGACCTACGGGAAGATCATAAATTACCAAAATAAGGTTTAATACACACATCTACTTGAACCATATTCAACCCAGATCTAAGTTGAATATTCAGAGCGCAAATTCGGCAGTACATCTATAGGCCGGAGACAAACAGATTGAGACCTTATAAATAGTCGTAATGTACCAGTTTTTCCATGTAGTAAGTTTGTTGAATCAAATTCTGTAAAATTGTAGTTCAATATAGTCAGATCCGCTTATTAAAAGGACAATTCACAGTTTCGGAAATTTAGTGGCTTATTCTGAAAAGGCATCTATTTCCATAATATCTTACAATATATTCGTTTACAAATTCTAAACGATTTTCATACTATATCATTACTAGGGCAGGTATTTTATGTACAGAACCCTAATAAATCGGATTATTTAGAAAGTGGTGACCTAGTGGTGACCCATTTGTAAATCTATAACGTGTGTCTTTAGAACAGAAAAAGCAATGCAAAAAGTTATGAACTCTAAATTAAATATCTATAGCGAGAGGTTTTAGTATTTGGACCACCATTTACATTTTTTACATTATTTACATTTTTTGTGGTTTTATAACTTATCTACTCTTATTCACGACTGTCTTATAAAATACTCATTATACTTTTGTTTATTCAAATATGTTGATATCACTACTAGCGATGATTTTCATCAGTCACTCCTAACAAGTATTGTAATATATTATAGTTTCATCTATGCTAGATATTATTTCAAATATAAAAAATTAAATGACGTCGACATTGTCGTAGATATCAATCTTATCAAAAATATTTTATTGTTGCGGACAATATGGGATGATTTATAACGTTACAAACTTCATACTGTTAGATAACAGCCATCATTACATACTCGTTGAATAATAAACTATATTAAATAATTAATTAAATATTAAATCATAAACTAATATATTTATTTATATGCTATTTACAGATGTGAAACCAAAATGTCCAGAACGTCATTTTCAGTGTGCTGACGGTAATTGTAGGCACAAGAGTTTCGTGTGCGACGGTGATTTTGACTGTGATGATAAAAGCGACGAAGATCCCGACATGTGTAAAACAACTGGTAAGTAATTATTTTTATGTATGCCCCATTTTTTATGAAATTGTTTTTAATTATTCAGATATTGGCAAGCCTCAGTTGTCAATAATTGCAACATTGATCAACATTTAGATAACATTTATAACGCTTGTATGATGTTATGCGCTTCTGAATACATAATATGTGATTACATTTTATTGAATTTAAATTTTTTTTTATGCCGATCGAAAATTGTATATCATTCTTCTTATAGATGTAGGTATAAGAATGGCAATATAATAAAAAAAAACATCTTCGTGACGAAGTCATTCAGATGAGTATCTTTTGCTGCCAAAATAAATCGAATGAAATATTTTTTTTCATGTTACAATAAAATAAAATAATCATAATCTTAATACTCGTACAACAAAGTAGAAGAAACAGGATCAAAGGATTTTTGAATTCGGTTTATTATTGAAATCAATTCAATTTCTGGGGTATAAAAAGAATCATCTTTTGGGGGCGATGAATTAGATTTTTTTTAAAATGATATTTGCGCGGTAGATAACCACCGCACACAATAAAAAAGCTTTCTGATTAATGGTAAACTTTTTTTCGTATTTTATGTTTAAAGCTTGATTTATGTTAGTTAGGTATTTTATGGATGAGTTATTTGATTACTGAATTGTATCGTAATTAAATTCAAATCTCTTCAAAAGTATAAAAAGTATAAAAGTTGAAAACAATTCGCATTACCGCTTTTTGTTTTGTTTACACCTAATAAAACTTGGCACAAGAAATGAAAATATAATTCACGTTCTACTTGGTAAAGAGATTTAAGAAGGTTACTCACCTCCGTTACGGGAGTATACATTTTTTGTTGCTATTCTAAAACCGCATTGTTTTTATTTACCAATTTTTGGCCCGAATTTTTTTTTCACCCAAATAATATTTAATATTGATTTTGGTTTTGTGCCATACAACTTTCACTGTACCGTTGTACGTTACGAAATTATTTCGTAAGCTTGTCGTAATATTGCTGCTATATTTGAAATGTTTTTTTGGGTGATTATTTGGTTTGGAAAAATGTGAACCGGAAAAGTTTACAGTTTTTTTGTTTTTGGCAATTTTGTTGTTTTAAATTAATGAAGCAATTTGCCCCCCGGCTGGCGACTGTCTCAATCGCTTCAATAACAAGAATAATATGAATAATGAGCATGTTCTTTACGGCAATTATTTCTTTGAGTGATATGATCTGGTTGCTGGTACTTTGGCTCTTATAGTCGCTTCTTGAATATCTTTTAAAATTTTATTGATTATGGGCGCTATCTGTTAGCCATAGTTAACAGCTGAATTCTCTTATTACTCGTATGCTATCCCCAATGCATCCCATCTTTTCTGCCGGAGGATTTTCGGTGGTTCTATTTGGAATAAGTTTGTAAAGTTTTATTTTTTAAATTTACTGTACTATACAATTTCAACTAGGTTAGGTTAGGTTTCAGTGGTTGCTATTGCACACTTAGGCCAGTTTTGGCAAACTCTCTTTAAACCCATCTAGTGCTATTCACAGAACGTAAGAGATCTCGCACATTACAGCTTTCGATATCAGAGAGGCTGTCCATAGTGTACTCGCCCAAGTGATCATGTCTTCTGTCAGCTAGCGTAGGACATGAGCATTAGAAGTGAACAAGAATCTCCTCCTGAGGCCATACTTGATTCGCTACCCTGCCAGTCGGATTGGTGAGCCACCTAGCATTTGCCAAGGCAACTGCTTTCCTATGACTTGCTGTACCTTGCTAATTCGTCGGCCCTGCAATTTCCCTCAACATCAGAGTGGACCGAAACCCAGACCAACTGGATGTTGAAGTGTTCAGTCATCTCGTTAAGAGATGTGTGATAGTCAACGATATTACACTGTGCTTCGACCAGTTCATGACCTCTTCAATCGCTATAACATCAGCCTGGTACACGCTGCAGTAATCAGGTAGACGAAAAGATAGACTTACATTTAATTCCCCACAAAACACACCAGCTCCCACTCTACCATCGAGCTTGGAGCCGTCAATGAAAAATTTAACTCTTCCGGTCTCCATAATGAGACCATTCTTCCAATCCTCCCTGGAGGGGAGAATCACCTTACAACGCTTGCAAAAGCACAAATGGGGTGTTATATAATCCAGATTCACCAGGTCATTCCTCACAGAATTGTCTATAGTTGAGTGTCCTTTTGCAGGCACTTCCATCCCGAAATCGCTGATAGCCGAGCGGTCGCCTTGTCCGCCATTTGCTTACCGATAATATCCAAAGAGGGAAAGTACAGCATAATCTCTAAGGCACTAGTGAGGGCCGTTTTCAACGCCCCACTAATGAACAAGTAGGCTTCCCTCTGCACCTTCGCCATCATGCTCCTGTATGATAATTTCTTCAGAGCTGGCCACCATATACTCATACCATACAGTAGTACATTGCATTTTTGCAAGAATAGAGCGACACAGTGGCCTTCTTTACTCTTTCTATCGTGTTTGGTTTCCAACTGAGCTTACTATCGAGAAGAATTCCCGGGAATCTCGACCTATCAGTAAGGGCCAGCATAGTACCATCCAGTCTTGGTGGAACCATTACCGGAATTGTATATCTCCTAGTACAAAGGACCAGCCTGTTTTAAATGGGTTAATCCCTAATCCACATCTGCTGGCCCAACCCGCAGTGATTGATAACGCATTCTGCATCACATCTCTAATTGTACATAGGTGCTTCCCTGAGACAGCTATCGCTAGGTCATCGGCATAAGCAACCACGCCTATTCCTTCCCCAACAGTTCCAATAGTAGTACATTGATTACTATATTCCAAAGAAGGGGAGAGAGGACACCTTCTTGGGGTGTTCCCCGAACAACCCGCCTGCTAACGAAGACCCCTCATCTCCACTATAACCTTTCTGCTACCTAGCAGGTGATTAATTAGCCTGGTTACAGAGTATTCAATCTCAAGTGGCAAGAATCCTTCCCTAATTGCCTCCACTTTCACGTAGTTGAAAGCGCCCTCGATACCGAGAAACGCCACCAACGAGTATTCTTGAAAATCCAGTGACTTCTCAATTTCCCGAACTAAGATATGTAATGCCGTGTTCACGGACTCATCCTTATGGCACGTATGTTGAGACTGTGCCCAGTTTCTGGGTATAATTCTCGAACGAATATGGACATCCAGCAACCTTTCCATGGGTTTCGGCAGAAAAGACGACGGAGATATTGTTCTTGAGTCCTTATGGTTGCTGTGCGAGCTTCTACCCGCTTTCGGGATAGCCTCCCTCCATTTCTTCGAGATGTACCCTAGCTTCGGACACACTTCAGCCAAGGAAGTAAGACCTCCGAGTTCTTCTGAATTTCTGCTGGAACAATCCCATCCGGACCAGCTGACTTAAAGGTCTTAAAACTTGTAATAGCCAATTTTATCTCCTGTGTATTTAGAATACCCTCTTTACAAAATAATTGGATGCCACAGTCATGTCTAGACTCGCAGTCAACGAAAGGGCGCATCCTTACTATCCGGGATGTGAGTTTCCATCAAAATATCAAGAGTCTCTTCACTAGAAACCGTCCATTCGCCATTCGATTTTATTAGATAGCCTGGAACAGCTGGACTAGTAGAGGGAAGATTTTTTAAGCGCGAGATATCCGAGACTTCCGAGAATTCGTTTGCGCCTTCCTTGTTTCAATTTTGTATACTCTGAGGCATTCCTTATGGAAGTCCCAGTCTTGACTTCCGCAGTGCCGAGGTCCACCAAACAGGTTTTCGCTTTCCCCTCAGCTTTGTTAATGGACAACCTTTCCTCATAGAGGTATTGCAAGCCCTAGTAAGAGTATCCACCATTGAATCCAGATCGCTACCCGTATCGGGGAGTCCTGGAACTCTAGACGGAATCCTGCCCTCCAATACCTCCCTATATAAGCGCCATACTCTCCTTCGGGGATTTCTGAGCACGTACTGATTTGTAATTTGGAGATTGAGCTTAAACATTAGGTGCCGATGGTAAGAGAAGAAATGCTCCTTCGCCATCCCCATTCCCTGATCATAGATAAAATAAAATCGGAGACCAAGTGTCTATACAGAGCGCAGTGATGTCCCCATTGCAATACTGTTGAAGTAGAGAAACATTTGTATTAGTTTCCACCAGTATACATGATCTGCTCTTTTCCGTCCAACAAGCGTAAAAAAGGATGTACCCCTTCGCTCGCAGAGCACATATCTTGTTGTTTTTGATCCAAGATACTTGGATCAGAACTATCTCTTCCTCTGACTTAGCAAGTCTGAGAATTAGCGCCGTCGAAGCAGCCTTGGAGTGATGTACATTTATTTGAACAAACCTGATAGTTGGTAACAGTATTTACTCACTCTACCGCGACGGCCTTGCTGCGTTGGTTAATTGGAGTCGACGGTATCCTCCGTCTCACTCCCTCCGTAGTCCCTAAACTTAAGGAGATCCACATCTCCTCCCTCAGAGTCCGATGTATACCTCTCCTATATGCCTAGAGATAGTCGATCTCTAAGATCCCTAGTTAACCCTTCACTTGGATTCGGCACTAGCTGCAATGCTTCCTCTGGAGAGGTATCACTCGTCGAGCTTCCCTCAACCGGCTGGACCTCTTGATCCCCCTTCTCGGGCAGCACGGTGCTCAGTTTTACCCCGACCTCGTCCTTCCTAAACACCTTAAGAGTGACTGAGCCGAAGCCTAAGTTTATAACCTTTTTGGTTTTTGACTGGGGAGCCAGAGATCCCTTATTGATTATCATAATTGATAATATGAAACTACCTATGGGCTCCTCCTGCTTGACGATCCTCCAGTTCCTTGTCGGAAGATCAGGATTACAAACCTGAATAATCCTCAGGGATTCAACCAGGTTAGCCGGCTTCGTGTGAATCCAGACCATTGCCCTAGGCCCACTCGGTATTTCTTCCTTCGGAACTGCTCTGAGCTTCGCTCCTGGACATACCTCGCATAACTCTTCGATCGCCTTCCTCTACAAATAGGCCGATCTTTGACCTGCACACGCGTTCTGTTTCAGCCTTCGTTGATACCAACCCGCGTCGCTACAAATTGACGAGGGTCCCGGATGTTGCCCAAGGACTAAAAAAAAGAAAGGTTCAGTGCGTTAAACACCAAATTCCATTTTTCTCCAGTGATGCTCCCCTCTTCATGGCTCTCATCCTCGACGACTAGCACCACCTTCCTTTCCTTCACGATGTCGCTGAAGAGCTTATTCCTCTTCGGCGACTGTCCCACATGGAGCTTGACCCGTTTGCTCTCGGTATCCATACCCCATGCTCCTCCTCATAAGACCTCTGTCTATTAGACCCAAGGTCCTCCTTATGCACATTGCTCTCCTCGGTTATGCAACTCTCTAAGTTCAAGACACGGAAGGCCGAACGCCTCGTCCTGTATCTCCAAACCGAAGGAGCAATGACTTTCTTATTTTTTCCACTACCACTAGTTACTGGCTTACCCGCCTCGGTACCAGTCTTAGCCACCCGCATGGCTGGAGTCACAGACCTCCCCGTCGTCACCAGCATTTGAGAAGTGCTGGCCACTTCTTTAATTATTTTTTCTTTTTTAGATTCCATACTTGTTCCCACGAGTATCGGAGAAAATTGTGGTCCGCTCGTGCAGAGATCCATATACACGGGTAAGGCTACATACAACTGGAGGTCGCCAGGTATCTAGAGGGCTCCGTTCAGGACTGAGCAATTATTTTTAGATGGGTCCCCAGCCTGGCTGATTGTCAGCACGGTTCGCATAGCACCTTGATCCAACCCATCCGCCACCATTTGGTGTGACCCACCCGACACCCATTCTTGTTTTCAACAAGTTACTTATTTCCCCCACTCTTGTTTTCTAGAATGAGAACCTGGGGGCGGTGGCGATAGTGGACAATACCAACTAAACTTTATCTATTATTTAATTCTGCTTCTATTAAATTTGCGAGTCCTTCCCCGGACTTAATTTTTGCTATTCTTTTGTTTTTCCAAATTTTCCAATGTTTCTCTAAAAATAACCTTAGGGGTTCACTACGTTATTGTGGTTGAAAATAATCTCATTTGGCAAGAAGCCGGTTGATGAGTGAACCAAATTGTTATACAGGACTACTGCTAACTCTATAATACTTGCAGTCGTTCCGTTCGGGAACTATTTTTGCTTGTATAGTGGGCGTTTTCAATTTGACCATTCGACTCAGAAGGTACTGCCTCTTTTCATTGCCTTTTCCATATCGATCAAATTTTTTGATTCGAGTTGAATCTTCTAAAGATGTTTGGTAAATGCATCAATTATTGACAGACAACTAATTTTATTTATTGTGAATTTATTTGGCGTTGGCGATATTTTTATATTGTAATGCTTGATGGTGGAAGGTGATACAGGAGTTTACGTAACTGCTTACGTTTTTGTGTTGTTTCACGTGTTCTCTCACGTGCTCTCTATTTCATCTTGCTGATCCAAATTTATTACACCCTCCACTATATTTTCACGAGAACGGCACAGCTTTTTAGAGGGAAGTATTATCGAATTTTGTCTAAAATTTCGGGTGCTAAATGTGCAGATTGTTTCTCGTTGTGAATGTTTTGTAAATATTCCGTAGTTTCGTCTTTTTCAAATGAACGTTTAGCTTTTGAACTTTTGAAATTAGCAAGTACCTCCTCCACGATTATTGTGTCGAGATTTGAAATTTTGACGATTATTTGATTCCTATAATAATTTATAGACCGATATGACAAATGGATGTTCGATGTATTTTCAGAACGCATTGTGTTAGGTTCATTGGGGGGGGGGGGGGGGGGCGTTGCTTCCAATTTGTTTGTTCTCCGAACCAGTGTTTAAGTCACTTGAATTGTGAAAATTCACTTCGTTAGTTTCTTGCTAGTTTTTACTGCGTTCGTATGGTACTGCATTGTAGTCGAAATTTTCGAGCTTTAGGTGTCTCTGCTATCTCTCCTTTTGAAAATTTTTTCTGGAGTTTTGATGAATGTGAAGGTTTATGTGTAAGAAGTGTAAATTTATTTCCGTAAGGAAGGTAAGGTTTGCATTTCTTTACTGCCCAAATAATGGGCCAGTGCATCTTTCTCATTCGTTGTGTTAATGCAATTGCAATTGGTCTTTCCGCTTTATCGGGAATTTATCTGTTGTACGGTTAAAAGGTTATGAAAAGCCAGAGTAAGCCAATACCTGGTTCGGGGAACCGGTGTGAAGTACTTGACATTAATAAAAAATGTAGATACACATTTTTAACGAAAAGTGTAGACTCAAAAAGTGTAGAAACAAAAATTATTAAAAAGTGTAGCTGCAAAAGAAAAAAGTTTGGAATTCAAGTACGTGGTTTAATTAAAATTATTAAAACCTCCATTTGTGATAGTGTCTGGAGTTCGTAAAAAAAAATTAAGAGAATTTGCTTGTTGTGATTGGCGATATGACCCTACAAGTGGAAGCGTCTTTGGGGCTAACTTCACTTAATTGTTTAATAATTCAAAAAATCATCGGAACAATGAGTGCTGAGTGTGGAATTTAGTGTTCTGAACTTGGCATCGTGTCTAAAATGTGTACAAAAATTTTCAAGACAATTTGCATCTTGTAATTGGCAATATGGCGCTACACGTGAAAACGTCTTTGGCCAAATTCACTTTATTGTTTAATAATTCAAACGTTGAGAGGATTTGTACATTTGGATTTGATGAAAAATTGGTTGATTCCCGAAACTATCTAATATTCCCTCAATCTGAGGTACAGGAAACTGTTCGTCGATCGTTTTATCGTTCAATTTCCTGTAGTCAATTATTACCCGAATTTTACGGATACCTGAAACATCTGGTATTTTGGGTACTACTCAATTTGTAGTGGAATAAGGCTACTTGAATTCTGAAGCTATTTCCTGAATATGCCCTTCCACATCACTTTTAAAAATTGTGGATCACAAGATTTTTGCCCTTCAAATGTCATATGTTCCGGGTAACCGTTAGTCTCATGCTTTCTTTGAAAGAAGGTTTAAAAGTATTTTGGATTATTCCTTATTTTACCTTGAAGGCAAGAGATATAACTTTTGAATTTCGTTTGATAGTAGATATTGTTGTGAGTTTATGTTTAGTAGCCTCCGAGTAACCTTTGAGTTTCTCTTTATAAGCCTCGTCTTTTTAGTTTAATTTAAACGGTTTGGGTTAGTGGCAGCGGTAGGGACAAATAAATTCTATTCCGTTATTGAGCAGTTATCGTCCTATGGCCGTTCGTTCAGGTGGCTGTTCACACTGGTCTCGTTCTTCAAAACTATTTCGAGCACTTTGTAAACGATTTAAATATCGTTGATGACGAATGGTGATAATGATTGGTATATACTAAACAAACCAGGTGAATTAATAAAAATTAGGTCTAAAATATTGGTACGACCGTAATATATCATTGCCTTAGGTTAGACATTATCGTGGTATCTATGAAAGCAGGCACTAAATTACCGAAGACACATTGATGGGTACGAGTATAATCTCGCCAATTTCATCATTATCAGTTCAATTAGTAGATGGCAATTGGCAAATTAAAATCAACCATTATAAGAAGGTTGCTAGTTATTAGCTATTAGTCACTCGGGATTTTACAAAAATTTGGCTGTACGTAAAAATGAATACAGTTGGTCATCTTCCACTGCGCGGTAGTAACTAAATTTATGAGTGTGTCTCGTTAATGCTACCAAAGCATGAGGTATAGCTTTCAAAACGTTGCATTGTTTAATCCAGTAGCCGCACGCAGATTATGTTAGCCGATGTTAGACTTTGTGCCTCATGTGTAGTCAATAATTTACTTAAATCTGGTAACTGCAGCTTGAATGCTAATTTTGTTTGTGGATTTTCATGAATGTTAAATACAGTGTGTTCGGTAATACTAGAATATCAGCGATTGATAAACTTTGATGGAAATTGTGGAGGTATTGGTTGTAAATAACTTATGTGGGTTGGTTGTACCGAAATAGTTGTTATCTAAATCAAACACGACATTGTCTTTACGTGCAATAATGTCTCCGCTTGTGTTTTAATGTTAGTGTGTGGATCGATTACCGCGGAAGGTAGTTTGGCCCAAGCTTTTGAAAAAAAAGAAGCCTGACTGACTGTTTAGAGAGAAGAGTAAATATACGATATACAAACTATTTCGCGAAAGAAGCGCGCCAAACAGTGATTTTCTCTTTCAATTGGCCGAATTGGCGGCGAATAGTCGGATGGCTTTAATTCCTGCACAAGTTGGATTTTAAGTAAGCACGTAAAACAAGATCCTTAGATAAAATCTTCCATAAAGCGGATGGACACATCTCCAGTTGCTGAGAACATCGTCGAATTGATTGATTTGGTTCTTCCTCAATGCTACGTTGTACAGCGGCTATCGCTTGTTCGGTACACACTCTTTGACGTCTTACGGGATGCGTAATATCATTCAGTTACCATAGTTAACCGAATTACCCGCTCTGATGGACGATTATGACCACCGTAAAATGGACGTAATGCACGATGAGTTTGGCGATCAGAAATCACTATTTTGATAAAAAAAATTCAGCAATTTGCAAGCGGTGCTCTGACGTGAGTTTATTTATTATAATATGGCAAATCAAACTAGTGACGAAGCAACTGTCACTTATAAAATCGGTTGTCAAGCAAAACAGTGTTGTCAACTTAAAGATGTGAATCTCTAAGAAACATGTTTTCTATGTTTAAGTCAATTTAAACATTCTTGTAACTAGTTGAAATAAAATCGTTTTATATGTTAATTTTATGATTACATTTAAGAAAACTGTAATGTTTTAAAAATTTCCGTCTTATCCAGGTAATATTACTAACACAAACACAATTAATGAAACTAGCAAAGATTAGCATTTTCTTCACATTCGTCTTAAGTTATACTAGTTCTGCATCATTACGGGATGAATTCTGAAAATGTAAGTTAAGATATCGGTTGGAATTCGGCATTTAAGAAAAAAAAACTTATTACTCAAAATTCAAGCTCGAACTAACTTAACAGAAAATTAAATAATTTTTTTTTGTATGAAAATAGAAATTGTCTTAGCTTGTATAAAATATATGAAAAAATTCTTATTCTTACGCCAGAGCCAGGAACCAAAAAAAGAGAGGGAAAGCTTATTAGGGCTTTTGATTAGGGATTTATTGATGCGTCATCCAGAAGAAGTCCACTGTTTCTTGTCGGAATTTCGGCTTATCTCTCGTTGAATTTGTACGGCAATCAAGCCGTAAAAATAGTGTCGCCAGCTTCATAGACCTTCGGACCTAGTCTCCTACAATTTGTTCTTGCAATGGTGCAGTCGTGATTTATGTGGAGTCTCTCGACCAGATCCTCGTGAGGCGTTTGTCTTGAAACCTGCAAAATTTTGATAATTGGTTCTCTGTGGTATTCCGAAAAAATGTCATTAGGTTTGAGGATTGTTACGGTAAGGCACGAAGCCAACCCGCAGATTCTTGTGAATATGCAGATGCCTCTTTCACGGTGATTTTGCCGACTAGATCTCAGGGTTTTGGGTCGTGGGGAAGTTGAGGCTTGCATATTCCTGAAAAAACTGAAACTAAATTACGCCAAAATTATATCGACCGAAATTTGAGGAAAGTGAGTAAAAATAATAATAACCGAGTGTGTCCATCAAGGAACGACCGGGTTTCCTCGAATGACAATTACAATGTCTGCTGAAGAAACCCTCCCGAATGACCCATCGTCCTCTAGGGGCCGGTGCCCAGCCACAACAAAGCAGCATTAGAGGGTTGGGACGTCTCCCCAACAGAACAAGCCTCTCTTCACCCGGAGATCTCTCTAGGTAATCTGCCGCATTACACACTCCGACAGCGTGAGACTGCCGGAGTGCCACGGAGAGACCGTGTACATTTTACGGTCGTCCCCGAACATATACTGGACTCACCACTCCGACCTTGTCGATGTCCTGCCAAGGAGATGAAGGGAAGTGGCTAGCCCTGCCTGCAACTATGGAACCGACACGAAATGCGACCTCCCTTCCCCCCCCCCGCCCCCTCCATCATACCAAACCGAAAGAAATTTAGTAATTTATTTTATTCACAAAATTAGAATAGTATCGAAACACCACTAAAGCCGGTGAATGGAACAGAAAATAAAACCGAATGTCAAAATCATACGCCGTGCTGTTTTTTTATTTAAATAAATTTCACCAAACGATCAGAGGCGGAGGGAGGGAAAGAGAAAAGCAAATTAATCAAACTAAAATGGTGAACCTGAATAATTATGTAGCGAAACCAATGTACACCCCTCCCTCGCGCGCGCGTTAAAAGACCGCGACTTGGGTGCTCGATTACAATGTATGAACAAATAATTGAAAATTCAAAAATTGAAAATAAAATAAAAAATTGAAATTGGAAAATGTAAAATTTGATTCACAAAAAAAATAATCAAAAAATCGGTATCTTTTGACCTCAGTTAGACCTTGAGGGTTGCGGTGTCCTTGTTTGCTGGGTTGGGCGTCTTCCCGCCGTTAACTGAAAATAATGTTGGGCTTTTTTCCGCCGTTAACCAATAAATGCGAATGACCACGTTGTTGGCCTCCCGTAACCGTAAATGTTAGGAACCACAAATACGAATGGCCATCCACACGTTGTGGCCCTACCGCTGGTTTACTACAAAATCAACCTTGAATGGCCTCCACTGGACACCCATTAAATACACGAAAGAGCCTCTGTTACGGCGCCTTTGACCGATTGGTGAATATGCCGTTAAGCTTGATTCGTTCGTTTTCACGTATTCAATTTTTATCCGTATGTTGGCGTTTTTTTGGTTTTGTTTTTTCGTGCGCGTCACTTCCCCGCTCACTCTTACTACGCATCAATTGCACACAACAAAACGAAATAACACAACAAAAATATTTCTCTATATATCCGCCGGTCGCACACACGCACAAAGTATTCGACGTTTGCGCGATACTGTAGAAGTGTGCAAAACGTGAACCAAAAAAGTCTTATTGTCAATGCCAGAGAACAGCATGAAAAGGGAACAATTATTCGATGGCAACGAAATTCAAAATTCAAAAACAAAATTACATAGAAAATAATGTTATGACCCCTCAAGGTGTCGTAACAGGGTATAGAGGACGACGTTACGACAGGACTCGCAAATCATCTCTGATTATCCATCACGGGTATGGGTGGTATAGGGAAATAATGTAGCGCCTTTATGACTTTATCCCATATCTCGTTTTCATTATGTCCAAATGAAGAATTTCCGCAGAAGGGCAACGAGAGCAACACGAAGAGTATGTTGATCGTATATATTTGCGTTGCAGGTGTCGCAGGTATGAGTATATTTTTTGATCAAACTGGCCATCCTGGGCGGTTCTTCCTTTCCGATGAAGAATTTATTTTCTTCATTCTGAATATCTTCAACAACTCTTTGCGTTAGGCATATTTTGAAACTAAAAAATTCTCCTTAAAAACTTCCAGGCAAAGCTGAATATATACAATTTATTTGTTTATTTCTGGCAAACTAATATAGTGTACGTGGTAAGAAAATGGGGTTTTAATGGGCACGAAATGCCCTGACCTTTCTGTGAATAGTTTCAGTGGTGAGCAATTACGCCCGATTCAAGTTACAGTTCTGATAGAGCGTCAGCGGTTGGTGGTTTGTCAGGATATTTAGTTCGTGGGCCCCTTGTAAGTAGTTTTGAAGGTTGTCCAGTGCAGCTCCTTTTCATTTGTTGCATAATTGTCTCCGGTCTAATTGGCCGGTCTGTCCCGATATCTTTGGCACGTTGTCCTGATGCAACATTACTAATGCTGTTAACTTGTATAATAATAAAAATACATTGTAAACTATACATACTTCGTACAAAGTACTCGTATGTAGCACGAAATCCAAAACTATTAAAAGTACTATCGAAAAGTTAATTACTATCATTGGATGGGACATAAAACTTACTTTCCAGACCGTACCCGTAATAGATCTATCATTCCACATTTAAAATGTAAAATAAACTACTTTACTTACTTACAACATTGAAATAATAATACGAGTAATAATATAAATTTTATTAGTTTTTTTTTTATTAGACATTACAGAGATTTTTTGCGATACTGCAACATTGTCGTATATACGAGTACATGTGTGTAAACGAAGACACGATGATTATTTGCAACTAGAGAGTCATTTTTGATAAAATTTGCTACTCTGTCTGATGATAGTTTTAAAGTTTTACTGTTCGGCACGACGCAGCAACAACACAAACACAAAGCATAAAAAATGCAAACATAAAAACATAAAGATGGAAAAAGAGATTAAATAGAGAAAAAATGGCAGATGTAAACAAGACAAGAAAGACAAATAGAAAGCAACGAAGTTAGAAGAATGTACGGTGGTAGAGCATAGAGGAAAAACGAAATTAAGCTTTTTCCATGTTACGATTTTTTTTTTGCCTTTCTTTTGATTTCGTTATGACGAGATAAAAGCTCTGCTACACAGTGAATTTATATTATGTATTATTCTAGCCCAACAAAAAGTAACAAAAAAGCAGAAATGTTGTTTGTATTGTAAAAGAAAATGAAAAATTTATTTTGTATTTTAATATTGTATTGTGTTCTCGTGTCTCGTTTTTCCTTTTTTCGTTGTGAAAAATTGATATCAGAAGGGTATGTGATGTTTGGGTTTCTATTTTTATTATTTTTTTTTTATCTATCTGGCAAGTGGAGCGCGCTGTGTTGGTATTTCAATCCTTTCTTTCTTTGCTCGAAATTCTTTTCATGTTGTTGGTTGGTTGGTTGGTTACGTACTCGTATCGTTGTTGGTATGGTTTAAATTAGAAACGCACACCAGAAACAGCAACAACAAAAAATGATGATGTTAGAATAATTGATTTTTCGGAAGATGATTATTCAGACAATTAAGTTAACACACAACAACACAAAACCGAAAAATCTTGATAAATTGAACGTGAATGATGTGGCAATAAGGATTTGTAATTCAAATTTGAATAAATAACATATAACAGATATAGCAGAGTCCGCTTCTCCATGTTATTTATTTAAATTTTGGATTACAAATCCTTTATAGTAAAGCGATGTTTCCATGATTTACTCCTCTGTAACATATACAATTTATTTGAAATGTTTGGTATGGTGTCGCCATAATTAGGCGATAAATTACTAAAGCTCCTTCTACTGCCACAAAACATTAAGTCGAGTGATGCTAAGAATATTTTATGGTTTTTGAATTTGTATCCGATTCTGATTTAGCTGCCCAATTAATTCCAAACAAAATGGGCTATGATTAGAGTACAGAACGTTTAAAGAATAAAGTATTCATGCTTAATTGGTGGTGTGTAATAAGTATTTTGATTTATTTTATAATATCAAGAAATGTCTTTGCCGCCAAAAACGTTTAAAATCGTAATTCATTAGCCATTTAAAAACGAATTAATTAATGACACAAGACAGAGTGATTCGGCAAAGATTTCACCATGAAAATAAAAACTTGGTGTAGCTTAATCGAGGTCTTAAATTATATTTGGTTGTTATAACAAGTTAAAGATTTTAATCGAATCATAAATCAAGTGTTAATTGAGTACGTAAACGTATTTTATTACTAGCTAAAAGATCAAAGAACAAATTCTTTGTAAACAATGTTTGTTGTTTCTCCTTTTGTAGCTAAAATCCATAGTGATCGCGGTTGATGACGTGGAGCAAGCGGCATACAGCTCATCGTGCGAGAAATAGCTGGTCCTTTGATCGACACCAGAATAAGTGGTATATGTTGTAAAGGGTGCGGCAACTTTTAGTTCGTTTCGAAATATAGGGCGCAAAGCGTTGACTGTAACGTTGGCTGTGTGGACAATTATATGTATCACCGTAAATAACTTAACATTTTTTAATACTGTGGAATTTTCCACAATTCCAACTTCCACACTTTATTCTAATTCAAAGTGATTAGTATGGTTAGCGTTTATATAGTAAAATAGCAGAATGCACGCTTACAATGTTGTTTGCGATGGTTTGCATTTGGGGAGCTCATATGTCTTGACCGGTGTGAAGTTTTCAACATTTATCAAAAGTGTAGCTACACAAATTAACAAAAAACAAAAATGTAGATAAACAATTTAACAAAACGTGTAGAATTACATAAAAAAAATTATGGCAGGGATGAATTTGTTATAATTTCCATTAAATATAATCTAATCTAATCCGCGGCATATCACTGCGACCTTCGGGGAATTTTTTTTGTTTAGTGTAAATGGAAATAATAAGATAAAAAGTGTAAACCGGGTCTTGTGGGTGTTTAAGGGCCATTAACGCTTAATTCTAGGGATGCCACCACAAATGCCAGTATACATTTCGGGGACACTCCCTACAATTTATAGTGATATGCGGCATATCGAGTGTCCTCGAATTGCCAGTATCCTCAGATTTGTGGTGTCATCTCTAGAATTAAGTTTTAATGGCCTTTAAACACCCACAAGACTCGGTTTACACTTTTTATCTTATTTCCATTTACACTTTCCATGACGTAATTTTTTTTATGTAATTCTACACTTTTTGTTAAATTGTGTATCTACATTTTTGTTTTTTGTTAATTTGTGTAGCTACACTTTTGATAAATGTTGAAAACTTCACACCGGTTATGTCTTGTACATCCGTTAAATGCACAATTTCGTCTGGGTGGTTCGTTGAGGTTAAACTCCTGACGATGATGTAGCCTTGATATTGTCCAACTGTTTAGGGTTGGTACGTAATTAGTGACGCAATCCTGTTGAAACCAAATATCGGCCAAGTCGACCTGTAAAATCGTGGGGAATTAAAAGTCTGTTAACATGGCACGATAAGGGTCGCCATTGGCTGTTAGTGCGGTTACTGGCTTATTTTCAAAGAAAGTTACGTGTGAATTGTCTGCGGCCCATACTACAATTTTGCTTGTTCACATAATCGCCGAGGAGAAATTGGGCTTTTTGTTTTAGTAAACATGCTCATCCTCTTTCAATCGAGAATTGGCCCATTCAGCGAAGTGAAAACGCAATAGATGGTACTGATTTATTTCACAGGAAATATTACATTACATTAGAGCTATGAGCGGCGAAATAACCACTAGTTCAAAAACGATCCAAAAGATGTCGCACCCATTATATATACCGTTTCGCCTGCGCTATCTCCTGTTAGAATTTCTGCCTCAATTAATTTTTTTTTTTTAAATTCGATAACTTTAAGTCTAGTTCCATAAATTTGAAAGGCTGGATTTTCTTAAGACCGATTGTAGTGAGGGAATTTAGAAATTATACCGGATAATTAGTAGCATCATGTTGAGATCAGACACGGTGTTTATTGACGAGTATATTACTTCATTTGCGGATATAATGCTATGGATAATTGTAGCCGCTTGGTCGTTTTTAGGCGTTAAAATGGTTAGTTCATCTTCATGTGGATTCTTCTACTGTAGGACAAATCTTGTCAAGCGTTTCTAGTAGTTTTACCTGGTTATTAGTTTCTGGAATGTTGAGCACCTGAATTACCGCCAGGGAATTGGATTGCAAATAATGGAATGGAAGGATTATTCAAACGAGGCCTGAATCGGTCAGCCTTGGTATTCTTGGTCATTATAGATAGCGTGTCATTTGTTTCGGGATCTTGAACATCGTGTGCGATGTTTTGCCACCAGGTAGCAGTGCGGCTGCAATCCCAGGATAGGCTACTTCAAGTGCATTTTTTTGGTGTTCTTTTCACCTCTGCCAGGATAGCTGTAGTAAGGAAAATTTTTCCAGACTCACTAGGAACATCCAGAAAAAATAATTTTATTTCATTTTGATTTACGCTTTTGAGGAAGGTATCAGATCTATGATGATGCGAATTTCAGAAAACAGTAATTAACGACGCCAATCATCCTGCCTGAACTGTAATTTGTTTCAGCCGTATACACACGATACATGTAGGGTTCACCAAGCAGTTGTTGAGGGATCGACAAGCCGTACTCACTTAATAAATTAGCACCAATGGAGATGGCAACGTCTTGGAGTGAAGAAAAACTGCGTTGTATAACCCGCTCATCGGTTTCTGGAACATCATCATCTTCTGAATTACGTCTTAAAGCTCGTAAGAAATCTTATGACAGCTAACAATTTTGCCATCCGTCGGGGATTGCCGCAAGTAAAAGACGCAAATAGATAGACGCACGCAAAAACATTCACTATTGTTAAGATGCATGATATACATCTGCATGTCTTTAACAATTACTGGGAACCCCTCCCCTCCACTGGCATGGTCTTAACCACATAATTTAAAAATCTCAAGAGTTATTGTTTGTCGGGGATTAGAAGATATTCGTTTGTTATTTTCTAAATGTACGTCCAGTTACATGAATACCGATGAATACCGTTGGATACCGATCATGTATATAGAAGGCCAGAATCCGCCAAACTGCTTCTGACGTACATATGAAGCGGCCAGATTGGTATTTGGTTACTCCGTCTAGAAAGTATTGGTGAAAATAGGACAATCCATCTATTATTAAATACAATCGTCCGGTTTTAGAAACCTTTTTGAGCAAATATGAATCATATTACTCTTGGCACCTGTTGGTCCTGATCTTTTGTTCCAACCACAAAACGAAATGTGCATGTGGCCTTCAAGAAGTTCATTAGTAATTTCAGGCCTTTCAAAATTTGTGGATTGATGGTAATAAAAAAATACGGTCGGCCATATGTTCGCAAATAGCCAAAGACGCCTTGTGTGCGCTCGAGCATATATCGCGAAATTCCTGCACAAATCCCTCATTATCACTCTGCCTACGTTTTGTGGATCTAAGTTCTGTTGCATAGAGGATACAATAAAAAATAATTTAAAACTAACTTCTTATTTTGATTTTTTAGACCTGTAGCAGGATCAACACTGTACACTGCGAAATTAAAGCCATTCTCTCCGTGACAAAATTATGAACATGGTAGAGCATCGTAAGAACGATGTGTCTCGCTAATGCTTTGAATATCACATTCTAGGTCGACCAGTAACACGGCTACCTCGTTGGTCGTTGGTGCGTTGTACCGTTCTGGATGAGCGGCAGTATGTCTTTTGTTAGCTCTCATAACAAACTTATTATTACTGCTCTCATCATCAGACACATACTCCAGAGCGATTTGAAGCCGTTAAAATAGTGATTAGCGTCATGCAGAATTCTCTCTAGCCCATCAATGACACCAGTATCCAAGTTGGAAATGTATTGTTTCTGTGTCTAATGTTAGCATGTTGCTTACACATTAGTGGGTAACAGAGATCTGGTGCTGTGTATTTTAAAGATTGGCATGAATATGCTTCAATAGCTTGATTGGCTCCAAACGAAGTCATTTGAAAGACTTGTCTATCTAGTCGCTTATATATCACGTTCTTGTTTTGCTAGGCGTGCATTTATCGTTTCGTTACTTCGGAATATCCTTTTCAGTGGATTTCCTTTAGTAGCATTAACTAATTGCTGTGTCTGGTCCTAAAATCTGTGGCTGCGGTGGCAATAGAGTTATAGTTGGAATCCTCTCTCTTGTAACGTTAACATTTTTGTGTCGATTGGCGTGTTTTATTTGATAATATTTGTAGTTGTATCGCTTCATCGAATTCTCGATAGATCGTCGTTGCCCTTTACAGCCTTGCAGCTTCGTTTCGGCTATCTGGGTTGTACAAAACCTCTGACTTTAACTTTAATTTTTCGCTTCTTTTTGCTGGTGTTGTTGAGGTACCGGCATTGGTTCGGTAGTTTCATCATTCGACAACTTACTGAACACAATCTAAATCTGTCTCTATTTTGTAAAATAGTAAAATAATACCTGGAACTTTTGTCTATGAACTCAATGTTTCTGTCGTGTGCAAATTGAATAAAACGAATTGTTATGAGTTCATAACTGTATGCATATCTGCATTATCAACATTGTTAGGCTGGGTGCATTTAACATATAATAAATTAACGTAAGGTTGAGATCGATATTTTCTTATCCTGCATTATCGATAATTATAACAGCGTCGATTATCTACTATATCGAAATGCATTCTGTATTATCGATGTTGTACATTTTCATTATTTATGATGTAAATTAAAACCAAAACAATGGACAACAACTCTTGACATACAACCTTGACCTTGACTTAATTCTCGACAATTCAATTGGATTGGAGCTTATATCTGAAAATATGAGAAAACTACATACGACTCGATGTAAGATTTTTAAGTCTGTGAATAGGTTTAAAAGAGTGCTGCTGCACGAAAATTTTCATTCGAATGATTACTGAAGTCAACCAACCAACAGGATCCAATAATCTTCTCGCATCGACAGAATATCGTTCATCGTTCAATTACGTTCAACGTCAACCTTCCTGTTGGTTGGTTGGGTTCAGTAATCATTCGAATGGAAATTTTCGTGCAGCAGTTGTGGTTGAAAAATCTTGATTGTAATGATCCACTGCCGGACAATTTACGAACCGAATGGTTAACTTTGCGAGAAGATCTTTTAAACGCAATTCTATTACCATTCCGAGACATATCTGCACGACTCGGGTATCAGCCATAGAAATACATGGATTTAGTGAAGCCAGCAAACTTGCATATTTAGCGGCCGTGTATTTCAAGGTCGTCAATGGCAGCGAAACTTCAATCCAGCTAGTTACATCAAAGGAGTTATTGAGAGCTCTCTTACTATCACAACTCATGAAAATCGTTTTGGCGAAAATACGGTTAACGGTGAAAGACATTCATGCATGGTCTAACTCAAAAGACGTTCTGGATTGGCTTAGTGATCATCCAAGCAAGTGGCCCACATTTATCAATAATCAAACCGCAGAGAATTTATACATTTTAAAGCGTTCATGTTTGAAACGTGTGCCATTTGAGTTTAATCCAGCTGACTCCGCATCTTCTCACACAATTTGGTGGCACGGTCTGATTGGCTCCAATGTTCATCAGAAAACTGGAAACCACAACCAACGTCATCTATTCGTAACATTGCGATAGGATTACGTACGTCACAACTAACTTTCGTATTTTTACATAATCATTGGCTAGACCACCTGATTAGGAAATATTCATCATATCAAAAATTACAACAACTTTTGAACAATCAATAATTGTAAAATACCAATATGACCGAGCAAAAATTGTAAATTCACTCAACGCTCAAAGGGATCAGACACTCATCGAATCACCCGGCTCGAAGGACTAACTTTTGAATCGTGCAGCTGCTAAGCAACTATTAAGAGATTTTCCGTTATATGGTTCGGCAGATCCATCAAATACAACTCGTAATTTATTTCCGTCATCGGTCGACTTGAGCACTCCATGATGCGGCAAATAATAGGATATTGATGTAACTTGATGTGATAATGAAACTTCTGACATATGCCCAAGAGAGATGTACTCTTAAATTCTAGCTGTTGAAAAAAACGACGTTCAAGAGCCTGAAATCTTCGCATAAAAAGATTAAACGTGTTGCCTAAATTTGTACTTGATGTTTTAAATGGCAACTTGACGATGAGTCGACCACTTGTGTCTCGAGTAGGGTGGTTGACAAAATGTTCTTCACATACAGTTTCCTCCGGAGACAGTATTGTTTTATCATTGCCGACTGATTCCACTTCCTAAAATTTCTTCAACACCGCATCGAGTTGTATTATGTTTAAAGTTGTAGATAAAGCTGGGCAATCATTTGCATCATTTGCTCGAATACTATTATTCCCAACAATAACCCACCCAAAAACGGCGTTTTCAACAGCAATTGTGAATCTTTTATGTGCCTGGTGTCAACTTCAGACTGCTCTTTAAACGTGGGATCAGCCAATTTTATCGAGTCAATTTCATTATATTTACATCAATTGGCTGAGTGGGTAATCTACAGGTTATGCGTGTTGTTCAATGTGTGTGTGTTCACTTTTCCGATGCCTTTCGTTCGTTCAGCGATATTGTGACCTACTCCACTGACTAGCATATTCGGGTATTTCTTAAGTAAGTTTAGTCGTTGCACACATGAATTGGTAATTAGACTTAAGTGAGACTCCGAGTGCAGAAGTGCGCGATATGCTGAGAATCCACCGGTTGAGTTTTCCAGTTTTCCTACAGACCGCTGTGAGAGGTTGAGTTTCCAGTTGCACCAGTTGCCGAGTTTGAATATGGTACCTTGACACTAGATGGGTTATGCTCAAGCAGTCATAACAACGATGGTTATCGTGAATAAAACCTCTTCGTTTTTGGTCGTCCATTGAGATAAACTCGTTGCATTGTAACAACGAATGCTTCAACCTTGAAAAATATGCTCACTTATTTGGAGAACGTTGTGAAGTGGGTGACGTTATTTCGTTATGAGTTTTAATATGAGTTCGTGCTTCATTTATTGATCCAATGCGCTTCGAATTACTCGTAAAACTTAAGAAAATCACTGATCATCTACGTCAGTCGAGTAATGTGCCTATCATTCTCTTCTAGTTTCATCGTCCAATTTTTCGAGTAAAGCATAGATAAGCGCAACTGGTTGATCAAAAATTATTCGATATGTATATGAAGCTAGCCCGAAAAAACGCGATGGCAACACTAAACTATCACTATCGTGAGAGTTTACTATCCCAGCCCAATGTCACTATAATGACAGTAAACAGTATCATGATAGAATGTCATGACATTTATAACATTCTTCACCCCAAAATTTTGAAATTACTTTTATGTATTTTTAAGATATATGACTATGTTTGGTGGCATAGTCAGACTCTTCATTTATATGAAGCTAGCCGAATATTCAGTTGAAAAGCCAGTTAGCAATACTATAACTATCGAGAACATTTTATATCCCAGCCCGAAAAAATAGCATTGAAGCGACAGTAAAATGTGGCATGAGAATCTGTAATGATATTTAGAGCATTCAGCCCGAAATTACAAATACAACGTTTAAGTATTTTTAAATTAACTCTTCAATTGTTGGGAAACCTAGACAGCCCAAACCTAACCTAAAAGCGACAATGCGGACACTTAATTATCATTAAGTGATTGACCACTATGAGTATAGCAAGAATTTTCAGCCAAAATTGATTGGAATTATCTCGATATAGTCGTTTGAATCTCGACTCCTAGGCACTTCACGAGCACTTGGCGTATACCGTCGGATTCGTTGAAATTTTGACTAAAAACGCGAAAATTTACAAAAAAATTCTATCTGGAATTATCTCGATGTAGTCGTTTGAATCTCGTCTTACAGGCGATTCACGAGCACTTGGCATACACCGCCGGATTCGTTGAAGTTTTGACTATAAACGAGGAGATTTGTAGAAAAATTGTATCTGGATTTATCTCGATGTAGTCGTTTGGATCTCGACACATAGGCACTTCACGAGCACTTGGCGTATACCGTCGGATTCGTTGAAATTTTGACTAAAAACGCCAAAATTTACAAAAAAATTCTATCTGGAATTATCTCGATGTAGTCGTTTGAATCTCGTCTTACAGGCGATTCACGAGCACTTGGCATACACCGCCGGATTCGTTGAAGTTTTGACTATAAACGAGGAGATTTCTAGAAAAATTGTATCTGGATTTATCTCGATATAGTCGTTTGGATCTCGACACATAGGCACTTCACGAGCACTTGGCGTATACCGTCGGATTCGTTGAAATTTTGACTAAAAACGCGAAAATTTACAAAAAAATTCTATCTGGAATTATCTCGATGTAGTCGATTGAATCTCGTCTGGCAGGCGATTCACGAGTACTTGGCATATACCGCCGTGTTTGTTGAAGTTTTGATGACAAACTAGGAGATTTGTAGAAAAATTCTATCCGGAATTATCTGGATATAGTCGTTTGAATCTCGTCTTACAGGCGATTCACGAGCACTTGGTATATACCGCCGGATTCGTTGAAGTTTTGACTATAAACGAGGAGATTTGTAGAAAAATTGTATCTGGATTTATCTCCATATAGTCGATTGAATCTCGATTTACAGGGGATTCACGAGCACTTGGCATTTATCGCCGGATTCGTTGAAGTTTTGACTACAAACGAGGAGATATGTAGAAAAATTCTATCTGGAATTATCTTGAATCTTCGTTTGAATCTCGACTCATAGGCACTTCACGAGCACTTGGCGTATACCGTCGGATTCGTTGAAATTTTGACTAAAAACGCGAAAATTTACAAAAAAATTCTATCTGGAATTATCTCGATGTAGTCGGTTGAATCTCGTCTTACAGGCGATTCACGAGCACTTGGCATACACCGCCGGATTCGTTGAAGTTTTGACTATAAACGAGGAGATTTGTAGAAAAATTGTATCTGGATTTATCTCGATATAGTCGTTTGGATCTCGACACATAGGCACTTCACGAGCACTTGGCATATACCGTCGGATTTGTTGAACTTTTGAAGACAAACTAGGAGATTTGTAGAAAAATTCTGTCTGGAATTATCTGGATATAGTCGTTTGAATCTCATCTTACAGCCGATTCACGAGTACTTGGCATATATCGCCGGATTCGTTGAAGTTTAGTCGATTGAATCTCGTCTTACAAGCGATTCACGAGCACTTGGCATATACCGCCGTGTTCGTTAAACTTTTGACGACAAACTAGGAGATTTGTAGAAAAATTGTATCTGGATTTATCTCGATATAGTCGATTGAATCTCGATTTACAGTGGATTCACGAGCACTTGGCATTTATCGCCGGATTCGCTGAAGTTTTGACTACAAACGAGGAGATATGTAGAAAAATTCTATCTGGAATTATGTCGATATAGTCGTTTGAATCTCGGCTCATAGGCACTTCACGAGCACTTGGCGTATACCGTCGGATTTGTTGAAATTTAGACTAAAAACGCGAAAATTTACAAAAAAATTGTATCTGGAATTATCTGGATTTAGTCGTTTGAATCTCGTCTTACAGGCGATTCACGAGCACTTGGCATATACCGCCGGATTCGTTGAAGTTTTGACTACAAACGAGGAGGTTTGTAGAAAAATTCTATCTAATTCTATTCTAATATTATTCTGCCAACGAAAGAAATACCGCCATGTTTTAATATCAGCCCAAAAATAAATCTGTCGTGATACTATCGTTAAAGAAAAATATTACTGTCAACCCAAAAAATTAAAATAAAACGAAATATGTAATAAATTTTAATTCTGTATCGGATTAGTTTGAGCATGGCCCTGGATATGAATAGATCTTATTGGGGAATCGGATGATTAAGGGCCACCCATGTTTATGTCGTATAATGCTCTGATGTATCCTTAAAAATAAATTCTAATTTATGAGTCAAAAGTTAAGTCTCAAAAGAAACTGATACGGAACTAATTGTATTATTTATCTCGTTAATCTTTCATTTTTGATTTGAGAGAAGTGTTTTATCTATCATGTGGGTTTGATATAGTTTTACGACAGATTTACTTTTGGGCTGAGATTAAAATATGGCTATTTTGCTGTGGTAGTAGAATTAGTTTTGATTAACCATATCGAAAGTGCATTAGTGTTGCCAGCTTTTAATTCCGTAATTTTTGGGCTAGAATTTTGGGCCAACTCCTTATAGGTTGTGAGGGCCATGTTTGAAGCCGATAGACACTACGATTATTAACAATTTCAATGGCATACCAAATCCTCTTTCCATATAATACCGACAAAGCTTTAAATTACACATTTTATTTCGTTAGCGCACTGTGAAAAAAGGATTAACTTAACAAAAACAGAATGGAATGTATAAGACCAAACAATTTTTAAAATCTCCTCACAACCTCCAAACAATAATGCTCAACCCATTTTTATTCCTAATTTTTCCTTTTTTTCGTTTGTTTAATTGTGCTTTTTCTATTTTTGTGATAACAATATTATTATCATTTTTCATAATAAGAAAAACGGAAGCGCAAAAAAATTATCTCCGCTTTTTTGCATCCGTCGAATTGAAAAACGACGACAAAGTAAAATAAAAGGCAAAAACGGAATCGAGAAAATTTTCTAAGAAAATTAATAAAGGATGATTAAACATTCAGTGAATTTCACTCTATTGGCGCGAAGATCTGTTACACAACAAAAAAGGATTAAATCAAGTGAAACAGTTTTATTCTTAATAATTTGTTTTTGTAATTGATACTACACTTATTTTGTGATAGCGTGAACATGGAATCGATTAGATTGTCGTCTCTAATGAAAAAAAAGCTTCGCGATATATTTTAATTAAACTTTTTTGTTATCAGTATCGAGCAATAGAAAAGGTCCCGCAAAAAATGTACTTATCCACCCAAAATTAATTTTGTTTTCATCTCTTATCCACGATGACCTTTCAACTTCTCCGACTTACATATATGTAGAAACAGCCAATCACATATCGATTGCTGCATTAAAATTATCTCGACGAAATCATGCATAATACAAGAAAATAAAAGGAAATTGTCTGATTATTAATTGAATTGAAATAATACGATTAATGAGTTAAACCATTTGAAAGCGTATACCGCTCCCCCCCCTATACACATATACGGCATAACACACACATACATTAGGAAATAACGTATTAAGGATTTATTTTTTTTAATTATAAATATTTACGCTAGATTTAACGATTATCTATCATCGAGTGTATGTAAGTGATAACGCAAAAATAAATTTTGTGCTACTTTGGCATAAAGCGTCGCGTCGCCTATACATAAGCTCTACGACCTCACTCATTATTTACGAAATTCGCAGTACACCAAAAAAAATTGGTAAATTGATTGGACGGTGACAAGTTTTATATGAAAAAAATGTACCAACAAAAATGTCTGTAATTCTGTTTATTATAAAAATATTTTAAGTATTTAGATTAAGTTTATCTATTGCGACATGGGATAATCCAATTTTCATATTTTAACCAAAAAACAATTTGTATGAAATGGGATTTATTTATCAAAACAAAACCAAAAAATATTACAACGAAATTCCTACCTTTTTTTTTGTACTTGGAACGCTTTTTTGTTGCCGCAATTTTATATTTTTGTGTTTCGGTTAGTTTTATGTCTGCGATTTGAAAGTCGACGAGTACCTCTGGAACCGTATGCGAGTTTGAGTGTAATTGAATAGGTTTTTCCTTCATGTAATCGATACAATTTCGTATACTTGTTGTAAATTATGAATACTACTTTATCCTCTTAGAGAATTGGTTTCTATTTTTATTAGATTAGTTTTCAGTGTTTCCTTTTTTTTTTTGTTTGGTATAGCTGATGAAATCAAAAGGGAGTAACAATACGTAGGCACAGCAGGAATGCTTGATTCAGAAGGGTGGATTTTTTTTTTATTTTCTGTAAATAACGTAACATAAATTTACTAATGGGTTTAGTTTTCAATTTATTTAATCTGATACTGCAGGCACATGGTATCAATTTGTTCCATTAGTTGAAATTTTTATAGTTTGAATTTTACAAAACATTTTAGTGATTTAATGGTGAAGAGGCTACTTTTCTCTAAATTGCTTCAAAAATTCCGGATTTCAAGAATTTGGTTTCAAGTAATACAATTT
This sequence comes from Nephrotoma guestfalica, assembly GCA_963691935.1. Taxonomy (NCBI): domain Eukaryota; kingdom Metazoa; phylum Arthropoda; class Insecta; order Diptera; family Tipulidae; genus Nephrotoma; species Nephrotoma guestfalica. Next base: position 82,608,946 of record OY829914.1, on the reverse strand, counting down.
TTGAGGCCCTTACTTCGGCCCTTTCCCCTCTAACTTCGCAGAGAAATTATCGCATTGGTTTTGGTATCCGGCTCGAAGGACCAATGTTCTTGTCGTTGTAGTATTTGATATTTGTGGCTTACCACTGATGAGGGCTCACAAATAGGTTAAATGGTTTTTGTTTTACGACTGACCCGCTTCAACGGGTCCGAGGCCGTGCTTTCTAAGTTATAGGCTTCGTTCGGTGGAAGTCTCCTGATTATGCTAAAAGCAAAAATTGCATAGGGAAGAGAATAATGATGAATGTCATGGTGTGATACTGGGCGTAGCTCTTCGTGTATCTGTTGTATTCGCTTGTGCAGCTCAGTTATGTCATCCGCTAGAGTTGAGTTTTCCAATTTAATTGAGTAGTTGGTATGCCTATCCATCCATTTCATCGACTTTCAGTAGATATTTTTTTTTTTTTTTTTATATATTTATTTATTACAACTGATTCATCTAGTAATTTATCTTTCATAATTTATATTCTTGTTTGGAGGGTTGTAGCCCTTTGGCTAGTCCCCTTTACAATTTTATTATATTTTTAGTCGATCCTGTTTGGGTCTTGTAGATCATGCTGTTTCTTCCTTCGCAGCCGTCTTACTAGGTTTGAATCATCCAACATACGACGTATCTCAGCATTTTGGTGAGCAGACTAATACGTTGCATGTGTTTTCTCGCGTGTTTGCTTATTTCTTCAATAACGAAATCCATCTTCAGATCTCTATGGAGGTTGTCATTTCTTATGTACCACGGTGCATTAACTATTCCACGAAGGACTTTACTTTGGAATGACTGGATGATATTGACATTGGTTTTCTTTGTACAGCCCTAGAGCTGAATACCGTAAGTCCACACAGGTTTTAGGATTTGCCGGTATAGTAGCAATTTATTATGTAGAGTTAGCTCAGAATTTCTTCCTAAGAGCCAATCCATCTTTCTGTATTTGATGTTTAACTCTTCTTTTTTTCACATGCTCTTTCCATTTTAGTTTCGCGTCTAGAGTCATGCCTAGATATTTTGCCGTATTTGCATAGGGAATTTGCTGGGAGTTCAGTTCTACTGGTATCCAGTTGACCTTCTTGTTGGTAAAGTTTACGTGAACAGATTTTGTTTCATTAAGTTCCATTCGCCATCTCTTGTCCAGGTACTGACAATATTAGTAGCTCTTTGCAATTTGCTTGTAGATTCTTCTATGCAATTAGCAACTGCTAAGATGGCCGTATCATCCGAAAACGTCGCTATGTTAGTATCCTCTTTCGTTGGCAGGTCCGAGGTGTATAGAACATATAAGGTTGGTCCCAGAACGCTACCTTGTGGTACCCCTGCTGATATTTTCTTTATTTCTGAGTATTCGCCATCTAATTTAACTCGAAAGTGTCGGTTAGATATGTAAGATTTTAGAATTTCATAAAACTGCTTTGGTAAGTCTCTTTGTAATTTATATTCCAAACCTTTATGCCATACTCTGTCAAAGGCCTGTGCTACATCCAAGAAGACGCTTGAACATACTTTCTTTTTTTCAAGTACGTCTTCAATTATGTTTGAAATTCGGTGTACTTGTTCTATTGTTGAATGATTTTCTCTGAGCCAAAATGATGTGGAGGAACAAGATTTCTTTCTGCTATTATTGGTTTTAGTCTCTTTAGGAGTAGTTTCTCAAATAATTTTGAAATTATTGTGAGTAAGGAAATCGGCCTATACGAATTTTAGTCATTAAGTGGTTTGTTTGGTTTAGGTATCATAATTACTTCTGCTACTTTCCATTGACTTGGAACGTGTTTAAGTCTGAACACTGCATTAATTATTTGGAGAAGTTTACGCAGACCTTTTTCAGGAAGAGCTTTTACTATTTGTCCTGTAATTAAGTCATATCCTGGAGATTTCTTTGTATTTAGGTTAAGATTGATTTCCTCTTTTAATTCTTGTAGTGTGACAGGAGATATATTGCAGTTATCCATTTTATATACTGGTGGTATGGTTTCCTCTGCTGTTTGTCTAGGTAGTGGCTGAAACGTGTTCTCGAGGTGGGTTGCAAACAACGAAGCTTTTTGCTTTGCACTTATAGCCCATGTGCCATCTTCATTTTTTACTGGTGGAATTTGTAGTTTAGGTCGTTTTAAACTTTTTGTCGCTTTCCAAAGGGAGTACTCGGTATCTTTTTCCCCAGTAAGGCCACTCAAGTATTTATTAATGGATTCGTTTTTGATTTCTTTAATTAGCAACTTTAGTTTATTGGATAAAAAATTAAGAGTTGTTTTATATTCTGGCGCTTGACTTCTTTGCCAGGCCTTTCTTGCTTTTCGTTTTGCTGCAACCAGTTCCCTAACTTCTAGAGGATAAGTAGCATTTTGGCCTTTGAACTTGAGGGGGTACTACTCCACGCCGCTTCTTGTATACTGTTGTTGAGTTGTTCTATATAGTTCTTCTTCTAGCTCTATCGGGTTTTTAATTGGCACCTGAAGATCAATATTATCCTCAACAAGTTTCTGGAATTTCTCCCAGCAGGTTTTTTTGTTCGTTAGCGAAGGTGGATTAGTTTTTTTAATAATCGTTGCACTGATTGTCATAATAACAGGCGTGTGATCCGACATAATCCCCTCGCTGCTTTCTAGGTATAAGTAGCTTTCGTCTATACCTTTGGTGATAAAGAAGTCAATGATATCGGGTATTTTGTTTCTATCGGTAGGCCAATAAGTTGGTTGATCTCCAGAATGAAAATCGCAATTGCATAGTCTTCCTGCTGCAAACAGCTCTCTTCCTTTTTTAGAGGTTACTCTTGATCCCCAGTAGGTGTTTTTTGCATTAAAATCACCTCCGATTATGAATCTTGATCCAAGTGATTTAAATAACGTGCAATAGTCTTGTTTAATTAAATTATATCTTGGGGGGCAATATATTGACGATACACTATATTCTTTGTTGTTATTTATAAATACTTTTAAGGTGACTACTTGCATAAATTCCTCTTCAATTTTAAGATCTATAAAGTGTTTTATGTTTTCTTTTATAACCACCGACGATCCTCCCCTTGCCCTTCCTGCTGGATGAATGACGTGGTAACAATTGTATCCATATATTTTAAGATATGAAGTTGAAGTAAAATGGGTTTCCGATACTAGGCATATATCTATTTTTTCAGTATTTAGGAAAATTTCTAATTCTGGAATATGTTGCATTAGCCCATTTGCATTCCAGGTTACTATTCTTAATGTTTTATTTGTTGTTGTTTGCATCATTTTAATAGAGCATGGATTTCATTTCATTTAGAGAGTCTTGCTTATCTAACCTGTTGCTTAGAGCTTGAAGGCATTTCTCTTGTTTAGCTAGACGAATGTTAAGAGCTTCCATGCTTCTTAGTATCTTTTGGAGCACTGCTGTACCTTCAGTAGTGTGCTCCGAAATAATTGGTTTTGTCATGATTACTTGCGAGTACAGTTTTGGGTTTGGTTCTCCCGTTTTACTAGCATGAGGTTAAGGTTACTCTTTGGTGGAAGTTTGATAATTTTTTACCGATACTCCTGGACTTTGTTTTCGCGTTTTATTTCTTATTCGTTGTAGCTCCTTAGCTATTTCACATCCCCGGTAGTTTGCGGGATGTAACTTATTGCAATTGACACATTTTGCAGCAATATTTTTACTAACCGGGCATACTTGGTCATGATGCTTTCCGGCACATTTCACGCATCTAGTCTCTCTTTGGCAATATTTCTCCGTATGATTAAAACCTTGACATTTTTTGCACTGCGGTATTAATCCGCTATTTTTTTCAATGGCTCTATTTTAACTCTCATGCTAAGTATTGCCATGCTATTATACACATCTTTCACTTTTTGTTTGTTATTAAAAGTGAGCATAAACAGTGGAAGGCCTCTTTTGTTAATTTGAACTCCTTATTCAGTTTTGCTTGAGATCCTCAATAATTTCCGCCTTCTCACAGGTTGGCTGAAGACCTCTAGCCATAACTTTAATTGGGCGATCATTCTTATCCTCATAGGTAAACCACTGATGCCCCTCGGAATTAAGCTTAGTAGCCAAAGCTCTATAAGTTTCTAAGAGTCTACAACATTAATTTTCCAGACGCCGTTGTTTAGAGATACGAGTTTGTACTCGGCTATCGTAATCGATTTCATAATCGATTGTATAGTGGAGAAATTTGATATCCCGACGACATTTATTGGTGAAGGTGATTTTTCTTTCGGTTTAGCTGGTTGTTGTTCTAGAGCTAGTTGTTTCTTGATGATTAACTGATTTTGGCAACCTCTTTTGAAGTTGATGGTAAAGTCTCCGCCATTTCTGGTGAATGTTGCGCTTTCCTTTTCTTACTTGGTCTTTTATTCCGGTTCAACATCCAATTTGTTTCTCTTTCTAATTCTTCTTCATCCGTATGGAATGAATTAATGCCATCATCGACTGTTGGACTAGGTGTCGTCCCAAGTTCTGCACGTGTTTCAACTGCTTTTTTGAGTTCTTCATTTTCTTTCTTTAAAATTGTAAATTCTTCTTTCAATTTAGTAGTAAATTCTTTTATTTCTCTTAGTTGTTCGCGGAGTTCGGCATTTTCCTTCTCGTACTGAAATATATTTCCAGTTGAAGATCTTGGCGATCTTGATAATTTGGAACTTCGTCCAAATGGGTTAAACAATGATTGGCCCACCCCAGAATCTGTAGGGCCTGCCTCCGAAGAGTGTGGATTTGGCAGCATATCTGCTGCTGTACCACCTGGGGTATTACATTCCGTATTTGTTGTATTCATTGTTTGTTTTAGCCAATTTATACCACTAGCATTTGGTCCCCGGTAGCACTTTGCTACTGTCGAAGCAGTACCTGCCCCCCGCGACGAGGACGCGGCTACCTTGGTGTTACCTAGGTGTACACAGAGACAGCCGAAGCTCTCTGAGTACCCTAGGCTGAGGGGCTCGGTAGTATGACGAGTCAATTACGGTTTCCTTGTAAATTTTAAAAGTTTTTAGAAAGATTGATCCTTCTTTTAAAGTGCATCCGCCTTTAAGAGAAATTATTCTATACTGCTACGAAATCTCCATCACAGGCTATAGTAGCCTGCAGCTCTTGACCGATTGACCGAAACTTCACTTATTGTTTCTCAACTTTATCCATGTATCTCTTGGATTTTGCGATACCCTTTTTACAATGTGGCAGTTGAATGGTTGTTGTGATGCCAATAATCTAATTTACATATAGAATTGTTGTTGTATGCGGAATGAATGGGATGTGGTAACATACAAATATATTCGCTGTTGCTATGCTTGCAATGGCTAAACTCGTCCTTTGTCAATGTAGTATTCATCACGATGTATGGAGGTAACCAACTAGTCCATTGATGCTTGAATGAAGACACCATCGATTGTAGGAAGAGGTGTAGCTTTAAAGTTCATCAATGGAATTTTTAATTTAAAAATCAGATATTGACCAATTAATTTTCCTCTGCATGACATGATTTAATACAGGCTCAGAACTAATTCATAGTTTTCATTTTGTTAGGGCAGCAGAACGTCTGGAGGCATATGCTGTTTTATATCTTGAAGTACCTTGTTAAGTTGATTTTGTGGTAGGATTGAAATGCTCACTGCTTTGTTGTTTGAATTTAAAAGGACATCAATTAGTTTTTGCTGAATGTCAATTTTTGACTGTTGTTGATGTCACCTAATGCAGAACTTATTTGTTGTGTAATAGCTTGCCAATGACGTCTGTTGTCTTCATCAGTTCGTTTTAAGATGTTTAAAGTTGCATCAGCAATAGATGTTTGATTCTTGGCTATAATTAAAAGGAGTTGTTGATTTAGTTTAACCTTTTGTATTTTCTCTTCATAGTACTTCGCATCCCGGTCATCTAGAACTCCAAATAGGTCACTTGCAAAATTGCCCACGATATTTAGGATCCCACGTTTTCTTCTCCTTTCTCTGTAGTGAAGTATTGCGTTCTTGTCCTCGATTTCAGTTAGAATATGCATGAGCTTAGTGTTGATTACAGAGCATATCTGATGATCGTCTTCAGCTGTTTCTATGCTAAGTTGATCCCGGTTCCTTGCCAGATTTATGTATGCCATCAAATCTGAATAGTAGGATGTGAGATTGAAGTAAACTACTATTTTCCACTGCTGATTGGTAAATCGAAGATTTCCTAAATGTTCTAGATACAGCCCAGGTTGGTGACTAAGAGTGGTGATGTTGTACATCAGCTGTTCGTTCGAGGACAATGGACTCGGCAGTGTAGTGATCGCCACTTAACATAGTAGAAGTAATGGTAGAGCTATGAGATTGCTGGCTTTAGGAACCTTGGTACGGAAGTCATTCGCTGACTTATTTTGCGACTTCTTGGTGCCGAACGGTAGGACACTAACTTTTGTAATGGGTCTTTTGAATATGGAATCATTCCCTCCTTTTACTGTGACTATCTTAGTGAAAACATCGCTGCCAGGATGTAGATCAATGATCCTTCCCAAAGGCTAGTTTGTTGGCGGTAAGTTGTCGTAAGACAATGTCGTCTACCTTAACCATTGGTTGTTTGCTGGTCCATTTAGTTCTTTGTTGTAGTTCGGTAAGGTAGTCATTTGACCAGCGTTTCCAAAAATCTTGAACCCTTTTTTGTAGTAATCTCCATCGATGGGGGTATAGTGATTCTGGGATAGTTATTAGTGAATCACCAACTAAAAATTGTGCCGGTGTTAATATCAACGCATTTGGATCAGATGAAACTGGTGTAAGTTGCTTTGAATAGAGGCATGCTTCTATCTGTGATGTAACCGTTGCTAACTCTTCATATGTGAGGGTTGGCACCTTTCCATCGAAAGCAAATTTTTATTGTCTTTTAACCATTGTGGTCCAGTCCACCAGATGTTGTGATTCAGAAGTTCCTTTGTTGTTATTCCTCGATTAGCACAATCAGCTGGATTATTGATGTGGTTCAGGCAAGCTTCGGATTTCTGATACTCTATTGACAATGTACGATTTGAACTTTTGAATTTCGCCTTGTACCCATGAAAGTGCTAATGTCGAATCAGTCCATGCATAAGTTGGTGCTTGTTGTATGTTTAGTGATTGCTTAAATTCTGGCAGTAGTTTCGCAGCTAGGAGGGTTCCGTTTAACTCTAAACGTAGAAAAATTACTTTTTATTTTGTCGGTGTTACTCTTGCTTTTGTCAAATTGCTCTCCAGTGATTACTTTCAGGTAAACACAAGCTGCACATGCCTCTTTTGAGGCGTCACTAAATCCATGGACCTCGACGATCCATTCACTTGTGCACCCCATCCTTGTGTAGGAATGATAAGTTATTCTAAGTAGATAGCCCACTGTCTTACGATTTCTTCTGAGACCGGCTCATCCCAACTAAGCCCTGAAAGCGAAAGTTTTTGCATCGTAATTTTCGGAGTTATCAGCTAGCTAGCCCCAAAGCCATCCGAACGGATCAAATAGTTTAGCTGTCATGCAGAGGATGATCCGCTTCGTCACTAATACAGGTGCACAGAGAGGTTTACATTAAATTCAAAGATGTCCGTACAAGGTTTCCAATAAAGCCCTAGAGCTTTGACGGTTTCGTCGATTTTAATTTTGTATACATCTGTGCTTTCGGAACCGCCTCTTCGAAGTAGTTTACTTAATTGATTTTGTACCTGCAGTGCTTCTTTTATCGTGTCACATCCTGTCATGAGGTCATCAGCATAAAAATTAGTTTTTACCACCTGGTAAGCAGATGGAAATGACTTTTTCTCATCCTCTGTCAGTTGTTATGAGGCTGATGAAGTTCCATACGTGACTGTTTTTAATTGGTACTCCTGAAGTTTCTCAGTCGGTGAGTCATGCCAAAGTATGCGTTGGAAGTTCCTGTCTTCTGCAGCGATCCATATTTGCCGAAATATTTTTCAATGTCTGCGGTAAACACGTATTTGTGCTTTTGTCATCTCATAACGATATGACACAGGGCTTGATGTAATTTTGGACCGACACACATGATGTCATTTAGCGACCGACTATTGGTTGTCTTTGCTGAGGCATCAAACACCACTCTTAACTTTTTTGTAGTGCTTGATGGTTTGAAGACGGCGTGATGAGGCGTATAGTATGTGGGTCCAGCTGTTGAAGCGTTAGCGATTTTCTGTATATGCCCAAGCTTTTCATATTTTTCCATAAATTTTTGTATTGAGTCGCTAAGTCGTTGTTCTTCCAGAGTTGTTTTTCTAGTTGAAATCTAGCTGTTGCCATCTTTTTTCAGTCGCCTAATTTTCCGCATCAATGTTGAATGGTATTTTACGGCGTACGTGTCATTTGATGATCGTTTGACGCTGCTTTGGAATATCTCTTCACACTTTTCTTCTTCGGGTGTTTGTTTTCTTGGCGGATGTAAATCTTCGATTTGCCAAATTTTTTTCAATTTCTTCCATGATTTATTTGTTAAATCGAACCATTTAAAAAAATATAAATGACGGACACCTGCGTTAATTGAATTTTTAAACTAAAAGCATAGCCATCTAAATGCCAATGTATTACAGTGACCACTCACCACGCTATTGGCTTACAAATATGAATTGGAGGAAAATACAACGGAAAAATTTAGGCAATGCATGTTGAAGTACATCAGATTAAATATTGAATTTTTAGTCGTATTCCATGGAATAATCCAAATTAAAAAATTTCCGTCAGTAATCTAGTAGTTTGAGTTATTCGTGCGTTTTCATATTATCACGGAATACGAAGTTAGCCCCTGACTTACTGAAGGAATAGGTTTGGCGTGAATATTTTAGAAACAAAGTTAAATTCGAAAATAGTTCTGTTGACACCTAATTTATTCCTTAATTCTTCAGCTAACTTATTCCTTATTCGAATCTGAAGTTTACCAGTAATTGGAATTTTGGAAGGAGTTGTTGGAATTTTTTCTTACCAGTAATTATCGATAGCGAGTGCCTCGAAATTTTGCATTGTAAAGTCTTGCAAGTACAAAATCTAACATTTTTTTTAAAAGCTCACAAACCAAAATCTTGCAGTTACAAAATTCCAGTTTAAAAAATGATAAAATCGAATAAAATGTAGGCAATTAAAATCACTTTTGCTACGTCTTTTAAGCTAGCAGAACCCATACAGCAGAACATTACAAGATAGTATGAGTAATTATAGGCTAATAATAGGCTAGTTAAATGCTCTATTAAAAAATGTTGTGCTCCACCCCTTCCAACTAAAACGATGGGTTCTACTAGCTTTAGAAAAAATTAGCAGAACCCATATCAAAAAATGATTTAAAAACAATTGGAAAATTAAAGGTTAATTTTAGGCTAATTAAATGCCCTATTTAAATTTTTTTATTCTGCTCGCTCTAGAAAAAGCAGAAGGCTAATTTATCACTTCAAAGCTAGCAAAACATAAATCGAAAAATCGGATCAAAAACGAAATTAGAACGCAAAACAAGTTCAATTGACATACAAATAATTTTAGGATCATTATGGATAATCAAATGCCCCATTAAAAAATGTTGGGCTCTACTCGTTCTTGACCAAACTTCAGGTCATCTAACCTAAAGCTAGCAGAACCCAAATCGAAGATCGGACCAAAAACGAAGTTAGAACGAAAAACTTGATCTACTGAGAAACAAATAATTTTAGGCTCGAGTGGAGCCCACAAATTTTTAATGGAGCATTTGATTATGCCATAATGAGCCTAAAGTTATTTGTTTGTCAATTGATCTTGCTTTTCGTTCTAATTTCGGTTTTGGTCCAATTTTCGATTTGGGTTCTGCTAGCTTTAGAGTAAATGACCTGAAGTTTGGTCAAGAATGAGTGGAGTTTAAAAGTTTTTAATAGGGCATTTGCTTAGGCCACAAAGAGCCTAAAGTTATTTGTTTGTCAATTGATCTTGTTTTGCATTCTAATTTCGTTTTTGTTCGATTTTCGACTTGGGTTCTGCTGGCTTTAGATTAGATGACCTGAAGTTTGGTAGTGGAGTCCAAAAATGTTTAATGGGCTTTTGATTAGACCACAATGAACCTAAAATTATTTGTTGTCAATTGATCTTGCTTTGTGTTCTAATTTCGTTTTCGGTCCGATTTTCGATTTACGTTCTGCTAGCTTTGAAGTGATAAAGCCTTATGCCTTTTTTAGAATGAGCAGAATAAAAAAATTTAAATAGGACCTTTAATTTTCCAATTGTTTTTAACTCATTTTTTGATATGGGTTCTGCTTTTTCTAAAGCTGGCAGAACTCATCGTTTTAGTTGGAAGGAGTGGAGCCCAAATTTTTTAAATAGAGCATTTAATTAGCCTATTATTAGCCTATAATTATTCATACTATCTTATAATTGTCTGCTGTATGGGTTCTGCTAGCTTAAGGGACGTGTTTTACTGAGTCTCTCTTTTATTAATGATCCGTTTTATTTTTGATTAATGTTTTTCTTTTCTTCGAAAGGCATTCTCCAGATTTCACCGTATTAATTTGAACCTTTACCATAATAAGTTCCTTCGCTATATTTTCAATAATTTTATGTACTCCAGCATGCCGTGCCCGACAAAACTTTTTAGGTGCCGGTGCCACGCATCGACACTCTTTTGGGTACGTGGGAAGATTTCTGAACCCATATCGGCATCTCTACAATATAACAGAATTGTGGAATATATCTGGCTGTCCCAATAAAAAAAAATTCGTGCCAACGTTCGCTGTGTAACATGGCCTGAGATAGGAATAGTGGACTGATCTGCTCGCCGGAAACTAATTTCGTCAAAATATTTAATTAATTTATAATTTAATTAAATTAATTTTTTATAATTACCCGCAGATTACTGTGTTTTGTTACCGAAAGAATAATTTACCAGTAGACTAGGCACTTTCGTTGTGGAATTTCAAAATGAAACTTTGCATACCGATTAAGCTCAGTTTGTGTTAATTAGTGCTCATGGGAAAAATTAGTGGTAGTACAGGAGCCAAAAAACGTGGAAATAAAATTTCAAATTTCGCCTGAAAGACGAAACTAATAAAATCCAAGGTCTAGAAGAAACCAGAAATAATTTAAGCTTAATATTAAAACTGTCTAAAGGCGGCTAAACTGATGAAATTTGTGCTTATCATAGAAATATGAATTTCATAAATTTTCAGTCATAAATCGAGGAAAAATAAACTAGCCCCTAAATGATACTACATTAACCAAAAAACAAAATACAGAGGTGTAGGGTTCAATAATACTTGTGTTGAACAACAAATTACTCTGCGTTTTGCTTGTTTAATATAGTATCATTTAGGGGCTATATTTCTAGGATAAGCAGAAATTTCATCAGTTAGCCGCCGCCTCAGTTTTAATATTAAGCTTAAATTATTTCTGGTTTTTTCCAGACCTTGGATATATTAGTTTCGTCTTTCAGGCGAAATTTGAAATTTTTTTCCCCGTTTTTTCGGCTCCTGTACTAGCACTAATTTTTCCCGTGAGCACTAAGTGCTGCATGCAAAGTTTTATTTTTAAATTCGAAAGTTTGCCTGCTGCAGTTACCCACACGCACTGTCGGGGTAAATAATTGTTTTGTATTTCATGCACAAAGTAACACACTGCTGCACATTGCCCTAATTGTCAAGTGCTTCAATGTTATGGAACATCGTTGATTAAAATTTGATGTAGTGCAGCATTTGCGATGAACAAGAGTGATATCCACCTTATAGGAGGTTCAACATTTTATATTACATCAATTCTATCAAAGTCAGGTAAAATTCCTTGAGCATTTCCGTTTGTGTTCGATAAATTTAATTTTTGTGAAACGCGAGTGCATATCTACATCCTACATTTACGTGAATCAAACAACACCAACATTCGGTTATAATGATACATTTACAAACCAACCTACCTTTTTCTCGCCCTCGTGTTTGAGACAGCACGGTAAAATTTTGATAATTGTTTCTTAAGAAGTTCTTGTAAATATTGACATGCTTGACATTTTGTTTTTGTGAGAACAATCGATTTTATCTTGAAATTTATCGTGAATTGTTGAAGTGGTTTTTCCTAGAAAAGGAAAATTGGATTTTTAATTTATTATCGCCAAGTGATTTTCTCATGAATAACAATGAGGGAAATTTCAAGATCAAAGTACCAAAGAAAGAAAAAGTATCAATGTGGTGAATGTGGCGACAAAAACAGCATTGCATTCTTAGTTTGTTTACATTCTCAACGACTATAAACTCCATGAACGTAATTATTTCTTGCACGTTGTAATAAGGGGAGTTAGGGAAAAAGTTCGTGGCCTTTTTTGGGTGACATGGAAACAAAGAATTTTCTTATTTCAAATGAACTTTATTAAACCAAATATGTGCCATTTTGATCGATGGATGACCTTTGCGATTTTTCTGGTCAAGCCATGATCCCATCACTGTAGAACTTCTGTAGTTTAGAGGCGAAAAATCGAGACATGGACCGAAATGGTAGTCCGATGGTGCAAGGTCAGGGCTATATGGTGGGTGCATCAAAACTCCCCAACCAAGATCTCCCAGTTATGGACAGTAAAGATTAAAATCAATCGTTTGGCTCGGTGGCAGTACCTCATAATGCAAAATTCCTTTCCAATCCCACCAAACACACAGCATTACGTTTCTTGGCGTCAATCCTGGCTTTGATACCGTTTGGGAAGCTTCACCTCGTTTCGTCGATGATCCTTTTCGCACAACGTTGTCGTATCTTAACCACTTTTCATCACTAGTAATGATTCGCTTTAAAAATGGCTCGATTTCGTTCCGTTTCTGCAGCGTTTCGTAGATAGAAATCCAGTCCATTACATTTTTAACTGTTAATTCAAGTGGTACCCAAACGACAAGATTGTTTTTTGTGTCCAGCCATTTTCATATGGTTTAAAACTGTTTTGTGATCAATATTTAGTTCTTTACCAATTGCATGGCTGCTTATACGCCGATCTTCTGCAATTTTCTGCATGATTTCATTGACTATTTCCGTGGTTGGTCGACCAGAGCGAGATGCATCTTTGACATCCATATTTCCAGAACGAAAGCGTTTGAACCATTTTTATGCTGCTAATTTTGATAAAGCACCTTCTCCATAAACAGATATTTAAGAAAATTCGACCAACTGTTAGGTAGAATTTTAACTTCACATTGTTACGGAAAAAATAGTTTACCTACCCATAGAAATTGTAAATTATTTTTAGTACACACATTCCGTTTTTTGTTCAAACAATTTTTTAAATTATACCGGAAATGACAATTTTTGATAAAAAAAACTTTAGTTCACCAAAATTCGACATCTCGAACATTCTCTCTAAGTCAAGGATTCACTGTTCAAAATAAAACTTCATACTTGAACTTTTTTTATTATTGTGATCGTTGTGAAATTTGCTGGAAATTTTCGAGAGCATTTCCAATTTTTGCAATGATATTGTAAAGTTTAGCATTTACATAAAACGGCAGAGAATTAAAAAAATTCAATAAATTTAAAAATTAAATTTTCAACCAATTGGTTTACCTGCGGTTACTTTGCTGAAATTTAAGCGGGGATAATGTATTTTGATACTCGTACAAGACAGTTTTACTAAAAGTCCGCTAAGTTTAATTTTTTTCTTTAGAAATCAAGAGTGGCGTATTTGAGATCTGTGTATACATTCATGATAAAAGAAAGGCGCCCGTTGGGCGCAACATATTTCCCCTTCATTTTTCTATAAAAAAATAAAATTATTTTTCTACCATTAATTTGTTTAAGATTGCTTTAAATTTTATTTTATTTAAATATTTTGTGAAAAATCAAAGCAGTGTACCATACAGCAATACTGTAGGCAGACAATAAGAATCCAATTGGATGGAATGTATTCCAGTTAGATTTGTTTACGTTTAAGACAAGTAAAAAATAATTCAATTTTACGTCATTTCATGTCTTGAATGGCTCAAGCTATACATTGATAAATGGTAAGGTGAAGGTCATCAAGTTTTCATCAGCATCAAAAAAATTGAAAAACTTTTCAAGAATACTCTGAGAAAGGTGATGGTTACAAAATTTGGCATCGTCTAATTAAAAAAACATTCAGAAATTAAATGCTGTGATGCTGCATGTGTGGAAGAACCATAAACTAATCTTCTAATTACTGACGGGCAAAGCAGCGGTTCAGTAAGTCTTTCGAAATTAATAAGTATCGCATGTCGAATAATCCTCCAGAACAGCAGCCAACCGTTAGCGTATTTCCGCTCAAAACGTCGACAATTCCGATATTTTAATAAATGATGAAAATTGCGTTTATCCGGAGTAGAACTGGGTCACCATATTATTGAAGAGGCTGGCTTGGTCTCTTCATATGGAAGAGTATGAATTTTGAAACGTTTACTTTGTGTCTGCGGATGTGATAAAATTTAAGACAAAGATTTAAGATATCATGGAGTCCAAAACCTATCTTGTTAGATACTTCGAATCGCGGGCTTCCATAGAATCGTCACGGTAGTACTACCAAAACCGGTGTAAAGTATGCGAATATTTCGACAAAGGGTGTAGAAAGTTGTCTGAAACTAGCCTAAAGTAAACCACCAAACCCAATTTATAGCACACGTCGTAAGCCGCTCGAATACTAACAACAAAAATTCGTCTCTCTTTAACTATCTAAGTATTTCTGGGCTAAACACCGAGGAAGATAATTGATATAAGTTGGTGCTCTATGTGAGCCAAATTTTATTGATTTGATATTGGAAATTGTCTAATGTCATTCTTTAGGAAATCCCTTAAACCACTCTTCAAGCCACTACTGTTTTCTCTGAGCCAGATACATCGACTGATGTATCGGTATTTAATTGCCAATATTATCTTTGACGAAATCGGTTACTTTTATTAAAGAAGTAGAAACTATTTAACTTAATAAAACCAAGAGATCCAAATTTGGTCGATAGATTGTCTTTTAAGAACTAGGAGTACATAGCACTTATTCGATTGATTTTGATAAAAAAGTCGATCCGGTATCTGTAAAGGATATCGATGCTGACCCCCTACAATAGGAATGTAGCATAGTTTCAGTGTTTACTTTTCCAATTGCAAAATTATCGGCTTTGATTTTATTGCTCACCAACAATCTAATGCTAATACGTTAGATTAATAATTAGCTCAGGTGATTCTGAGGTGGATTTTTCTTGTTGAATTACAGCACAAATTTCTCCTTATTGTAGTTAACTTATTTTAACTCACACTTTCACTTCTGTTGAAAATATTTTATCACCTTGGATGGAACAGAAGTAGAGGTAATTTTATTCCTAAAGCCAACAGCTCGGACTATAATGATCCTAAAGCGTTTCGAGTTCTTTATTTATTTTCCTGCCACTATATTCCATGCGGGGGTTTGGCCTCTTCATTATCGAGGTTAGATAATGAAAAACAAATTTTCGCCTTTGGTCTCTCTTAAAATGCAGTAAACGTACATGGTCGACCTGTCGCGTGAATCTGCGCTTCAAGAACTTGTAACGAGAATTTCAAAATCGCTAAGTATTGAGAGTTATCTATGACTTTCGACCATCGTTATGGCAATTTATGGATTCCATGGAAAAACAATTGTTTATCTTTTGATGCAATCCATTCGTCGAGCCATTTTTTTGATTTCTTCGTGGTTTCTGAAGTACTGACCTTGAAGATCACTTTGTATTGATCGTAACAAATAGTAATCTGATGGGGCACAATCTGGAGAATAGGGAGCATGTGGTAGCATTTTGCATCTAAGTACTTCTAATTTTTACTTGTTTTGCGACATGTGGTCGAGCATTGTCGTGCAGCAAAATCACTTTACGCTGTTTGTTGGCTGGAGTTGGACGGTTTTCGTTCAATGCATGTTTCAAACATATCAATTGTTGTTGGTAACGTTCACCAGTAATAGTTTCGTTCGGTTTTAGCAGCTCATTGTACACCACTTCTTTCTGATCCCACCAAATGCACAACATACTTCCACGAATTATTCGTTTTGCTGTTGATGTGAATGGTTCGCCTGGATGAACCCACGATTTTTTGCGTGTAGGGTTATTGTAGTAAATCCATTTTTCATCGCCAGTCATAATTTGAGACAAAAAATGCCATGTTCCGTGTCTTGAGTGACATTTAAGTGTTCTGCAAGTTCCTTTTCTGTTTGAGCTGAGTTTTCCTTCAATAATGCTTCCAATTCTTTATCTTCGAATTTTTTTGGTTGACCAGAACGTTTTTTCAAAATGTCACGGACATCAAAATCACCACTTTCGAATCGCTTAAACCAGTTTTCGCAAGTCTGTTGAGTTGGTGCATGTTCACCATAAATTTCATGAAGCAAACGAAAACTTTCAGCAACTTTTTTCTTTTGATTAAAACAGAAAAGTAATGCTTCCCGCAAATGCCGTTTTGTTTAGTACTAGACAAGAATATTTAGTACTAAAGTTACGCCATCTCTTAGAAAATCCAAAAAACTAAGTTATGCACCCATAGTAAGGAATTACTTTTTGTTTTCTGATATTACGGTTGCGTTCAGGTGTTTCTCTCGACATCGTAGACTCGTTGCTAGAATGGACATTGGCTTCTATTTGTTCCGGTTCCATGCGAGATAGGGCGTCGGCATTATTATTTTTTGCGCCTTTTTTGTACACCATCTCTAATTTCGAGTTTGGTTCTTTAAGTGAGAACAACCACGTCAGAGGTTTATGGTCCGTTACGATTTTAAATTTCCGACCAAACAAATATTGGCGGAAGTATTTTGCAGCCCACACTATCGCTAATAATTCCTTTGCGATAGTCGAGTAATTTTGTTCTGTCTGTGTCAGTGTTCCACTGGCATAACAGATTGGTTTATAAAAACCGATATCACCTTGTGACAAAACAGCATCGAGGGCCACATTACTGGCGTGTGTAGTTAGCACAAAAGGTTTGCTGAAGTTCGGGTATTACAAGACTGGGTCACAACACAGTAACTTCTTGCATTCTTCGAAACAGTTAATATATTTTGTATCGAGAATGATTATTCTATCTTTTCGAAGGCACTCAGTCTATGGCTTGGTTAGGTTAGCGAAATTCTTGATAAATTTCCTATAATAACCTAATAGACCGAGAGATGATTTTATTTGCTTTTCCGTCTTTGGGGTAGGAAACCTTTTAATCGCCTCAATCTTTTCGGGTTTGGGATTAACTCCTTCCGATGTAACTAAGTGTCCAAGGAAGGCTATTTCCTTGTGGAGGAACTCTGATTTATCCAACTGGATCTTCAAGTTGGTTTGTCTTAGTTGACTGGACCACCAGTCTCCACTTCGTTTTACCAGTGGCAGCGGCTTTCTTCGGCACGATTTATATTGGTGACGACCATGGTGAATAGCTTGGTCGAATTATACCCTATGGTCAAGCATTTTATCAATTTGCATGCGTACTTCGTCCTTGTGTATGTAAGGGTATCGATAACTACGAGTGAAGATAGGATTTTCGTTTGATAGATTGATCTCATGTTTCACCTGATTGGTAAAACTTAGTTTATGTGAATCTTTAAAGAATATTTATTCGTGGTTTTTGCAAAGTTGTTTGATTGCCTTGGTTTCTTCCGGGTTTAAATGAGATGTCCTAGTCGATTCAGATATGTCTTGCGATTTATTTCATCTTTCGGACATGATTAAGGAATGGTTGATTTCGATTGCGTATTTTTCGTTTAATTTTTCTGCTCTAATAGGTTGTTCTATCAGACATGGTTTTTCCTCATTAGAAAAATTAATGATTTCGATGCAATTTCCTGTAAATTCCTTCGGGAATGACAAGTTTTTCTTGTACATGTACGGATTGTATATAAACATCTCCATTTGAACAATAATGGAATTGTCGTGTTATTGACTTCCAGTATGGATTTTTGGAAGTCTAGTTTTAGTTATAATTTTTGCATAAGCTCTAGTCCAATTAGGCAATCGAAATAGTTGTGGAAGTTAAAAACTAAGAACTGAATCGGTTCTTTTATTTTTAACTCCATGACACCATTTACTGTCACTTGTTCAGTTATTTCATGCGTTTGGAAAAGGGTTTTAACTTTTACCGCGGGAATTTTTTGTATCCGTGAAGGATGCACATGTTTGGGGTCAATAAATGATCTATTGGCACCAGTGTCGATTAACATTTTTAGAGTTATTTTCAGATTAAGTTTTATATGAATATACGACAAAAGGATAGATTGATGTGAGTTAAAATTTACGTATCCGATAGGGTTTCCGAGGCGTGTTCCTGAAAAACCGTATCATCTATTTCGGAGTAATTTATTTCGTGTTCCTCTACTTCCGTGTTCCTCTACTCCGTAATCGAGGTTTGGGAAGTAGTTCTCGCCATCAGCGAATTCATATGGATAATTCAGCCTAGAATCGACTTGAGTGGCTCCTTCCATATTAAATAGTTGCTGACTTTGAAATTTAGGGGCTGTATTTTGTTGGGGTGGAAATGTAATTATGTCCAAGATTTTAATTGGAGTTTAATTTGAAGTCGTCTCGATTGCTTCTGTTTTGTGATATTGAGGTTTAGGTGGTAGGTGTTTGGAATTGGTGGTTAGGTTTTGGAAAGCATGAATTTTGGGTTTCATATAATGCATATTTTGTTCTTTCATACAAAGAGAAAATGCATCGTTTATAGTCTTAGGTTGCCATGCAATGGCGTATCATTGATCCCATGGGTTCTCTCAACCCAGCTAAGAACGTAGATAGACACATTTTTTGTATAGATTTTGTTTAGCTACTAGAACATTTGTTTCAGTGGTTGTCAGTCTGATTTGTATGAGTATTGTCAGTCACTTTTGAGAAATACTTTTCGATCGTATCACTACCTTGATAAATCAGGTGCAAGTCTCGAATGAGGCTTGCCTCGTTTCTTTTATCCGCGTAGTGATTTTTAAGGTTTTCTACTATTGTTGTTCAGGACAATGGGGTACCGCACATTGTCAGAACTTCGTCGGCTTCCCCAAATATTTTATTCCGAATAAAATAGATAAATGATTTGGGTATTTGATTATCCCCAATTATTGGGGGAGATTACTATGACTGCCGTGAGTGGGTGAGATGTATTTATTTGGATAGAATGGATAGAATGAACATAAATTTATCACTTGCCCGATGATTAGAAGAACAATTATAAGGTGCATGACGTAGGTCTAGTAGATCAGGATGTCGTGATGTATTTCTGATACACCATCAGGATTATTTCACTTTTATTTATTATCACACAATATTGTCTTTGTATTAACACGGCACTATACACCAATAAACCGTTGATGCTAACTTGTGTTATAACCGATACCAACTGCGCCAATTATATTTTACGAAGTGGCAACTGAGGAAAAAAACACTTCACTTTAATTTTTAAATATAATAAATTTATTTTTTAGTAACTTTGGCTTTTTGTTCGTTCAAACTCCAAATACAATCTAATACTTTTTATTACATTTAATAAAAAATAACTTATGTAATTTACATGTAAATTACATGTAGATAACCGTGTAAATTACATCGTGTAATTTACGCGCCCAACAGTACACGTGCCAAATGCTCGAAAACGTGGTGAAATTTCGACATCTCGCATGGGCCACTTAAAACGTAGCCATGGCCAACATTTGCATGAAAGAATCTTTAAAAATTAAATGACAACCATTGATTTACCGATTCAAATAAAAATTTAATACAATTTTGCAGTTTTACTGTGTTTTTCACCCATTCACATTTTCACCCATAATTGATTCTCAGTGATTTGCCTGTCCAGAGACCTATAATTTTTTTCGTTTTCCTCGTTATTCTATAGCCAAAGCAGATTAATGAATTATATTTATCGAACCCGAATCAGCAGATTCTGCCCACAAACCCTAAGTATATGTACATCACGGCTTTTTCCAACTTTAACCAGGGTACCACAGCGCAAATCCAAGTTTTGATTGAATTATCGGTTTGCGGTACGATATTTGAGGCTCTAGACGTCCGTTGCACAATATACTACTGTCGAATATTGTACACGGGTTTTGTTCTAAAAATTAAATTTTGGTTTACGATAATTGTGAGCGACCTCTGCTTGGACTCAGTAAGTTTTTTTTAATTCCATTTAATTTCAAAATTTATTCGATTTGATTTTGGCGCTACCTGTACTGTAGCAGAACTAAATGTTCATTTCCTGACGAACAAAAAAAAAACGTTCAAAAACAGTAAATAATGTAACCTAATTTACAAAATAATTGTTCAAAAGTAAATGAACTGATGTGTAAATTTATCTTACGCCACAAAAAAAACGAAGGACCAAACAGAAACTCCATGAGCATTATTAAGCGACGACAAACTATTATTTTTCATTCGTATAACAAACAGTACAGTAGGACACCATACGAGTACAGAACGATATCAGTTTTGTTACAAAAACGATACAGAAAAATATTTCTTCCATTCCTGTCTGGTGTCGGGGGGAGGGGGAGGAAATTCGACTCATTATGGATGGGATGCTGCTGTATTTTGTTCTGCAGCACTACATATTCTCTTTATGTATGGCAACTAGATATTTGGATATGTTGTGAATTTTAAATTTTTGTAATTTTTTCTCGATTATTATTGTGAATTGTTCTCGCATACAAAGAAGGACAATTGTCCAATTTATTAAGGAATGGTTTAGTGCAGAGCAAAATTGCATAAATGCATTGTCTGGTTATTTTCAAATGCCTGTTCGTTTTGCCTTTTTTTCATAAATTGGGATTTTTACGTTACACGAAACGAATGGTTCCCTTAATTTAATAAAACGGTGGTTAGTTTAGTGCTGGGTTAAATAAAAGTTGCTTGTGCTTTCTTTTAAATAGCCTTTTGGGAGTTATTTAAAAGATATATGCGGTGATTTTATAATAAAGGACCGCACATATACACATATATAGTTTTTTATGTGTAGGTTTCGTATACTCTTTATTCGTCTCACAAGGGTGAAATTTATGTTTTGGGGTTAATTGTTTTTTAAAAGAAGTATCCCTGTATCTATCCAAAGTGCCAGGATGAAGACAAAAAAGTGTATTTAATTAAAATCACAGCGTAGAGAGTAATTAGGAATGAAAATAAGGCTTATGTGTGGTTTTTTGTTCCTGTTACTTAAATGGATAAACATTACACCCAAATTAGTTTTGCAACAACAACAACAACAAACAGAACATCATTTTAAAAGTTTTTAATCTAATTAGGCAGCAAATTAGATAAATTATAATCTACTTTACTTAAATAAGAAAAACCAAAAAGGTTTAGTTTATGTGGCATTCCGAATTTAGTTACCGTATTTAGAGAATCCCCACCCGTCCCATATATGTACATACGTACATTAAACAAATCAAATACATTTTGATCATTAACAACAAAATACACAAAACTAGTTAATCCTCGGCTCTATAATGAAACAAGCAAAATTTCGAGAACCAACAACAACAACTAAAAACTAATAAAAAGTCAATTAATTTTGATTCGATAAAAGTTAAATAACGAATATTATTATTTGGCTTTCCTTTATTACGTTTCATGAGATCGAAAATTGGAAATCTATATTTTAAAATCGTTTTCCACATCGAACTACCCACTAATCCTTGCAAAGCAAAAAACAAATCAAATTCGCTAATACACGATATAGAATTTCTGATGTTCTTTTGTTTATATTTTTCTTCGAAACATTTTTCTTCCGATAATCACGCTAAAAATGTGGATAAACTCGCAAAAAGACGCACGTTTTCATGTTTTTTTTTTGCCATTGTTTTTCGTCCCACCAGCTAGCGATTATTATCATTTCCACAGAGATAGAGAGGATGATGTACATTGTTTTTGTTGTGTACCAAATATTTAGAATACATTTTACGTTCTTATCGATTTGAGACTGTGCTCGAACAGTGCTTTTGGATTATTCATGTTGGATTTATCTGTTTTGGCCCTATTGTGGCGCTGACAAAAGTATCGATTGATTTTCTACAGAATTTTTTTTGTACGTACTGAATAAATTTTTAATGATTTATAATAGCAAGAAGTAGCTCATTTCCATGGAGACTGAATTTCAGAATTATCTATTCGTCCATATAGTATAATGTGGTGGTTGCAAAGTATACAGGGTGTCCCAGAATTGGACGATCAAACGAAGCAAGGTGATATGGGAACTCATTCCCATAAAACCAAGAGTTCTTTTGTTTAACTTTGTTTTTTACTAAGATCTAGACGAGTGTGCCTTTCCAATAAAATCATTTTTAGAAGTTGTATATTTAAGTGACGCCAGCGGCAAAACAATGAACTATATATAGAAAGTTGACTCATTATCAGAAAAATATGCGGCACTAAGCAGATTTTAAAATGGTATCACACACCGGGCTAGCCACAACAGAGGTCGCTGGTTCAAATCCGGCTCGAAGAACCACACTGTGCCAGTTATATCTTTTTTGAAGCTCATTTAAATATTCCGTATGCCAACGTTTCCAAAACTCTTGGCACATGGCTTGTATCACCTGGTACGGAGATAACCTATTTATATTTAGATCTAATAACGATGGCTCAGGAAGCGATACGGGCGGGCAACTAATCAAAAAATGACCAGGTGATAGCGCAGTAAAATCTGCAATATTTGGAACAGCGGTCGGTGGCCTTGATTTAAGGCAAGCTTCAATTTGGCAAATCAACGTTAGATATTCTTCTTGGGTCATTGAACGCAAATCGATTACTCATTTTAGATGCCATTTTGTTGTTTCGGGGCGATCGTGGTGGAATAGTGCCCATTCAATTTGATTGTTTGCGCAAAACGATTTTGTTTCATTCTGAAAATTTTGTGTTAGAAAAAAATTTTGTAATTCTTTTAGTTCAGTACGGCTTCCATTAAAGTTGGTAGCATTGTCTGAGTAAATTTTAATAGAAAAACCACGCCGTGAAATAAATCTACGGAGACAAGCCAAAAATGACTGTGTTAACTAATCCATGACTAATTCTAGGTGAATAGCTTTGCGAAACAAACATACTATACTGTGGGCAAAAAGTAGCAAGACTTTTTAATTTAAAATTCGCGCGGAAAACCATTCGTCGAAATATTTTTTTTTCTATATTGGTATGACTCTCAGTGACATCTGTGCCATACGCTTGTCTTTCTGAAGTACAAAAAGTGCATTCGGCGATTTTTACAATGAGTGAAATTACTCAACAAAGAAGTTCCATTAAATTTTGCGTGCGGAATCAATTTTGTGGTGCCGAAACGTTCAGAATGTTGCAAAAGGCCTTCGGTGATAATTGTATGTCGCGAGCAAGTGTTTTTGATCAGTACAAATTGTTCAAAGAGGGTCGAGAACGTGTTGTCGATGAACCACGTCTAGGACGGCCATCAACATCAACTGTATCAACAGCATCGTTGAAATATCGGAAGGAAAAGTGAAAGCACGATTGGTTCCAAAATCACTCAATTTTTTGGAAAAACAGCGTCGCGTTGACGTCTGTGAAACAATGCTTTCCGACTACCAGGATGTCATGAAACGTATTATAACTGGCGATGAGTCTTGGATCTATGCTTACGACCCGGGAACAGACGATCAATCGGCCGAATATCGTGCCATAGGTGAGCTGAAGCCAAAAAAACCACGTCAAAGCAAATCAAAAATCAAGGTGATGTTAACAGTTTTCTTCGATTATCGAGGTGTGGTGCACTCCGAATTCCTTCCGACCAGCCAAACTGTCAACAAGGAATACTATTTGAGTGTTATGCGTCGTTTGCGCGAAGCTATTCGTAAAAACAGGGCCGGAATTATGGGTCGACAACTCTTGGTTTTTGCACCACGATAATGCACCTTCTCATACTGCATTGGTTTTACGTGATTTTTTCGCCAAAAATTCCACCCATATCGTTCCGCAACCACCGTATTCGCCTGATTTAGCTCCGTGTGACTTCTGGCTATTCAACAAACTTTAAACAACCGCTCCGGGGAAACCGTTTTGAGTCAATAGAAGACATTAAACGTGAATCGCTACGCGCATTGGAGGCTATTTCGGAAATTGACTTTAACAACTGTTTCGAGGATTGGAAAAAACGTTGGCACAAGTGTATTGAGGCCGCGGGGGATTACTTTGAGGGGGACGAAATAGATTTGGAGAAATAAATAAAGAATTTTAAAATTATGAACAAAGTCTTACTATTTTTTGCCCACAGTATTATGTCAATTTTAACTTTAGATCTAGATCGAGAACTTGGCTTTGCGAAGACCCATAGAAATTGTTGCATATTGCAGAGAATGACCTAGATT
The DNA here is from genome assembly GCA_963691935.1 of Nephrotoma guestfalica. Classification (NCBI taxonomy): domain Eukaryota; kingdom Metazoa; phylum Arthropoda; class Insecta; order Diptera; family Tipulidae; genus Nephrotoma; species Nephrotoma guestfalica. The sequence goes on along the minus strand of OY829914.1, from coordinate 82,584,741 downwards.
GAGTAACGCGATCAGCAGGTAACTCGCCCATTATTTGATGTGATAGTTTTGGTTTGTTTCGATAACAGGTAATAGATCGATGAACAGTTTGCTTGCATAGACCGCACTGCAGTAGACGAAAATGTTCAGATCGAGCTAACAATGATTGCTAAAACGTTTTCACCCGATAATATAATTGGGTGTTTGTTGTTGTAATCCGAGCTAGAATTACGAAGGCGACCTTCCACACGAAAAATTCCCAAATCATCAATAAAATGATTTAAATTTTTTAAGTTGCTGGAGTGTCGAACCATTGACTTTTTGTTAATATCTTGAATTTTGATGCTATATTCACTGCGCTGAACCATTTTTACAAGATTAGTGAGTGTCAGATTAAGTTCATTCGATGTAGTTGCACCAGTAATCTTTAATTGTCCCTTTGATTTTAGAATTTTTATAAATCGAAGTATTACAGGTGTAACTGGGAGAAGTTTGGTAAGTGGCGAATATTGATGAATTAAATCCCAATACTCCGTGTCAGAGCAAAGTAGTAGTTCTGAGCTAATCTTTAAATTAGGATTTTTAGATGGCCACCATAGATTTTGCTCCAAAAACTCATTTGGCAAGACAAGCAAACAGTTGACAGATTTCTGACAGGATGTTTCGTTTAGTACAAATTATATCTAGAGAACATAAAAATCGTTCATCAAGAGCGCTGATGGTACGGGAAAATGAAGCAGTTTCATAGAACGCTAACTGTTGCAAGATGCGAGTTGCGAGGTACGGAGCGCTTTTGGTGCCATAGGTAACTGTGCATAACTTGAAACATTGTATATTGTCTGCTGGGTTATCTCTCCACCAAACTCGTTGGTCATCATGGATGTAAATTTGCCTGTACATTTTAGTAATGTCGGCTGAGAAAGCAACTACATGTTTCCTGAATCGAAGAATTATGGACAGCAAATCTTGCTGAACTGTGGGATTTTTTTTAGACATTCGTTTAGAGAGAGATTGTACCTTAATTTCGATGATCCGGCAGATTATTGTATTAAGTATTAATACTATTTGGATCTTGAACTAAACTCATATGCCAGCTTGACATAAATGGTGGTAGATTCTTAAGAACAGTTATAGCTTGACCGCTAAACAATTGATTGTAAATTTCAGCACCAAGTAGCATATCTATTTTGTTTGGTACATGGAAATATGGATCAGCTAACAGAATTTCGGCAGGAATAAGATTTAAATCAATGTCTACTGTTTAGTTAGAGAAACCTTCGCCTTAATTACGGTTTCCCTTTCACCTATGCAAGATACGACTTTACTGCTTGATTGTTTTTTGAGCTTTAATAAATTAACAATACTTTCAGTCACGAAGTTTAGATGTGACCCGCTGTCTAATAATGCTCGACACAATAGTTTCCCATTCGATTCTGTTGCAACGTGAAGCAACGTATTCCCAATCAGAATCTGTTCCACTTTTCTTGAACGAGCTCAGTTTTTGACTGGAGTATTACTTAGTTGACACAATGAAAACCCAGTTACTTCAACATTTTTTGATTCTGCTCGCCGAATGTTACCCGAATCCTTTTAAGTTTTTCAGTTTGGACACATTTTTTGAGCATTTAAATATCGACAACAAAAATAAATTTGTTTTGTGAGTACCAGCCTTAATGTAGAAAATTTAGACTTTCTTTCCTTCACATGATGACATATCGAGGAATCAAATCGCCGAAGAAAACAAAACCGAAAATTGTTGGTACAAGTGCGCCGTGGTGAAAAACACCAGATGGAAATGCAAAGAGGGCGAAAGTGTTGCAAAAGTTAAATTATGGTGGCGAATTGAATTACCTATCCAACGGCTTAGTACATTTGATGGAAATTAAAAGGAGACGGCAGCCGAGGTACTGCTTAAAAGTATGAATAGAGCAGCAAAAGTTTGATGGAGGAGGAGGGACGATAACCATTACGAGACATATCGAACCAAAAACCAAAGAAAACAAGAAAGATCGTTAAGGAGTGATGAGGTACGAAAATGCAAACTTTGCCGATCAATTTAAAAATGCACTTAACAAGTATAACAATTTTTGTTAAACAAATCTAGTAGCCCGAATTAAACAAAATTTGTGGTATAAAACGAAAAATATTTTGTAAGCATATTTTTCTGATATTGGGTCAACTTTCTGTAGTACATTGTTTTCCCGCTGGCGTCACTTAAGCATGAACAAACATTTTTGGGAACAAAACGACTTTACAAAACCATTGTTTTTATTTGACAGAAGATAATATAGCTTACAAAAATTATCTTATTGGAAAGGCACACTCTTCTAGATCTTATTAAAACAGAAAATCAAACAAAAGAACTCTTGGTTTTTTTTAAATTAATTTTTTGGTGGGTACACAGTGATTGCACGATCAACAATTCGAGAAAACTTTACTTGGCTGTTTTTGTTGGAAATCAGCTTCCCTATCACCCTGCCTCGCTTGATCGTTCAATTCTGGGACACTCTGTATATATGTGGATAACATATTGTATTCGACACACTGTATTAAATATTTTGCCATTATACTTGGCGTCACTCTGTTTTTGAATACAACACCACAAGAAGAACAAAATCGTACCCTAAAATTCTCAGCAAGAATTCAATCCGTGGAGCTGGTCCTTTCATACTTCAAGGGTTTAGAAAGAGAAATCAATTTTTGCATACAGTTTTCGGAACTTAATCTTTAAAATTACCAAAGACTTTATGGACAATATAAAACTTTATGGAAAAATTGGTTATACAAATAACACCTGGTCGGTAAGCAGCACAACCCTTGGGCTACTTCGAAGCATTTTAAGCTACTTTAAACTTAATATTTTAGATTCGATGGAGCTAATGCCGATTTTCAAAACCAATCGTAGTTTGTTTACCTGCAAAAAATTAACTGTGGCCAGCTTCACATATCATGTTACGGCCCGATTGTTTAGTCCTGAAAGGACACATAGTGTAAAGAGGTCTGCAATAAAGATTGAAATAAAAAGATTTTCTTTTTCACTGCTTAAATTGACTTCTTCAAACCTTTACATTGTTTGTGTTTCTTGTTCGAGACAATGCAACGTAGAGCTGACCGTGTGACAAGATTGCCGTCTCGAGATCGACGCCAACGCTGTCGGCCCTCCACTTTGCTGATGGTGATTGTGTAAACTGGGATTATCGGTTCAAAACAAACGGCAATAGTCTATCCGGATGGCGGAAATTTATTCGTTGTCGATCATCTCATCCCTTTCGAAGATTAAATCTGCATTGATGAAATTTTGCTGAAAATTTTCCACCATCAATCGAGTTGCGCAGCATTATTAAGATGATGCCAGATTTCAACAGCAAAATCCGACATACCGGATGGTCTCAGATTGTTGAAGTAGTGATCAGTATAGATTGACGTCTCTGCAAAAACTGATTCGATGAGATTTTCCGTCGCTATCATGTTCTGCGACAAGTAAACTGAAACGCAATCGTGTGTTGAATGCTTTCCTCTGCCGATTTAAAGAAAGCATTCGTTGTATTACTCCTGACTTTCGGTGCACATGTTTATCGTCTGTGTTAGTTGCTCCACTTGATGCAACTTACATACACGAACGTCAGTGCGAGTTCCTCTGAGCACAACAAGTAATATTTGTCGAAAGTTTGTCGAAGATCTTCTGCTTCTAGAGATTTCCAGCGCATCGATGACATTGACGTATCAAGAATAGGCACTGATAGTTTAAATCCACTGTGTTCTGTTCGGCTACTTTTTAGCACCATTCCAGCAATTCCTGTCTTGGCAAACTGAAGCGTAGTGTGTCTTCAACATTGCACGAATACCAGTAATGCCAGAGGAATGTCGCAATTTGCTCTCTAGTAGCGTCGCATTCTTGGGCTTTATCGTAAAGCTGAGTTTGTGGCATATATCCTGTTTGGTTTGAAAAACCAAACAAAGAGCGCGAAAATGAATGCTGCTGAGCATCGCTTCTTTAACGTGAAGTGCCAAGTTTTTGGCATCGTTGTTTGAATGGTTTGTCTTGAGGTTGAGAGCCGTACCGAGCATGAACTTGTTTCACAGATTTAATTTTTGGCATCTGGAATATGACGGCTTCTGTCAAACAGCGTTCCCATTCTTCATCTGAGTTTCGAAGTTCACACGCAGTGGCTGATGTTTTAAATTTATCGTGTATCACATCGAATTTTCGTAGAGCTTTAAAGTTGTTTGCACCTTGAACATGAAGCAGCATAAGTCTCAAGTACAAACGTACTTCATCTCTCGGGCGGACGGAGTACATTCTGACAATGGCCTTCGCTCCTCCTCGCTGACGTGCTTTCACAAATCTATAATATATACGAAGTGTGGTGGAAGCTCAGTGTAGAGATATTTCTGTCCATGGTCACTGTTTGTGTTGAGTTTGAACCATGATTCAAACATGGTCCGAACAGTGGATGCTGCCATTGAAACCTCTTCTTCATGTCCCACTTGGAAAACAATTCTTTGTTGTTTGGTAGATGAACGGAAAGTCGTATCATCGTATTTGAGCAATCTTCCATTTTCGTTTCAATAAGTCTCCACATTGCTTCTGGTGCACTGACATAACACGTATTGATGAAGTTTATAGTATTTTTACTGGCGCTCGAATCTCTTGAAAACGTACTTGTAAATGTACTTTACAGCTTTCAATAATGTGCCGGCTTCAACGTTGATGAAAGCATTGTATTTGATAAGCAAATACAACGGATAACTGTCGACATTGGGAAAGGTTACTTCAGTAAAGCAGTGCCTGTCGGAAATCTCAGCTCATACGTATTGGTTTATGCGTTTATGAGGGAGGCCGAGCTTTTGAAGCTCATTCGAGTAGCAGAAAGCCTTTAGTTTGATTTTGAATACTCGTGCTACCAAGTCTGATTGATCAGATTTCCCCTCGTCCGTTGTCCTTAATTTCATGCCAATTTCGATATGCCCAGAATGTGATATACAGATCAGCTGGACACCAATTTGATCGATATTGCGCATATTACTGGGTCACTCTTCGGAATGCTAACTGCAACGTTAACGTTCTGTGTTCAGTTTGCGACGTGATCGGCGAGTCATTATATTACTCCGCACGCAGGATCTTTTGGTTTGCTCAAATTTAGTTTAATCTGGTGGCTTCGACCTGAAGGTGTAAGTTCACTAACCATTACGGGGTCAACTTGCCAGCTCTCATGATTAGGTTGAACATATTTCGACGAATTGACGTGAGGGTTACTTTGAACTGAAGCATAATGATGTTTGTGCGTACCTGAGTCGCTTGCGCTCCTTTTTATGCTTCACACGTCCATTTAGGCTGCCATCCTGAGTCTTCGTACAAGAAAAGGTTTATGTTAATAAAGTTCCGAACTGGATCAATCGGATTACGTGAATAAATGTGAATGTCACGCACATTGCAACTTCTTTGGAGTGTGGAAGCGACATTTGTCTAACTGTCAATCGCGATGGAACCCCATGTTGAGAACTGGAACCGCTTTATTTGCAGCGGCAGCTTCTTTCCGTAGTTTTGAATCGACGTCACGCATCAAACGATAAGATTCGACTTAAGCATCCTTCATTTGCTGGATGATTTTGTCGTTGCTCTGTCACCTGAGTGCTGCCAATCACGTATAGCTGAGCAATTTGTAGGGACTGGCTGGTCTTGTGGCGTTGTATGATATGTTCTGTGGAAAGTTTGTTCATAAATCTTGTACACGCATGTGGTTCACGTCCAGGTAGCTTCACTATTTTAGCTCCCATAGATCCAAACGGAACAGGGCTGTTGTATCGCCTGATATGGCTAAGGAAGTTGATATGGTGTCTGGGTTGATTGTGTCACCTAAGAACGATCGGAGAATGTCGGGATAATGAAGTTTGCCGCCGTTATTATTTTTGAAAGGTTGACTTTGCCCTTCCGAAAGCAATGCGAGTCAGCTGGCCATTCGGCGATGAAGTTCAGAGAGTCGTACAACTGACAGGAAACATCGAATGATCCGCAGTCGTGAGCTCCCACGCGTTCGTCCAAAATGTGAATAGCCTCGTTGCGAATCATTTCTAATGTCTCTCGCTCACATCGTCTTTAATCATTCGGTCCACTTCGTCTTGTTTCGCCAAATACAATCTTCTAGATGCTTAGAAAATCCGTGTCTGCAATATCTTCGTTATTTGGTATTACTAAGGCTTTTCCGATAATTATTTCTCTATTTACTTGTTTCGGTTTTTAGGCTTCGACAACTCACAACCCTGGTGTCCCAGAACATTCCTCTAATCTTCTCGAAATAATTGTTTCTGTATTTGGTGGCAGCTTCTCCCGTTTGGAGACTAGTATCCCAATGCTTATTTTCACTACTTTCTTACTTAGGATGAATGTCCTGTCGCCAGTCGCAGTTTCAAACTTCAAATCGTTAGATGCCTGTGACAGAGAATATATTTGTTGAGACGTTGAACCTCAGATTTCAGCTTCTGTTCAAGATTCTGAACATTCGACTGTACTAGATCAATTTTCTGTTCTACCTTCTGAGCATTCGACTGCATCTCTTCTCAGATCTTTTGTTGCCTATTTTGACGAGTTTTTGCGTTCAATCTTGTATTATTTATTGCGATCCTTGTTGATCAAATTTTTACTATAACAGCCAAGCTCCAGGTATCCTGGAAACTGTCTCAACTGATAATTATCCGTGTCTAGTCCTTAGCCTCACTAGTCGCAATATTAATTTGCATTTTAATTCAGCAACCGACAAATCTTCTGCATCCATCATTTGATATTCACAATCCCACCGCTGTTACCAATTGTTACGAATTTGCGATGTCAAATCCGGTGGGTCACTGGATTTCCGGATTATCACTGGTAATTTACACCGCTTCCGGAATATTCCTGAAAATACTGAAAATAATCTTAGAATAGTTTTTCAAATACTTACGTACACTTATAAAACACAACAACAAATATTTTACACTATTATTTTTTTATTAAATCATTAGCTGTCTCTAATAATTTTTCGCACTGTTCACTTCCGCTTCTAAACTTTCTCATACCGGATCTCCTAAATGACCTACTTATTGTGTCCATTGCAGAATATTACAGATTCTATCTACACGAACATTCGGTTCTGTTCCGCACTAATCTACTTCAAATGTTACTACTTAAACCTAGATGTCACTAATTTTACAAGAAAATTTCATTATACCAAATTACGCTGAATTAACCAGCCCAAATGCGCAACCTACGCTGAATTACGTCCAATAGGTAATCGTAACAATATTTAGCGAATGTACTTTTGATTGACTCAAACATACTTTTCACCATAATTGTGCAAGTTTATTGCCATTTTCGGGCCAGTCACTATTGTCAATTTATCATCATATTGAAGTTTCTAGTAATTCTGGATCTGTGTTCTAAATAATTTCTGATTATCGTCAAGAATCATTTCTTTTATAAATCATTGCAATTGTTTCTCTCGCAATGATCCGTAGTTCAGTTTATCACCACCAATAATCTTGTTTAATGCTACGAAAATTGCTCGTTTAAAGTTTACAAACTAATAACATTGTTTTTGTGAGACATGTGTGACATCTAGGTTTAAGTAGCGGCGTTAAATATAATTTTATAACAGTTTGGTGGTATGGCAGATTATAGAAGAATTTTTGTGGAACAACACCGAAAATCTGCGAAAGATCTCAAATATGCAGCGCAGTATATAAATACGGGTGCAATGAACACAATGGGTCAGGCTAAATGTGGCGTTAACTGGAAACAGTGGTGTGATTTAAAATTATTTGTTGTGATGTTTTAGTGTTCGTTTTGGAAAAATTAGTGAAGTTGTGAATTACGGAAATGGTTGTTGTAATCGTTAAATTCTACAAAAGTATTCACAATCCAGTGAATAGCTTCCTACCCAATACTCAATGTTGGAGTTGTTGAACTGGAAAATGGTGGATAGTGAAACGCTTGCTAAACTTTTTGCCATTGGTCAGTGTTGTAAAGTTGACTTTTCTCAACGTGAATAAGGTCAAATTTTAATAAACAAATATTATTTAACGCCGGTGTGCAGCCAGTTTATCGCAAACAACAAATTACCTCATTGTTAGAGACGCCAATTTTAAATTTAATTATTGTAAACAAATTACGAAATTTTATTCGACCTAAAATACTTATATATTCGACCTCATAAATATTAAAAAACATTTCTGATGTTAAAATGTGTAATCATGCAGCATAAGGTGCTGGTATGTTGCTACATCATTGTACGTATGCTAAGCTGTAAAATGAAATTGGGTTTCCCAAACTTTCGAGTGTTCTTTTGTACACTAAAATTTTAATCGTACACCCAACTGTACACACGCTTCATCCGCAATGAGATGCAAAATAGTTATTACGCAATTTGAACAAGTACTTGGGGTTTTTTCTGTAACTTTAACCCGGTAATCATGTCAGTCCGTTTGTAAATTAGAATAATTTAATTAACCCAAGGGTTTTGAACAGTAAAATATTCTAAATAAAATTTGCAATAACGCTACAGATTAGTTCCTCAAACAAAAACTTGATCGGCATACTTAAGCGTTTTACACAAATTTGTAGATCCAAGTAATTTTTGGCCGAAATCAGTCCACCGGAAGTCTCAGCTTCCATAGGAACTTTTTCGTTTTTTAAGATTAAAAACGAAAAGAATCTAAATTAAATTTCAAACAAACTTTGTTTAGATCGTATTTTAAATTTGACCGGAAATGACGAGTTTGATAAAAAAAAACTTTATTTCACCAGAATTCGGGATCTCTACAGTCCAGGCGGATTTACTATTCGGGAAAACTTCAAACCTAAAGTGTTTTCAATAATTGGGAGATCCTTTCGAAGTTTGATGGATATCTGTATACCGGAAGTGGCAGCTTCTGTAAAGTTTAGCATTTACGAAAAACGACAAAGAATATGAATTAAATAAATTTAAAGACTAAATTTTGAACCTGCAAGGGTGTTGATACTTTGATAAAGTTCAGTATAATTTTCCTCTTCCTAGAAATTATCTTTGAAGTTGAGTAATAAAATATTTGAATCTCGGGTAACACTTTGCCTTTGGCATATTTGGGCTGTTTGATATCTTCGATTGCCCTAGTGGAATGGATGTCGATGTGTAAAATGTCCAGGATATTTAAGGGGAGGGTGGTAATTATTTATTTGCTTTGCATGCAAGATCAATTTCCTTAATTTTGGAAATTAAATGCGTTGCGATCTTTTCTTCTAGTACAGTCTAGTCCGTTACGAATTGTAATAATTGTTGCGTGGAATGTACTCTGTTATTTCTAAATTGAACTAAATTTATTTGCACGTTAACGTTAGTTAACTTTATAGTTTTCAAATCCCATGAAGGGACATTACCGCCTACATGGTAGTCCTTGAACTATTTCGGTTCATTGCCCGCTCCCTCCAGTTTCGACTTGCGATTTCTACCAGCGTAGTCTAGGTCTTCTTTTGTCATTGGTTGTGAATGTAACAATTCAACGCGGCCCAACCATCTAATTTGGTTGGATTTACAGAATTCGATAGTGTCACAATCACTCCAATGAGTCGTTTGATTTCATGATTCATTCGTTATCGATCGATATTCGCTGATTCTCAACCTTAACTGGGCTATAAATGGATCGAATAACCTTTCTTTGGATGGCAGATAATATTCTACAATCGTTAATGGTGAAGGTCCAACTTTCTCTCCCAAAAGTTAACACCGGGATTTTAAGTGACTTGTAAAGTGCAGGCTTACACGAATGCATAATATATTTTGAGCGTCGCGATATCCGGCTGCTATGCAGGCTTTAATATCTGTCTGATCTAGCACCATTTGTTAATGTTGTAATTAACCAGTTTTTGTAGTCTTCCACGTTGTCAAAATTATGGTCATTTGATCCTAGATTTGCCGTATGAGAATAAGCCTGCGGAATAAGCCGCATTATATAATATCCTTGATAGCGAGGATTCGCGAAGCTTTACATTTTTTCACACAGTCTCATCTCTCTGTCGCACACTGTTTCAACACAGTGAGCTAAATATTGTTAGCTTACAGATACATTATCGGTTCTCAGAAATTCCGCGGTTGGTGCTGTCATATGTTTGTTGAAAGTCTGTATATAGCCCCAACATTTTTCCTGGATCATCCACAAAATGAAACAGTGGTTAGTAATCGGTTGGGTTTTCGCCCCAACGCACACTGGTATATTGATTAGGGCACCGTCGGCAGAGCGGTGTTTAACAGAGCTATGCCACGGTTAATTTGACTTTTGGGACGGCCGCCATTTTTATGCAGCGGGAATATGAGTGCGCTCTTCCATTTCTCGGGATACTCATCTGATCCCAGATCGTTACGAGTGCCTTTTAATTTTTCAATATACTAAGAGCTACATCTAAATACTTCCTCTCCGTGGAAGACGTGTTCCGCACCTCTTCGCTCGGTGGGGCAATAACACGAATATGTACTACGTTTTATGGCTGTGGATCTTGAATGGAAGTCCATAGTAAGATTTCTGTATGCGCGAAGCAGTCTTTTGCGTTTCCGTTTTCGGCTCGGAAGCTGATGTTTTTGATACAGGTCCTCATATATTCGCGTTTCTTTTTCAGGAAAGTTGCTTTTGGTCAAATGTTTCCTGGCGCCGAAATACTCTTCGTGAATACTCCGAGGGATATGAGATAACCTAGTTGATGATCTTTATATTCGGTGTCGGTAGTTACGGCTGACTGTATAGCTAGCCACTGCTCTTGGATGTTTGGTGGTGTTTTGTAATTTACATTGAGTCGGTTCAGATGTTCAGTCTTAGCTGATTGATAACTTTGCAGGGAATCTTTATTTAGTGCATCCTTTTTTTTGCTTGTCTGATAAATGAGGATGATAATTTTCACTTATAATTGAACAAAACAAGCACATGTATGTATCTTCGAGATCATGACGTGATCAATTTGGTTTTCTGTTCTTCCATCATTCGATTGCCAAGTGACTGTTGATTTTCTTACGTTGAAAGAACGTACTTGATTCGACTGATTATACATTATAACTGGTTCTGTGGCGCGTTTGCCGTCATTTTTACTCAGGTGATACAAGCTAATGTTGTATTCGCGCTCTCACCGAGTTTTACATTGAAGTCGCCCAAGATAATTTTGATATCATGGTGGGATGTTGCTCATGATGTCTTCCAGCTTAAAAAATGACACAAATGACACTCGGCCGTCCGATGCAGGCAAATGAACCTAGATTCATCCGAAAAAGGGCATTACACTAGTTCCTCTAAGTCAAGTTTCTATACTGCAAATTCTCTATAAAAATCACTAAATTGGATTTGGGAACGAAACTCAGGTGTTACTTCACCAAGATGCAAGCGTTCAAATCTGGGTATTCTGCGTTCGTTGCAATAATTCATTTTAATTTTCGTTAGTCAATGCTAGTGATTCACTTCTTTGGTGTGGCCATTGGTCTTGGTATTCTCGTAACCAAGCTGGACCTATCCATCCACCACAATCGGTTGGTTGAGTGTAGTCTAAAATTTGCGAAACTTGATTGACCAAAAACGTCTTCCAGCGATTAGGCGAGCTGCATAGCCAACCAAGTACCACTTCCGAGTCGTTCCATTCATAGATTTGTACCTGTGGCCGGTCGAGTCACTGCACGATGGTGTGCATGAGTTTGGCGAAAAGTACACTGGCACAAAGCTTCAAACGTGGCAGGCTGATCGTTTTCAGTACTACAATTGAATTGCTGAATTGTATCTCATTGAGAAGCTGTTGATTGTTCGGGTACCGCTTTTGCAGTACTAAGCCGCCATATCTGAGTAGCTCTGCTATTTGCCTCTGGACCTCGATTAAATCCGCGATGTGTCTGGCTGGTCATCAGGTCGTCGAGGTAGAAATCCTTGGATGTGACTCACTGCAATTGAGAACTCCTTCTGTTCATCTCGTGCTAGCTGAAGGATAGTGCGAATTGCGAGATACGGAGCGCCAGCAGTACCGTACGTGAGGATGCACGTTTGGGACCAATGGAAAGCTGCTGGTTAAGTAATATGCCGGTAGATGTTTTGTGAGATGCGTCGAATACCACGCGCAGTTTGCGTTGTATCACACCGTGATGAGGAAGATAACATGTCTGGCCCGGCGATTTGTTGTGATCTTCTGACACTAGGTGATCGCTCTTGGCGAACCGGCGTTACCATATGGTGTAGTCGCAGAAATGCATCCTCTCGTGATTATCCAAGGGATGATGAGTTCTCATTGAATGGCAGGGAGGGATACCGTGTATCTTCTCTCTTCATTGCGTGTTGTCGATTCTGGCATAGTCCTCGAGGGCTGTCGTTAAACTAGACCATTGATTGTTTTTTGCTATGCTCCATCTTCCCGAAGAGGATGTAACCAAGTTTCGTATTTTGTGCGAATGATGAACTTAACGCCTCTGATGCAACCGATGATGTAGCATGACTGTGATCTTCTCGACGAAATCGAGAAAAGTGTTGAATCTATTCACGAGAGTAAAACGAATTCGGCAATTTAATGCGACGTGGGCGCACAGATTCCGCTGATCGTGACTACTGCTGCACTTTTCGCCAATCCGATTCGATTTGCTGTATTTTCCGATATAAAGCTGACATAAGATCTTGAATTCAACAGAGCACGAATGGCTAAGTTTTGGTTTGATTGCGATACTATGGCGATTGCTGTTGTGAGCAAAACATCCGTGAATGGCGATGCGACGTGGTTCATAGTGACCGAAGTTGTAAAAATGTGTGATGTATTTTGTTGCAAACCCGGCACAAACTGGATTTGGAACTCAAACTGGTGTGACTTTTCCGCAGGCAGTTGAAGCACAACCTCTTTGCTCGGACAAGATTTGACCGTTCTTCGAATGTAAGAGATTTGAATAGATTGCACTGGAACACGTTGTGATTTCTGGTACACACTTGACACGTGGTGCGAGAGTCCAAAATGACGAAAAGTGAACGAGTTGATTGCCTGAAATGCGGCAGTGATGGATTCATGGTGTGCTTTGATAATGAAAATCATCTCCAGTGATTTCCATCTTGTGTTCAGGAAATCGTTCAGATCTTTGTATGATGGATATTGCGCTCGGGTTAGTGTATTTCCCAATGTCGATGGGTTTCTGGATTCAGCTTGTCTGCTGGTACTCCGAAAACCTTTACACAGCGAAAGGAGTCAGTCATAGTATCAAAGATCTTGCACAACCCTACTGCTGTTGAATTTGTAATGCAAACATAATTCTGGACCTTCGACGATGGCTGTCGATGACGAACCGGCGTAGTTGTACCGATCTCGGAAAATGCGCCGTGCTTCGTCATAATTTTCATTTACATAATCTAGCTTAAGGCGTCACCTGGCCGGTTCTCGATCGTGGCTGCTAGCTGTCTTTGTATGGTTTTCAAATTCGAAATTGCCACGAGGTAATAGTCAGCCACTTGATCGCGATTGCCATACTCTCACTCGAGTTCCTCCTCACGGCACACGGCCTCGATCTGGTCTTGATTCGTTGCTTACTTTTGGTGTGTTGATCGGGAGCTCCTTGCTCTTCTTCACTCGTCGCTGGTCGTTCAAGGACCAGCAGCGATGCGAGCTGTACCGAATTTTTTGATTTTATCGCGCAATACACCGAAATAATAAATTTTCTTATCAACGAGAGTTGTTGTGCCACGGCACGACAATCCGATAAATCTGGCTCGAAGGACCTAAACTGCTGGAGCGGGAAAGCGAAGAACAAAATGCGAAAACAAATGCTAATAAACGAAACGAACACAATTTTTACGTACGATTTATTTATAATCTATCCGTGCGTGCTGCTTGAAAGTTTGGCTAAGACGGAAGACATTTCACTTCGGAATTCACCTCGGTCTGTCGTGGAGACAATTACTGCGATCCCCAACAGTCCAGTCCCACGAGTGTTCGTACAAATATTACTTTGTAGAATTTTTATATTCGAAAATTTTGTAAACGATTTCGTACTTCACGGTTAGCTTATTATATATAACTTTTAACGCCGGGGAGACCAACCCATATTTTAGAAGAGGTGCAGGCAATTCCAATGAATTGTTACATTCATGGGGACGATCCACACCACTGAGATGTCTCACGCAGCCGGGTTTATTAAAATATTTAAAATCCCGAATAGGTACGCCGAAAACGTTTCCATTTAAATCGGTACATTCAAATGCGACTTGACCGACCGGTTTTGAAACAATAGCTGGGATGGGTTTTGGAGCAAGCTTGGCATTAAAATTGTTAGTGGCATCGCTTTGCACGAAATTCTTTCCAAACACTTTTTGACCCGGTAGGAATTGACGGGCTCGACTGCGAAGATTGTAGTGTTTGGTATTTTCAGAATAGGCAATCCTCAAATGAGACAAAACCGATTCCCGATGATTCTACTGGTGTGCTCCGAATACCAAATAATGCGGAGAGTATCCACAAGAGGCGTGCACAACATTACGCAATGCCGACGCAATCTCCTCTAGATACCCAGTCTCGTTGATCCGCCTTTATGTACGAGCGAATAGCGGATAAGATACAACGATTCACTCGTTCGGAAGTATTCGATTGTGGGGTATATTTGGGAGTAGTAAGATGTTTTACCCCGTATTTAGAGAGTAAATTTTGGAACTGAATGGATAAAAACTGTTTACCATTATCAGTCATAATGGTTTCGGGGACAGAGAATAGATTAAATACTAGGCCTTCAACGAATTTAACCAAACTTTCGGCGTTCGCATTTCTTAAAGCTTGGAGCAACACGAAATGAGAATATTTATCTTACACTATCAATATATATGCATTACCACACTTGGTTCCTGGATAGGGACCCAAAAGGGTTCTACCACTTCCGTGAACGCTCCCATGTAGAGCCGAGTTGAATAATTTATTGGCTTAGATGTCTTGTAAATGACACAATCAGTTAATATCTTTTGACGTCACTTGCCATTTTAAACCAAAAGAAATATCTCTGCAACCTTTCTAAAGTTATCGCGTAACCAGATGAGCCGAAAGAGGGGAAGCGTGTCCTTGGTCCATTAATGGATGTTTTAGAGATTGCGGAATTACTAACTTCCATTCTGGCAAATCGGTGTCACAAACTCTAGTCCCATATGTCGGACAAATAAGAAGTTTGTTGTCCTCTGAGCGTAAATTGGAATCGTTAGCCGTTTGCAGATTCTGGTATCTGGTTATTTGATCACGATATTCTTTCTCTGACCAGAATTCTTTCTTCATTATTCTTTGTAATGATTCCATCAACTTCCAACCGAGACAGAGCGTCCGGGACACCATTTTGAGAACCTTTTCTATGTTGTATTTCAAAATCGTATCCTTGCAATTTCAAGCTCCAGCGAGCCAATCTCCCCGAAAGGTCGTTCTGAGACATTAACCACTGGAGACTTGAATAGTCGGTGATGATTACAAAATGAAATCCTTCGATATAGGCACGGAATTTTTTTATGCTTAAGATAACAGCATAACATTCCAATTCTGTTACGGAGTAATTTCGTTGGGTTTTGTGTAATTTTTTAGACATATATGCTATCGGACATTCCTCCTCGTCTTTGCCCTTTCGTAACAACACGCTACCAACTCCAGTAGAGCTGCCATCACACTGTACAAATAAAGTTTTTTCAAAATCGGGGTTTCGTAAAACTGGCGCGGTGACTAACTAGCGCACGCTTTAAGTAATCAATGAGAGCACTAATGGTAGCGTATTGAGCAATAAAATGCCGATACCAACCGCCAACGATATAACCGAACAAACTTGCTTTTGTTTATATTTATGGTGAGGTTGGCTTCCTTTAAACGCCACGCAACCTCTCGAAGCAGCGAAAAGTGCTACTGTATACTAGCAGACGTGATTATATGATCGTCCACATACACAAATATTCGATCTTGAAGAAGAAAAGGTATCACCTGATACGACAAATGCGTTGCGGCACATTGCATAAACCGAATGGCATTACGCGAAAATGGTACAGCGGCCGTCCTTGCACGGTAAAAGCTGTATACTGTCTCGAATTCTCGTATAATCATCTACAATCATCATATAAGGCATCTTTTAAATCCAAGCTAGATATAAATCTGGTCTGATCCAGTGTTCCTAATAGCCTTTCAATGAGTGACAATGGATACGCCTCCTTAACCGTAACGGCGTTCAACTTACGCGCATCCAGACATAGTCTCATTTTACCACTTGGTTTACTTATTAGCATAATGGGAGAACACCAACTACTGTCACTCACTTCAATCACTCCCAGAGCTAACATACGGTCTAATTCTTTATTTATGTCAGCTTGGATAGCTGGTGACACTGCGTAATACCGCTGCTTGATAGGAGCAGCTGATCCGACCTCTATAGTATGCTTAGTAAGAGTAGTACGGCCTAACCCACGTGAGTCTGACGAGGGGAAGATAGCAATAATTTCGTTTAGTTCAGACCGAAACTTGTCAGGTAAATCCTGGCTTCTTTTTTTTATGCCGGCGAGTGCAACCCAAATTTTAGAAGAGGTGAAGGCAACTCCAATGAATTGTTACAACTTGCCAAAGCAGCATAGTGAATTGCTTCATTGAGTTGTTCTAATTCATCTTCCAACTGGTGGGTATTTCTTATCGGTACCTGAATCTATTTTTTCCTCCAGTACTTTATGAAAGAGATCCCAGTTCATTTTTGAATTTGCTTATCTGGGTGCACTCTTCCTTTGAATTATCATTTCACTGACTGTCATGATAACCGGGGAATGATCCGATACTAGAGAATTACTGTTTTCAATGTGAATATAGTTCTGGGATATACCTCTTGCTACATAAAAGTCTATTAGGTCAGGTATCTTCGTTCCGTCACTGGGCCAGTATGTTGGGGAACCACCAGAGTAAAATTCACATTTTGATGTCTGCCCTGCTTGAAGCAATTCTTTACCTTTTAACGTCGTAAATCTAGATCCCCAATAGGTGTTTTTGGTCCTCCGTTTTCAAGTTATGCCGGGGAGGACAATATATTGCAGAGACAGTAAGCTGTCTGTGTTTAATTTGGATCCTTACAGTAGTGACTTGCATTGTTTCTTCTTCGATATTTGATTCTAAATGGTGGCTATATTTTCTTTTACTAGTAATGCCGAACCACCTCTTGCTTTTTCCGCTGGATGAATGGAGTGATATAAGTGCTAACCCCGTATTTTAACAAACGATGATTTAACTAGATGGCTGTCAGATATTAAGAAACTGTCGATTTTTTTCAGAATTTAAAAATATTTCGATTTCTGGAATATGTTGCATAATGCCATTCTCATTCCAGGTTGCTATTTTGAAAGTTGTATTCTTACTTAACATTTTTTGTTGGATTGCGTTGAGGGAGTTGCATTTTCTTCAGTTGATCAAGTATCATGTTGTTCAGATTACTCTGGTCATCTAGCCGCTTTGTAGTAGCTGCAATGCTGTTCATAATGTTTTCCATAAGTTGGTTATTTTCAGAGCTCATATGTTTGGTTGAACCCAAACCTTTCACTACCTGGGCAAGTGAACCTCTTTGCCCTGTGTTGTTGCTTGTTTGTTGATCCGTCTGATTTTATATTTGAACCCTTCGATATTCGTGATTGATTTCTTGTTGTATCTCTTAATTTTTGTAGTTGTTTAGCAACTTCACGGCCTCGATAATTACACTTGGCTGGGACATCTCTCCCTATTGTACATGCCTATGGGTAAAATGATTACCTGAGCATTTTACACATCTTGGATTCCGGCCGCAATATGGTATGCGTGTTGTGGTTCTCCTCATTTTTTCGATTTTCACCTTCATGTGAAGGATTCCTTTTATTCCATATATGTTTTGAACATTCTCTTTGTTATTAAATACCAGCATAAAAAGAGGGAGTTCCCTTTTACTGATAATTTGGTTTCCTTCCTGGATTTCTGTTCTCTCTTTTTTAACAATATTTACAGCATCTAGTATTTTAAGGCCTAAATTTTGTAAGTCTTCCGTGTATTGAAGTTGAGGGAGATTATTCATTCTTTCATTTTGCTTTCAATACTTTTGAACCAACCTGTAGAAACAAAAATCATGACTCTCCATTGGTTTCTCTCAAGTGATATAGTGCAGTGAAAAAGTGACATTCAATTCCCAATATAATGTGAAAATCTAAAAACAATTTCCACTTACCATTTGCAATGCTGAAAAAAAATTGAATGAACAATCATTTCAATTACACACCGTTGAATTTGAGTAATGACTACAACGATACAAATTTCTCGAACTTATTTTATTAGGGCAGCTTTTCGTTGATTACTCAACTTTCCGAACAAAAAAAAAATTTTCTTTGTTCTGGAAAAATCTCAGTCCATTTCAAGATTTAACAAGCATATAAAAAGTAAAAAAGTTAATCGTTGTATTCAACAACAATACACCCATAGATTCTATAAATGTACGTACAACATAAATTTAGTATTTCGTAGTTATTTCGTCTACTCATCATCCATTAATACGCCTATATAAATCTACTGTGCTACGGGAAGCTGGAAAAAAACCTAAAAACATGTTGATTATCTTAGTTGTATCTACGAGTATATACCAGCAACAAAAAAATTCTTTAAGATGATAATCATTTGCCATAACAATAGTTTAGTTTTGTCGTTCACTATACAGTATTTTATTACGAGTTTTTTATAGTTTTTTTTCATGATTACAACTGTAATTTTGTACCAAACATTTTTCTCTCGAATTTTTCATTTTATATTTTATGATTCAAATAAAAAAAAAATTTCATTAAAATTAAAACACAAATTTTTTAGAATTCAACATTTCTTTTTTCGCTATAATATCCTTTAACAAGAAAATTATTATTATTTTGTGGTTAAGGGATGGAAACTTTATTTTTATTCGTCATTTTCCGTCTTAGTTAGTTTTCCTCATTTTCGAATTGTTTAAAGGAAAGACGGTTGATGTATAAGTTGTTGCGGTTATGATTTTGATGTACATTTTTTCTAGGGTGAGATGTTGCTATGAAAATGAGAAGGGAGGGATGTTGATATTTTATAACTGAAGGCATTTTTTATTTTATTTTCACAAGAAGTCGTTTACATTCTCTCGAAATGGATTTGAAATGGGAGATAATTTTTTTGTGTACTTATCGTTGTCACATTTTTACCGTCAGAACACATGAATGCTGTTAAATCGTCTATAGTGAATATGTGAGTTTGCGGCCATTCTTAGTAAAATGCTATTTAATTTATGATAATATTCTTTGACCTTTTAGAAACTTTTTAACGCCCTCAGACACTCACAAAAACCAAAAACAAAAACTTACTTTAAATTAATTTCCGTTTATTATGTAATAAAAATATTAATCCTGTGGCATTAAGGGACGTGAACAACAATACAGTTGATAATACAAAGCACCAAAAAAAATAACAATGATAATAATAATCAGACGACCAAGAACAACAATATCTTACGATGGAATAAAGAAAATGTTTTTATTTTTCTTCAAGTTACATAAGGGCATGGCGCATTAAAAGAAAACAACAGGGAGAAGAACAGCAATAACAACAACAACAATACAAAAAGGTTTCAATAAAATTAAATGTCTTCTAATTTTTCTAGTTTTGGTTTTTCTTTCTTATTTTTCCGCCCTGGTTACGTATCCATCCATACCTATTTGTTGTTGCTGCCGCTGTGTTGTTGGTTGAAAAAAGGAAATTCAAATTGATTGTTATTGTATACAAGGTATCAAATAAATTGAACAATCATTTTTCAAAAAACATTTTGCGAAAAACGTAATTAGCAAAACACTGATGAGGCGTTTGAATTTATAGCATTTACAAATATTAGGTGCGTAATTGATTTATATTTTAATAATTTATTACTAATGGGACTGTTATTGTGCCATTTTGACTAACGCGTTAGACCAACGGACTGCTAATGATGAATGTTACAAATTGATTTAAATCTAATTTTAAATGAATCTGGTAGAATTTTTGCTGTTAAAGATGCGGGGATGGGATAGTGATACTCGAGGTGGTAGACGTGTTTTGACTGCCAGTGTTTAAACTGTTACTAATTTACTAATTAGCATTATCGATAAGCCGAGCGCAAATCTGTGATTTACCATGTTTCCATGACCGGTTGGAGTTGGCTTGTGTTTAAATAAAGTTTTGTTAATTTTAAATGGCGATGATCGTTTATGGCAGTACCAAAAAACTTAAACGCTTGGCCCTCTACTACCAGAACGTAAGGGGACTAAAAACTAAATCTCGTAATATTTTCTCAGCAAGAGTCTTTGATCCCATTTGATTTTTTTGTACTCACCGAGACTAATTTTGAGTTTTTACCTCGAATTTTCGGAAAGATGGTTTGTATTGTCCAGACACAAATTTAGTCAAATTTTTACCATTCGCAATACTGATAAATATAAATTAAAAATAATAAATATAATGTTTTTATTTTATTTTGCTATATTCGCCCTCTAAGCCAGATCGTAAGCTACCATCTTCTTACAAGTGCTGTTGAGTTCGTCCTTGACCTGATGGATATGCCCGGCCTGAAATGGGACTATTCAGATACTCATTATGTTGCTTCGAATGCACGAACTCTGGACTATTTCAGATCAGCAGCGTTACAAAAACACTCTAAACGGGCAGCTCGACCTGGCTTGGAGTTTTCCTCTGTTATCAACAATAGCGTCGATTCTGAAACCAATCAAAGCCTCTGTGCTATAGATGTGCACCATCCTCCCATTTTGATCACCTTTTGTCTTGAACAAGGTAGTCTCAATGTCGACTCTGGAACTCCACTACGATTAAATTTTCGTAAGGCCGACTTTGTGAAACTTAGTCGCATGGAAACCCAATTCACAAAAAAAAACTGTATCTTCACCACATCCGACAAGTGAACTACAAACGTTACGTTAGAAACAAACGTTGACAATTATTCCTAAAAACTAAATCGGACTCTGATTAGCCTAACTATTTTAATAGTTGTAATGCAATCCTCTTTAATCGATCCAATAAAGAGATTCTGGCGATTTATTAATTTGATGAAAAAATTCGATGTATACCTGCTCTGAAGTGATTTTGAACCCGATGAAGATTAATTCATCATACACATGAATAACTGCGTTCAAACAACCTTGACTTACATTCAAATCGATTATGAATTCAAACAAGATTTCCAAACTTAACTTTTCATCCTTTTCAAACTCAACCTTTCCTCTACCGAAATTTTTCCATCTATTTGGAAAAGTTCCTTTTTAGTTCCGATCTATAAGAACGGCTGCAAGGCCGGTTTCTCAAGGCACGCTCCACGACCACAAACCTTATTGAAATCACTTCACAAACATTACATATGATGGGGCAGGGAATGAGGTTGTTGTTCTCTTCGCCGATTTGGGTAATGCGTTTGACAGGATTTCTCATGAAGTTAGGGTTTTTGGCTTTCCTAAAAGACGATTTTTTTTCATTCTGGCTATCAACGACGTGAAATGTTTAAATAAAAAATCATCCATATCCTTATACGCCGAAGACATGAAGATTTACAAAATGGATTTCAATCTGACCTTAATAACTTCTCCACATGGTGTGCAAAGAACAATCTTGAATTGAACGTGGGCAAATGCCAAACAATCACCTACTCTCGAAAACGTGCACAGTCCATTTCTCGTGACGATTATATTAACAACGATGCCGTTACCAGAGCCAGTTCTGTTCGTGATTTAAGTGTCATTTGTGACAGCGAATTGAATTTTAGACATCACATCGATCGTATTGTCAATCCAGCAAACTCTGCACTCGGTTTCAGCAAGCGTTGGTCGACAGACCTTAGGCTTTATTAAATTTTTTTTTTCGTCTCTTGCTCGACTATGCTAGCCAGGTGTGGGCGCATTATCATGCGGTTCATATCAAGAGGATTGAAGCTATCATGAGTGAACTTTTTCAACCGGCCTGAATTCCAAGATCGTCTCAAACTAATTTATATACAACCACTTAGTATTCGCCGAGTTGTTGCAGATGTGGTTTTCATTCATCAATTACTAACCGGCGATTTAAGAACGGTACCTATCTTCACTGTTGTGCGTCTACGCGTGTTTTGAAATTGTGTGGGTGATGTCGAAATCAGATTGCGGATGGAGGATTCAATTCATTCATAGCAGGAGATTATTGAGAAGCTCTCTAAAAGGTTACGATTCAGTAAAAGATTAAAACGGAGCACTGCAATTCACATCCGAATTCCTCACTACAACCGAATTAAAAATCGCGTTCTGTGGTACTATTCTGGTAATTCCCCGGGAATAGGGAATTGGGGAAAGATTTTATAATTTCTATTTAAACTTTTTTTCTTGGCCTACTGAGGTAAAAAGCTAGTGTTAATTTTTTTCAAAACAAAATTAAATTGGGAATAATTTTCGGTTTGAGTTTAGGCCGAGAAAATTTTTTTAAAGAGAAATCTTTATGTCTATAATTATTCTGTACGCGTGCATGTCACCGAACACTTCCTAAACGGCTGGACCGATTTTGATGAAATTTTTTGTGTGTATTTGAGTGAATCCCTGGATGGTTTAGATTCACAATTGAACTCGATAGGTGGCGCTGCGATCGGGCTCTAGGATTTTTTTTATTTTCTGACGAAAACTGTTTTTAATTTTTTTAAGATTTTTCGCATACCAAAAAATATAAAACCAAAATTCGACCAACCCCTCCTCTCCACCACCCGCAATCTTTATGTATATAACTATTACGTACGTATGCATGTAACTTAACTCAACTCTTCCTAAAGGGCTTGACCGATTTTGCTGAAATTTTTTGTGTGTGGTTGAGTAAGTCCCTGGTTTGATGGTTTAGATTCACAATTGGAGTCGGTAGGTGGCGCTGCGATCGGGTTCGAGGATTTTTATTTTTTGACAAAATTTTATTTTTGAGTTTTTAAGATCTCCCCCCATCACCCCATCACCCTAAATGTTCAAATATAATTTTTCTGTACGTGTGTATGTCAATGAACTCCTCCTAAACGGCTGGATCGATTTTGATGAAATTTTTTGTGTGTAGTCCATGTTGTCCATGTCCCTAAATGGTTTAGATTAACAATTGGATCCGGTAGGTGGCACTACAATCGGGTTGTAGGATTTTCATTTTTTGACGAAATTTTTGTTTTATTATTTTAAGAGATTTTGCATATCAGAACATACAACACCAAAATTCCACCACTCCCATACCACCCCCCACCACCCCCAATTTTTTATGTCTATAAGTATTCTGTACGTGTATATGTCACTGAACTCCTCCTAAACGGCTGGATCAATTTTGATGAAATTTTTTGTGTGTGGTTCAGTAAGTCCCTGGATGGTTTATATTCACAATTGGACCCGGTAGGTGGCGCTGCGATCGGATACTAAGATTTTTTTTAAGTTTTTGATGATTTTTTTTTAACTATTATAATATTTTTTGCATATCACAACATATCACACCAAAATTTTGCTGTCAATACAACCACATCGAATAGATGGAGGAGCGATAAATTGGTCAATACCGTTTCAAACATGCTGCAAAACAACAACTACATGATCGTCATCAAAATAGACGAAGAACCATCTGGAGAGCACTTAGCGCGATACAGAGTGAACACACATTAGAGATAATACGGTGTAAATTTTGTGGAGTTATCCCAGTATTTTATCCCAGAAAAATAAAAAATGTTCATCAGACAATACTAGTTATATCCCATCCCAGGATTTTTAAATTCATCCCAGAAAATTTTGAAATTACCGAAACCAAGATAATACTTAATCTAAAGTGTTTACTCTTGAAACATCTATGATAAAATGATAAGAAGATACGCCTTATGTTGTGATTGGCACAATAGATCCATTCAATTTATGTATGAATTATTGATTTAAATTAATGTTTCCCGGGAACCACGAGTGTTCCCTGGAACCTAAAATATCGTAACCGACCTCATTTGATATCGATTGGATATAATGGGTACTATCTACAAATTAAATTCGAAGACCATCGGTGTACCGGACTAGGCACGGTTGTGGACTGGCTGGTTCATAACATCACGTAAGCGCCTTGTTGTCAATGAATGTACTCAGTTCTTAAATATTTACTTAAAACAATACTTTTAAACAAAACTGTGTGGTTTACAATATCGGGGTTTGTCTGTACCACACAAATTCGCACTGTCAACTGTTTATTTTTATTTAAAAAAAAGAGAGGATAGGTGTGACATTTTGTGCTCGGAAAAGTATTGCCTGTGCCAAAGGTTTTATTTTCGAATTTGGGTGTGTACGGTTTGCGCACAGGCAATACCATTTCGATCGATAACACCAGTCCCTATTAGTAAAGATAAATTTTAGGGCGCTCCAGACATACCGCCCACGTTGAACCGATAGTTTAATATACCGGTAACAGCACTAATTTGGTTATGGGCCATTTAAATATTCCGGTTTTCGTCCTAATTGATGCCACTCGTACGAGTCCGTCTTGGTCCGGATGAACTTCAGGGACTTTGCCTAATGGCCATTGCACTGAAGGGGCACCATCATTTCGAAGCATTACGATGTCACCTGGTTTTATTTTGCTTATGTTGCCATTTGGAACGATTGTGTAAGGTAGTTACATACTCTTGACGAAATCGCTTCCAAAATTGTTGCATCTTATATTGGATGTAATGCCAACGTGTTAGTGAGTTTTCCCTCATACTGATGTAGCCTGGATCGGGTGGTAATGTCATGGACTGCGCAATAATAAATTGGAGCGATATTAGCATATCGATGTCATCTGGGCCCGATGATAACGAGCATAGCGAGCGGGAATTCAATATCGCTTCGATTTGGATAAATAATGTGGTCATTTCTTCAAAATTGAGTGTGATATTGCCCAAACCCCGTCTTAAATGGTATTTCGTGGACTTCACAGCTGCTTCATATTAGCCGCCAAAATTTGGTCCAGCCGGTGGTAAGAAATGTCACTTTATTTAGTAATCTACTAAAAAATTGGAAATCATTTAGAGTGCCATTGTCACTATAAATATCGGAACATAATCCTCTCCTGGATATGAACCGTTTTAACTCAGCTAGGAAAGCGTTGATAGACAAATAGCTATCCAACTCGAGGTGAACGGCCTTGCTGCTCATACATACGAAGATCGCTATGTACCTTTTATGAGGTTTGACTCGTCTTCCTACCGAAGGGTAATTGGACCAGCATAATCAACTACCGTTTGGTTGAACACGTATTTCAGGTTAACCCGTGCGGGCGGCAGATCGCCCATTAGTTGGTTAATTTCTCGATTTTTGTAACGCGTACAAGGGATACATCAATGACTGTGCTGCGTGCATATGGATTAAATTCAACTAACTTACTGTCTTTAGGCAATGGTTGTTGTTTCTTAATGCAAGAAATTTCAGTAGCAATGCCATCATTCTGGACCCACTTGAAAAAAGGTACTTGTCGCATGTTTACATTCGCCGATGGTTAATAGCGTCGATCTATCTTGATCCTGTTGAGATCCTCTTTTAATGTTATTGGTAAAATGCAACAATCGAGCGATGATTCGAATGAGTTTAGAGAACGTCGAACATTTCTGTAACAAATCATCTAGAACATCGTTTGGAGTGATGGCACGGCGTAGTTTGGAACAGCTTCTTTTGACTACGCCAGAATTCGTGATCTTCGTGAAGCCAATTGGAGCCTTTCCACCACAGGTCAAAATGTAGCAGTTTTGATGGTGGAAGTCCGCGTGAGTTCTCGATGTTGACTCTAGTATCTCGGACGTACGGTTGGCTACGTAAGGTTTCCAGCATCTTGGGTGAGACGATAACCATCACAGAGCATTTGTTGAGTCGGTTCAGTTAAAAATGTCGACGTGTTCGGATTGCAATGACTCGGTTACGGTTTTAATTAGCCTCGTAAGTAACAAGGCACCGCATAATTCTAAACATGGAATAGATTGGTGCTTAATAGGTGCCACTTTGGGTTTGACGCACACGATGTTGGTCTGGATGGTGCCATCTTCGGTCTCTGTTCTGGTATAAATGACTGCAGCATACGCGAACTCGGAGGCATCTGAAAAGCCATGCAACTGATAATTTTTGTTTCTCGCAAATAACCATCGTGGAATAGATATTTGGTCAATATGGTTTAATTCTTCCCTGAACTCGTGCCATTTCGTTGATATGTTGGTGGGCAATGGATCATCCCGCTCTAGATTTAGCAACCATAATGACTGAAATAGGATTTTGATCATTATGATGGATGGTGATAGTCATCCCAGCGGATCAAATATCTTGGACGCCTCTGATAACAGCTCCCGCTTTGTCTTGGTAAGTGCCAAATTTGAAATAATTTTGAAATGGAATACGTCGCTCTTGGGACACCATTCCAGACCCAATATCTGAATCGATCGCGTTCTTTCTGAGATTTCAATGGGTGATTGTTCTTGGCGGTCTTTCGGTATGGTT
The DNA here is from genome assembly GCA_963691935.1 of Nephrotoma guestfalica. NCBI lineage: Eukaryota > Metazoa > Arthropoda > Insecta > Diptera > Tipulidae > Nephrotoma > Nephrotoma guestfalica. The sequence continues at coordinate 82,558,290 of OY829914.1, read as the reverse complement.
TTCAGTAATAATGGGTTGTTCGACGTTCATTTTCGTAGGTGAAAGCCTGCTGCCTCCAACAAACACAGATTCTCGGTTTGGTGCTTTACCGCTTCCGTTACACAATTGGCACCTGACATCAGATCGTCTATATAAATATCTTGACCAATGATTTCCGAAGCGGCTGGAAACTTAGTAGCACTATCTTCGGCGATTGTTTTTAACGTTTTCGTGGCCAAATACGGTGCTGAGGCTGTATCATAGGTTACAGTCAACAGCCGGTAGTCCTTAATTGGTAGTTCTGGAGACTCATGCAATACGATTCGTTGAAAGTCCGCATCTTCTCGATCCATTAATATTTGGCGGTACATCTTCTCGATGTCACTGATGAAGACGATGGTGTCTCTACGAAAACGTACGAGGATGGAGAACAAGCTTTCTTGGACGGTTGGTCCCACCATTAGATGTGGCCCAACTTCATGTATTCGTGCATGAACGACGTATATTCTCGCCTTAGATCTGGCTCTCTTGCTAATTTGTTTTCAACAGGAAAAAGTCGTTTAATAGCTCTAACTCTGGTATCTCCTAATGGCTCGATTTCCTTCTTAAACGGCAATTTTACAATAAACCGTCCTTCAGTCGTTCGTTGGTGTGTCCCCGCAAAATGTGTTCCGCATAATTTTTCCTGGACGGTAAAATATTTGGTTGTTGGTACTTCTTCGGTCTCCTATAAATTTCGAATGACATGATCGATGTCAGGTTCTGTGCTCGACGTTAATTGTGTTAAGCAGCTCGATGATCTGGTATTGCTGATATTGCTGGTACCCGCAACTACCCAATCAAAGTGGATAGTGTTTTGGGCAACTGGTTCTCAACAACCGGTACTGTTGATGCTTGTGATATAGCTCGCGGTTTTGACGGATCGGAAACGTGTAATAAGCTGTTGTGTCGTTTTCGGCAAATCTGGCATGATTGTTTTGATTTACAGGTACGTACTGTATGAGAATTACTCAAACAGTTATAGCAACGCGACTTTTCGTTAATAAGCGACCTCCTCTCCTTAACGTCCATTTCTATAAATCTCGAACACTGATACAGCATGTGTTCCTTCTAATGTGTCTGCTCGGGTTTGAAGGCATTCGATTAGATTTTGGAGGGTTGGATATTAGATTTTTGATGACTCATGCTGCCAAAATTGCCTCGGCCAATTTTCGGATATTTGAAGCGTTAACACGTGTAATTGATGGTTGGTTGAAAAAGGTCTCGATGTATCGATTTATGGTTAACTTCTGTTTACCGTATCTTTTCACTAATAACTGGTATGCTTCTACGTAATTCACATCCGTAACTCTTAGATGCTTGATAAGGCCTAATGGTTCACCCCTTAATAACCCCTTTAAATACTGCAACTTTTGAGCTGCGGTTAACGATAATTTTTCATGCACAGCACTATTAAAGATATCGAAAAAATTTTGCCACTCTTGAAAATCGCCTTCGTATATTACGCGTTTGGTCCCGTATGAAATTGACACGTGGTTTCACCAAGGACGGCCGAAGTGTTCAATTGAACCGACGCAGTGTGAAAAAATCGCAGTGCCTCGTTCAATTGAGAAACGGCATAGTAGTAACTATCGTCGAACTCGTCCGATAATGAAATTGTGTCCGAGGCTAATTCGAACATTTTATCCTCTACTTTTACAAACTTGGTACACAATTCATGCACTTTATCCAAACGAGCTTTGATATCCTCCATTTTGGTAAATGATTCGATCGACTATTCGATGACACTATTTTTGTCATTTGACCCTTTAATATCGCACGGCGTTTTTTGAGAGCCTCCATAATACACGATACCGAATTCTCAATTACTAGAAAATACTTAAATAGCAACCGCAAATAGTTAAGTTAAATCAGCGAGAAAACAGAAACATTTGAAAACCGATACACATATATTGAGGTTAATTAATGACACGGATAACTATCACAAAAACCGTCACGAAAAATGTTTATATTTTATGTTGGTATTGGTTTGTTAACAAAATGTTTATTTAATACAAAAAAAATGGTTCCCAGGAACCTAAAACGTCGTCACCGATCTCTTCTGATTTCGATACAAGATGATGGTCCTCTATCTAAAAAATATCGCAAGACCAGCCGTATGTTGAGATTGGCGCAATAGGCCCATATTTAAATTAATGGTTCCCGGGAACCACGAGTGTCGTGACCGATATCTTCAGATTTCAACACATATGACTCCTCATAGCGATAATCGTAACATACGGACGGTATTGGAATTTAATTTGTAGATAGAACCCATTATATCCAGTCGATATCAAATGAGATCGGTTACGACACTTTAGGTTCCAGGGAACCATTCGTTTAAATTTAAAATGTGCAGGATGCTTTAGTGCCAATCTCAACATACGTATCGTTATGAGAATTTTATTTTAGATAGCGGACATGATGCCGTGTTGAAATCAGAAGAGATCGGTCACGACACTCATGGTCTCGGGAACCAGTGGTTTAAATCAATAATTCATACATATAAACTTAACAGGCCATTCATATATGGGCTATTGTGCGTTGTGTAGATAGAGGTCACCATCTTGTATTGAAATCAGAAGAGATCGGTGGCGGCATTTCAGGTTCATGGGAGCCATTAATTAAAATCATTAATTCATACATAAACTGAATGGATCTATTGCGCCAAACTCAACATAAGGACCGATGTGAAGTTTTAATCAATTATCAAAAGTGTAGCTACACAAATAATAATTTTTCAAAAGTGTAGTTATACACAGAAGAAAATGTAGCAGGGTTGAATTTTTTTTATTTAATTAACCACCAATTTTGATAACCACCATATTAACGCGACCCTCGGGCAATTTCTCACCGATTTTAGAAAACCGATGCACTTGCCATATTTGATATGAAAGTGTAGGAGTATATTGTAGGCCATAATCAACAAATCCTAGAGATGTCTATTCAGATCTGTGAATGCCCTCGGATTGTGTGTACTCTTATGGACTAATTTTACTAATCACCATATTAACGTGACTCTCGGGGAATTTCTCACCCGTTTAAGAAAACCGCTCCACTTGCAACATTTAATATGAAAGTGTAGGGGTGGATTGTAGGCCATAATCAAGGAATCCTAGAGTTGTTTATTCAGATCTGTGAATGTCCTCGGATTGCATGTGCTCTTGTAGACTAATTTTGATAACCACCATATTAACGCTACCCTCGGGGAATTTATCACCCGTTTTAGAAAACCGCTCCACTTGCCATATTTAATATGAAAGTGTAGGGGTGGATTGTAGGCCATAATCAAGGAATCCTAGATATGTCTCAGATCTGTGAATGTCCTCGGATTATATGTGCTCTTATAGACTAATTCTGATAATCACCATATTAACGCGACCCTCGGAGGTGGAGCGGTTTTCTAGAACCGATGAGAAATTCCCCGAGGGTCGCGTTAATATGGTGGTTATCAAAATTGGTGGCTAATTAAATAAAAAAATTCAACCCTGCTACATTTTCTTCTATGTATAACTACACTTTTGAAAAATGATTATTTGTGTAGCTACACTTTTGATAATTGATTAAAACTTCACACCGGTAACATAAGGCCTGCCTTCTTATCGTTTTATCATAGATATTTCAAGAATAAACACTTTAGATTAAGTATTAAGGATCTTTAGTATTCTTGCATTCGTTTTTTAATTTTGCTTTGGGCAAACAGCAAATCACACAATGACGAAACAAAAATATTGAAATGTCAAACTCAATATGAAATGTCATAAAATTTGAATATCGAAAAAACGTTTGCGGAACCCGTTAATCCTGCTATTAACGGTCACAAAGCTGAAGCCAACGTTCGGGAAGGGTAACGTCTGTCGGGTCCGCTAGTTACATATAAATTCTTTTTCCAATCCCCTAATTCCGAGGAATTACCAGAATAGTGCCACTGGAGTCCAGTTAAACAAATATTTATAACTCAAAGTTTTAAGGGGTAATATCTAATATGCGGATTGAATTGAAAATGTGGATTGAACCGAGCAAAGCTAGATATGTGTCCTTAGGTGTTCTAGCTAGATAAGAGGTGCCTTTGTAACTGGTTCACCAACTTTCAATGAAATAATTTTTGAATTGGTTGTTTAGCATAAAGGAAGCCATTTTATTGTATAGAAACATCATATGCTTTATTCTTAAAACCATAATTTATTGTTAAAGCTTCTCCTTACACAATTCTGAAGAGCATATAATGATACGAGCATGAATAGGTTTTTTACAAAGTATACTTCATAACATACACTTGATTTTTATAAAAAGGAATTAACGAGGCAAAAAATTGAATATTTTATATATCCCTGCATTTCTAAATACTCGTGTATAAACTCGAGATTATCATTTACGAACTTTTCAATTAAGAAATACCGAAAAAATTACCTTTTTGTTCTGAACCTGAAGAAAACAATATTTAACGAAACGTGAAAGCTCCGCACACAAAACAAAAATGATATGAAAATCTCAAGTGACAGAGATAAAACAAAAACAAAAACAAAAACAAAAAGAAATTATGAAAAGCGCACAACAGTAATATACATCAAAGTCGAAAAGCAGAATATTATCCAGTATTTAAGTTCTTCTAAGGCATTCACGCCTGTTTAGCAATATCAAGAAAAAAAAACAAAAATTTAAAAATCCAGATAAAATTTAATCTCTTTCATTTTCTCCTAAATAAAAAAAAATAAAGCTTTGCTTTCTAAAATTGTTCCCATAGAAGAAAACAAACTTAATTGAATAAAGCAACAACAGAATACAACAATTGAATCAAATAAAAAAAAATAACAGAAATTAGAAGGAAAACATTAAATAAATAAAATAAAAAGTTTTAAACGAAACTTTTATCTGGCACAGAAGAAAACAAAATACGTATAAAATTTCTTTAGCGCGTGGATAAAGAAGAAAAGCCTACAACGAGAAAACGAAAGAAGGAAAACACGGCTCACGAAATGTTTAATTCGGAATAAAGTTGAACAATTTTTTTGTTGTGTGTGTGTGTGTGTTTGTATGTGTTATCAAAAAAACACAATCTAAATGACATACATCAAAATAATGTCAACCATTTCCATTTAATTTTCTTGTTTTAGAAAATTTTTACCGCCAACAATAAAAAAAATTTCCCGTTCGTATTTAATTCGTAATCGCTGTTCCTGATTTATATGGTTATTTTCCATAAATATCATGATGTTTTGTGCTCTCTGTGTGCTTGAAGTTTGATGCTTCTTTGTATGTATGCATGTATATACACTCAAATAGTGTGTGTGTGTGTGTGTGTGTGTATGGCTAAATAGAATAATATGAAATTCAGTTTTAGCGTTTTGTATGTGTTTTGGTATCATATTGCCCATAAATCATTGGCGTATAACATAACATCCTTCTTATTATCCTTGTTTAATGTTTTGGTTCAAATTCTTTATACTGTGGTGATGTTTTATTAGAATTTCTAAATCAAGCTGCAGGTGTAATTTGGGGTTATGTTATCATGATATGAGCTATGATTATTTCGTTTCAGGTGAGTACTTTATTTGACGTGCGTATATGTAAAAAATGAATAAAAAGGAAACGAGAAAATAATGTATGAGTATACTTAAAAATGATTGTCCTGGGGCAGTTGGTCACGCGGTTTGATACGGCAAACGTTATTTAATATCAAAGAAATTACAGTTGGTGCCTTAATCATGGAAGAAAGTACAAAATAAATGTTGTGTAATTTGATGTGGTGGCAACTTTTTATCCCGGTTAGCGTTCCTGGATTTATCAGGATATGGTGGGTTTTCATGCAATGTACGGATGGGTTTGGTGAGCAAAGCATGAACATATAATATACTTAAAATGTTAGACTGACAGCTCGCGTTGCTCCCATGACTGCGTTTTTTGTTGTTTTATATTGACTTGACATTTCTAGTTGAATTAACTCTTCCTTTTTACAAGATCCACGTCTCGTGAATCATGTATTCCAGACTGACAAATGACGATCCTTTTGACGGTTTTTTAGTAGTTCACCATCTTTAATGATTGAATTTGTGGTTTACTATATATTATGCCGAAGTCTATAAAACCTGCTCCCTTGTGAATATATCCCTATACTTGGTGAGTCATCTGTTAGTCCTTTTTTTATTTGTAAATAAAAAACACATTTTGCGATAAAAAGTCAATATTTTTTGTTGATAAGGATAGGTGATTATATGCCATTTATGTTTGAACAACAATATCGTTCATATACCCCCTTCGTCTACAGGCCTGCATCCGAACATCAAAGTTTTCGATGACTTTGTCCAATAGTAATGGATCAATGACCTCCATTTCAGCTCGAATATTGTTTTTAAGTTATCGGCTTATCACAACTTCGCAATTACTTGAAATTATACGATCAGCAAATTTTGTTGACAGTAAAACTTGGCATGTCGCTCCGTCTTTTTGAAACCAAAGGTTGTTGACACGCAATTCATTCAATTTGGACCACAAAAACCCGTTAACTTGTTGCGATAACGTTCCCCATTCTCTGTAAGGGCATTTTCCTGTTCGTTTAAAAACAAATATCGGCCCAACGATGCCACCAGACCATAAACCACACCAAACAATGGCTCTTCTGCTTCGTAAATAATTAGGATTATCCACTCCTCAAATTCGACATTTTTTGCTTATTGACGTGTCCATTAAGATGAATATGAGCTGGTTCGTGAAATGTTTAATTCTGGTGAACGATGCCTGGCTGATGTGCTTGGTTCATTACGAACTCTTTCATTAACAGCTGCTATTGCATCAGGAGTACGAACTGGATGAACATGTTGATAGGGTCTATGACGTTCCACTGAACCAGTTTCTTCAAAACGATCAATAATTTTGCCAATTGCACGCTCAGTAGGACGTCCATGTCGACCAAAACTCTCACGTAATTTACGAAATGTTGTTGTGTTGGTAGCAGCGACTCCATGATGCTAAATGGCTTATTTTTGACGTTCAATGTGTCAAGAAACTTTTTATATCAGATAACATTTAGTACTAAAATTCATCGATTGAAAAAAGGACCAACTCAGGGTGGGCCCTATACTCCTCTCCGTAATGTTAGATTGTAGTACTGTTGGTAGGACTTACGATTTTCTAATATTTCCCTTTGTAAACGTTACATTATTCATTTAAATTGTTTCATTGTCGCATTGCATTAGAAAATCCGGTTTATACAGTGATTGTTCTTTAGTTCTTCTCAACAGTTTATCTTTAAAGGTGTGGTTTTGCGGAAAAGTTTGCATTTTCGAGTGACTCCAAACATCTCGTTGTGGTTTACAAGAAGTTCGTTGTACTCCAAGTGTATTGAAATTGAAATTGAAATTGAACTTTAACTTTAACTTTAACTTTAAGTTTAACTTTAACTTTAACTTTAACTTTAACTTTAACTTTAACTTTAACTTTAACTTTAACTTTAACTTTAACTTTAACTTTAACTTTAACTTTAACTTTAACTTTAAGTTTAACTTTAACTTTAACTTTAACTTTAACATTAACTTTAAATTTAACTTTAACTTTAACTTTAACTTTAACTTTAACTTTAACTTTAACTTTAACTTTAACTTTAACTTTAACTTTAACTTTAACTTTAACTTTAACTTTAAGTTTAACTTTAACTTTAACTTTAACTTTAACATTAACTTTAAATTTAACTTTAACTTTAACTTTAACTTTAACTTTAACTTTAACTTTAACTTTAACTTTAACTTTAACTTTAACTTTAACTTTAACTTTAACTTTAACTTTAACTTTAACTTTAACTTTAACTTTAACTTTAACTTTAACTTTAACTTTAACTTTAACTTTAACTTTAACTTTAACTTTAACTTTAACTTTAACTTTAACTTTAACTTTAACTTTAACTTTAACTTTAACTTTAACTTTAACTTTAACTTTAACTTTAACTTTAACTTTAACTTTAACTTTAACTTTAACTTTAACTTTAACTTTAACTTTAACTTTAACTTTAACTTTAACTTTAACTTTAACTTTAACTTTAACTTTAACTTTAACTTTAACTTTAACTTTAACTTTAACTTTAACTTTAACTTTAACTTGAAATTGAAATTGAAATTGAAAATGAACTTGAACTTGAACTTGAACTTGAACTTGAACTTGAACTTGAACTTGAACTTGAAATTTAAATTGAACTTTAACTTTAACTTTAACTTTAACTTTAACTTTAACTTTAACTTTAACTTTAACTTTAACTTTAACTTTAACTTTAACTTTAACTTTAACTTTAACTTTAACTTTAACTTTAACTTTAACTTTAACTTTAACTTTAACTTTAACTTTAACTTTAACTTTAACTTTAACTTTAACTTTAACTTTAACTTTAACTTTAACTTTAACTTTAACTTTAACTTTAACTTTAACTTTAACTTTAACTTTAACTTTAACTTTAACTTTAACTTTAACTTTAACTTTAACTTTAACTTTAACTTTAACTTTAACTTTAACTTTAACTTTAACTTTAACTTTAACTTTAACTTTAACTTTAACTTTAACTTTAACTTTAACTTTAACTTTAACTTTAACTTGAACTTGAACTTGAACTTGAACTTGAACTTGAACTTGAACTTGAACTTTAACTTTAACTTTAACTTGAACTTGAACTTTAACTTTAACTTGAACTTTAACTTTAACTTTAACTTTAACTTTAACTTGAACTTGAACTTGAACTTGAACTTGAACTTGAACTTGAACTTGAACTTGAACTTGAACTTGAACTTGAACTTGAACTTGAACTTGAACTTGAACTTGAACTTGAACTTGAACTTGTAACGAGATTGTGCAGTTCACACAGCACTGGTAGGTATGAAGCACCGAGGTGACCATGGTCCACCACTCGTTGTCAGAAATTAAATTATCCCACTAGAGGTTCTGGAACGGTTTATCACGCCAGCTAGGACTCAGGAGCATATGGGGTGGGGAATCCAGAACATAGAGGGATCTGTACTGACCATATAAGGAAAAGAAATGGAAACCAGCTATAGACTACACTACTTACCTAACCGGCATATTCACCTCAGCCACATCCCAACCAATTGAGTGGCCTGCCGTAATATCGGATACTGAATCATGCAAGATAGCATGCTGTCCAAATATAATTAAGTGTGGAGAGTATTTGGAGGATACATGAACTGAATTGCGAAGGGCGTGAGTTGTTGCAGGAAGATTGGTGTCCCAAACACGATGGTCTTGTTTTATATACGCCCGCAGGGAAGCCAGCAAGATACGATTTACGCGTTCTGAAGCGTTACCTTGCGGATGATATTTCGCAGTAAACATATGTTGGACCCCATATCTTTCACATAAATGCCGGAGTTGGAGCGATTCAAAGTGCCGGCCATTATCTGTAAAGATGACCTCCGGAATTTGAAACATTAAGAAGATGTCAATCTCCGGGAACCTACACACTTCCACTGCAGTGGCCTGTCGAACTAGTCTTGTAAGGAAAAATTTTGAAAAATTATCGTCAGCTATCAAGATCCCAGTATTACCGACTTTGGTTCGTGGAAAGTGTTCCAGAAAGTCGAGATATATTCGTTAAAAAGGCCGAAAAGTCATAGGGAGGGATCTGAGTAGTGGTTTTGAGGTTTTCTTATGGGGTTTATTTCATTTACAAACATCGCAAGAATTGACAAATTGTGCTGCATCAGCTATGACAGCGAGCCAGGAGTAATATCGCAGGATGAGCTCTGCTGTTTTCTCAATTCCTAAATGTGAGGCTGTTGGAGGACAATGAGCAGCGGTAAGAACTGCCGGACGGAAGGATTCGGGTATCAGGAGTTTATAGGAAGGGATATCCGGTAGGCTATGGTTATTAGGATAAGGGTAAGGGTTCAGGTAGATAAAGTTTCGTACGGCGAATACATTAATTGGCTTATTTGATTGTTGTAAGGACTGGGCTAACTGGGAGTACGTGGGATCAAGGAAAGCTGGAGAATTTTGATGAACATATAATGGAGAATCGATGTTTGGAAGGTGGTGTATATCCAGAGATTCAATCTCAAATCTCGAAAGCGCATCCGGGACTGCATTTTGCGAGCCTTTTCGATATTCAATTTCAAAATTGAAACCTTGCAGTTTTAAGCTCCAATAGGCCAATTTTCCGGATTCTTCGGGGACATGAGTCACTTTAAGCTTGCATGATCGGTTATCACCGTAAAGAATAGGCCCTCTACGTAAGAACGGAACTTCTTAATTGCCTCGAGAACGGCCAAACACTCTTGCTCCGTGACCGAATAATTGCGTTGCGCAGAATTCAGATTTTTCGACATGTACGCTATAGGTTTGTCGTGCCCATCCTCATCTCGCTGGAGAGCCCGTTATTTATCGGTAGCCCAGCTTTTGTCAACCTTTCAGCCATATCCTGCAGCAACGATAAATGCTCATCAAAACTGTCTGTTGTAATCAACAAATCATCAAGATACGCGAATACCTTTTCTTGTAAGTGATGAGGAATGACTCGATACATCAATCGCCACGAGGTCTGAGGCGCATTACAAAGCCCGAAAGGCGTTACCTTAAAACGTTTCGAACCTGGGTCCAAAGGAATTTGCCAAAAGGCATCTTTAAATCCAGACTTGAAATAAAACGAGTAAGATCCAAGCGACTCAACAATCCGTCGATCAACGGTAACGGAAACGCATATTTCTTGGTGACATGAACTTAAACTCATATCCCAGGTACAATTTCTGCACCAGACTCGGAACAATGAAAAGCTTCATGACATGAGTCTGATCATTATACCAAATTCTGGCATTTACGAACCCATGTATTTGAAGAGGAAATCCGTTAGCTTTCTGAACGACTGCGGAACTAGGATGAAGGAGAAGTTGATGGTCCTGAATGAATTGAATAAAGTTTTTGCCTAATGCCGAAATACTCGTCCCGCTATTGAGTAAGCGTAATGGAATCGCACAATTTTGTTTTACCAATATTTCGATACATTTCACGACGATTTCTAAAGTACTTATTGGATCAGTATTTCTTTGACAATTCCAACAAACAGGTGCGGGAGTCTTCCGCGGTAAGTTTGAAGACGCGGAGCGTTAGCGGACATTGAATAAAAGGCATTTACCTGTGAGTAATTTAACTCCGGTGGTTTTTGAAAAGCGAGTGGATGAGTAACATCAGACGATACAACCGGAAACATGGGGTTAACAGAATAATAGCGCAGTTCGTCGTTTTGGTTAACAGCGCCTATGATTTCATGCATTCGTGGTGTAGGATAAAAACGTCGTTGCAAGGTTTGTTTCGGTATCACTCTAACCATGCGCCATTCTCCGTAGCTACACATGTACTCACTACCTCGGCTATATAAGAATATTGCCTGCCCGCGAAATGGACCTGTAAACCCTCCCGTATATTTTTTTCAATATTTCCAACGTTTGGAGCTCAGAAAGTGGCACTCTTAATGGAAGGGCTAGTTTTAGAATGCTGTATTAAAAGTCGACGAATTTTTCTTTCCGTTGTTGTTTTCGAGCATCAATCAACCGTATTATATCCACATCCTTTCGCCTATTCTGGAAGCGATGCAAAAAAAAAATTCCGGAGAAGTTCCCAGTCACAGCTCGCAGGGAATATTATTTGTCCTGGCTAGATGTTCTATTCGAAACAAAAATTTCTCAACTGCTAATCCAATTGCAGGACCGTCGTATGATATACCCCATTTGGCCACGGGCGTACAATGGGATGATGGAGTTATAATGTTATAATGTTGGTAAAAGCGTTTGTACCATCCATGTTTACTGGTTGCTGGGGCATGGCTTGAGCACCTTGAATATTAAATTAAGAGTGTTGTACTGCAATAAAAGATGAATGTGCTTTTGCCTTCGATATCATTATGGGATCCCACTATTGCAATTGAGTACTTGGTTGTTCGAGACGTTTACTACCGAGAGTGGTGTAATTCGGAGCACTCGGAACACTTACATTTGCAGAATAAAATTATGGTTTCCGATAAAGAATTAAATCGTTAGAATTTGTAACGTGAGGTAACAGTATAGTTTCTTCAAATCTTACTCTCGGAGTGGGGTGATGCGATTCAACTACTTTCATAGCTTATGAGATGGTGCATTACTAAATTGCATGCTAGCATTCGTCGACATATGAGCTCCAGGAAATGTTGTCGATGATGATGCCATACTGCGACTGGCAGGTGAGAGGTGCCAACTTTCTATTAAGTTCGGCCACACTATCACTTTCGTTATTGTTATCTCTCGGTGACCTACGTGTCGTGGAGCTGGTATCGCTTTCGTCCTCTGAAGCCGAACACTCTTGCACCTGAACAGCTTCTAATACTGTCAATGAACTATCCAAAAGCACCACATTATTTTTAACATCATTAATGGACTGTAGTAAATTTCCAGCTGGTACCTGAACGATTTTAGATGTTGCTATGCGCTCGAGCCGACCACGAATATGATACAACCTGGAAATATATGCAAGAAATTCGATTTTTGCGCGATCGTCTGTAAGATTATCATAGAGCGAAGCCTGCTTTGATCTTAGTGGAACAACTAGATACTTCGCATCGTGGCGATTTCAGTGACGAAAATAAACTTTAACTTTAAATTGAAATTGGAATCGAAATTGAAATGGTGGTGTAGGATTTCAGGGCTGTATTTGTGTAGAATCTTTTAAAATGTTCTTGATTAGGAAAGTCAATTCTCATTCTATTTGTGTTGTGCAGATTGTACGTCACGCTACTCAAATAATTAACTATACGATTGCCGTATTCTTGGCACTTAACACACTGTAGCGGTCCAGAGATCATATATCTCATGCTTCCCTTTGTTTTTTTTATTATCGGGTTCTAATTCCAGACGGGATATTGGCTGTATCGGCACCCTTTCCCGATTTATAATATTAGTTATAGATTTAACACGGAAGTTTTTTTTTCAGTGAGAGCAGCTTGTATCTTGTTTGAGTCAACGAAGCTCTCAATTCCTTTTAATATCACAACCAAAGGCATAATTTTTTTTTGCACTTTAGTTGAGAATTTGTTAAGTCTGCCTTGGCTTCTCCAAATAAATTCCGAAATGAAAATGGAATTGAGCCATACAGTACTAACGAAGTTATAGCCTGTATTTGTGTTTTCCGTATTTGTGTTGCTTCGTTTCATGATTCTAACGGGGGTGGTTAATATAACAGGGCGGTAATACGGACGTCTGCAATAATTAACCACAAAGTCTCAAATGCGCTAATCTTAATTAAGAAAAGTTTAAACATAATTAGAGTTATATATTGTCAAAAACAGTGACTAGGATTGCAAATTCAATTCTTATGAAATTTTAATTATTAAGTCAAGCTAAAAGGATACGTATAAGCACCGTCATCAACGCATGCATACCCTTATCATTCGTAAAATCGGTAGGAGTAATAAACGAGCAAAACCAATTACGCCTATAGTCATGGCTAGTAAAAGGTCGAATGCTTATTATATTGTACGCCAGTTCCCAAAATTCTCCTTACAGCGCTACCAACCGATAATTTTATGGTACAGCTGATGCCGTATAAAATTGTTTTGACCTTTACTCAATGAAGCAACGCTAATTAAAAAAAATATTTTTGAAAGTATCACTCAAAAGTCGTGACATAAGAATTTAATTTGAATATTTAACCTCCCCTCTCCATGTACAAAAATAGGCTGAACATCAAATCATTCAGCATACGAAATTATATATTATTTATGCTCCAGCCATAATAACACTACAGCAACAAACAGTGCTTCAAATGAAAATGTGATTTTCATTATTTCCAGTGTCTCACTTGTAACTCATAATGTTGTTTTATGCTTTTTTTGCCATAAAATCTTTTCACTCTTGTACAAAGCTAACATAAAAAAGTCATCTTTGTATTTTTTTTTATTATTATTTTCATTTTCACGGAAAGAAAATTTGCGGAAAAAAATTTTCCCTTTTATTATTTTTTTTAATTTTGTTTTGTCTTTGCCTTTTTCTTTTCATCCACTAACATTTTCTTGTATACATGTGGAAGATAATCATTTTTCCATCAGGTTGTTATCTCGTTTATGGTAATATGTGTAGAGAGGAGGTAAAATATCTTTTATGTCTGTGAAATTGTTTGAAAATATTCAGGAATGTTTTATCTTTTACACATTTGTAATTAGATCTATTATAAGACGGATTTTAATCACTTAGTCGCCATTGGCCATCATACAGTAAAACAAATAAAATTAAATTGTAATTTGACGTGTAGGGGATGTGTGATCCTAAATGATGTGTGACCCTCCATGTATATTGTTAAAAGGTTCAAAATGGGATGAATGAGTTTTTTAATTTTAATGAATCTGCTTATATTTTTATTTTCTTATAGTTTATGTGGTTTAAAACCCAGAACCGTACTACTTTATTGCGTTTTTGGTTTTAGTATCACAACTAAGTTCACAAAACTAATAAACATAAAGCTTTTATATTTTTGTACAACAATAAAGTTTACTCCAGGTTAATTAATTTTTTGAGTTCTGTTTATGCACCTTTGGTTCTAATAGCATGCTCCATGCGGAATAAACAATAAAATTGTTCATCATCTAGTACTCATTTTAACACTTTAGCTGCGAAGCGTACAAAATAAAACTCCAGGGTAACTGTTTGCGAGAGAGCCTATAAGGTAACGGGAAATTTTACATTTATTGAGATTGGCGCTAAGATGCTACACTGAGAAAACACTTTAGTTGTGGCAACCGAAATTTATGCCTACCGAATTAAGCGGGTGTGAGAACCGCAATGAGATAGTTCTTGTTACATATATTTTCAGTTAACCGTACCAGTTTGAAGTTACTACAAATGAAAGTTTTGTTCTCTCTAAATATAATGCACTGTGGTAAATTATTTATTTGTAACCGCAAATGTGTAATTCAACCTTTGAACTAAATCGACTTCGTACAGTAACCATAGCGATTATTGCGCCTACTATCTTTCAGTTCTAACAACTTTTTGTTTTTAGATTACATTATTGATAATAAAAGATTTTCTGTTGGCAGAACTGAAAGTTATTTGATTTAAATCATATTTTTGCGTCCCTAAACGATAAACAAATAACTAAAATCGATTTATTTTGGAACTTAACCATTTATTTTTTGATTCAAACTATTAAATCGTTATTGTAAGCGACCACTTCGTTTAGCGCAACCCTTAGTTATATTCTATTCTTTTATTGCAAACAAACCTCCCGGAATAACCCGTAATTTAATAAAAATTATATACATAAAATAAAACATATTTTAATTAGTTTAAATAAAAGTTTATTTCAAAATTTTATTGTAACATTCAGATTTACAATAATTTTGTTATAATATTTTAAAATTATAAACTAATAGTCCCATATTACGTAATTTGCATCATTAGCGCATTGAGTAATCTAGGACGTGTGGTCCTGAATACTATAAAGATAATTTCTCTTAAAAGTACAAATAATTCCCAATCTTGTGGATACTTAGGTCAGGGTCCCTGATAAGAAATCAGAAGTAGGTCAACATGACTTTAATTGCGAATGCCAGTCATTTTTAAACAGAGGTGGCTTTTGTGTTGTTGGTTCAAAGTTGAACATTTCTATGCTGTATAAGATAGCAGAAAATTTCCAGCAGAAAAAATGTGTTTTTGCTATTCACCGCTAGAGGCAGCACTATCACAAAAAAGAAATTTTTCAGCTGATATTTTTTGAAACCAGCAGAAATTTTTTGAAATTTTTAGGCAAATTAATAATTCTGACCAGCTGAAAGTTTGATGAAAAATCAAATAATTAATGAAAAAGAAGAGAACATATAGATTTAAACGTTTTGAAACGAAAAAATTAAATTTTCTTTAAAGAACGATTTGTGGTTGTATAAGGACTCTTAATATATATTAAAATTATTATAACCATCATAATACAAATACAGGGCAACACAAAAAAACCGCCTACGTTGATAGCACTCCATTAATTTTTTAAGTCATTTTAATGTGAAATGTTTTCAGATTTTCAAAAAAAGTGTTTGAAAAACCCCCCTGTAACTATCCTGGGCTTATGTTTTTATGGTAGCTGAGATCATAATCTATATACATGAGTAACATAAGATTCAGAACTAGCGTCAGTAGCGTTCCATATTTTCTTGAAGTCATTTTAATGTGAAATGTTTTCAGTTTTTTAACAAAAGTGTTAGAAAAACCTCCCTGTAACTACCCTGGGCTTATGTTTTTATGGTAGCTGAGACCATAATCTATATACATGAGCAACATAAGAATCATAACTGTCGTCAGTAGCGTTCCATAAATTTTAGAAGTCATTTTAATGTGAAATGTTTTCAGTTTTTTAACAAAAGTGTTAGAAAAACCCCCCTGTAACTACCCTGGGCTTATGTTTTTATGGTTTTTAGTTGAGATCATAATCTATATACATGAGTAACATAAGAATCATGGCTGGCGTCAGTAGCGTTCCATAATTTCTTCAAGTCATTTTAATGTGAAATGTTTTCAGTTTTTTAACAAAAGTGTTAGAAAAACCCCCCTGTAACTACCCTGGGCTTATGTTTTTATGGTTTTTAGTTGAGATCATAATCTATATACATGAGTAACATAAGAATCATGGCTGGCGTCAGTAGCGTTCCATAATTTCTTCAAGTCATTTTAATGTGAAATGTTTTCAGTTTTTTAACAAAAGTGTTAGAAAAACCACCCTGTAACTACCCTAGGCTTATGTTTTTATGGTAGCTGAGATCATAATCTATATACATGAGCAACATAAGAATCATGGCTGGCGTCAGTAGCGTTCCATAAATTTTAGAAGTCATTTTAATGTGAAATGTTTTCAGTTTTTTAACAAAAGTGTTAGAAAAACCCCCCTGTAACTACCCTGGGCTTATGTTTTTATGGTTTTTAGTTGAGATCATAATCTATATACATGAGTAACATAAGAATCATGGCTGGCGTCAGTAGCGTTCCATAATTTCTTCAAGTCATTTTAATGTGAAATGTTTTCAGTTTTTTAACAAAAGTGTTAGAAAAACCCCCCTGTAACTACCCTGGGCTTATGTTTTTATCGTAGCTGAGATCATAATCTATATACATGAGCAACATAAGAATCATAGCTGGCGTCAGTAGCGTTCCATAATTTCTTCAAGTCATTTTAATGTGAAATGTTTTCAGTTTTTTAACAAAAGTGTTAGAAAAACCCCCCTGTAACTACCCAAGGCTTATGTTTTTATGGTTTTTAGTTGAGATCATAATCTATATATATGAGTAACATAAGAATCATGGCTGGCGTCAGTAGCGTTCCATAATCTCTTCAAGTCATTTTAATGTGAAATGTTTTCAGTTTTTTAACAAAAGTGTTAGAAAAACCTCCCTGTAACTACCCTGGGCTTATGTTTTTATGGTAGCTGAGATCATAATCTATATACATAAGTAACATAAGAATCAACGCTGGTGTGAGTAGCGTTCCTTAAATTTATTAACAAAAGTGTTAGAAAAAAAACCCTGTAACTACCTTGGGTATTCGTTGATGAGGTGCTACTGACGCCAGTTAAGAACCTAATGTTGCTCCTGTATAAAGATTATGATGTCAGCTGCCATAAAATCATAAGCCCAGTTTAGTTATAGTGGGGTTTTTCTAACACTTTTGTTAAAAAACTGAAAACATTTCACATACATATAATAACTAAAATTTTGTGGAGTGGTATAAAGGTAGGCGATTCGTTTTTTGTGTTTCTCTATTTGCTTTATGATGATTATGGTAATTTTAGTATATTTAAGAGTCCTTATACATACGCAAAACCTTAAAACATATATTTTCGCTTCTTTTTCATAAATTATTTGATTTTTCACAAAACTTTATGCTGAGAATTATGAAAGTTTTATTATTTTCTGCTTGAAAATTTCAAAAAATTTCTGCTGGTTTCAAAAAATATCAGCAGAAAAATTTCTTTTTTGTGATAGTGATGCCTCTAGCGGTGAATAGCAAAAATACATTTTTTCTGCTGGAAATTTTCTGCTATCTTATACAGCATAACATTTCTATTCTCTGGTTTAATTGTGCTATTGAAAAATATTTGTTTTTTTTTTCAAAACAAAAACTTGGTAAAACCAAAATTAAATCATAATGGCATACTCCACGTGATTAACCACTTGAAAATTTAGTAAAGTATTCCATATAGAATTTTATTTTATTCCAATTACCTGCATGTCATTTAAACTGACGTCATAATTATAATTTTATATTGCTTAAACAATTCTGACATGTTTGGGTGAAACCCAATGGTTAGTCCCAAAATTAATTAAACCTATTTAAAATACTAATTTTAATTTGGTAATTTCAAAGATAAATTGCTAGATGAACACAGTCTTAGTTGTAATTAAAAAACGCAAACCAGTCAAATCTTCTTTACACATGCGCTTCATTTTCTCTATATTATATTTGTAAAACCCAGCATTGAGTTGACGCCTAAATTGTGAGCCACAACAACACAAGGAATCAATTTGATTAAGTAATCATTAAACTTGATGCCTCCAATTTGTAAGTAGTTGATTTGTTCGATTAACGGTTTATATATTTATAAGTATTGTCTATAACTTGGAATGAGTTGAATGTCACTGTGAGAATCCAATGGATTGAGGCATTCTAAATTATCAAAATAAATTGAAATTGGAATACAAATCGTGTTGATTTCATTTGTTGGATTCATTTCCGGGACTTTTGCCGTCCAAAATACGGTTTGCATTATATTGCAAATTGTCGAATCTAAATGTTCAGTATATAGTTGTTCTGCTCTCTGATTAAATAAGTATTGGCGTAAGAGAATAATAATTATATGTACTCGACATTTGTGATATTATTCGTATTTCTATAACCTTGTTTATATTCTGTGTCTAATTTTACGTGTTCAAATTCTACTAGAATATTGATTTTCCTTACCTGATTTAAAATTTAGAATTCGGAATTTAGATAATCAGGACTAATAAGCGATTGCAGAATTAAAGACATTTCTTCTAAATTACGTGTGTTATAAAGAAAACATATTTAAATATCACGTCACTTAGGGTTTCCAGTACACGTTTCAACAAGATGGAACCTAATTTAACAGCGTCACCTCCACAAGAAATGGAGCTCGACATAAAATTTGCAACCGACGAATCGTTAAGTATCGGAATATGAATTTACAATTCAACGTTATTACGGAAACCGTCCAGTGAAGCATTATTCCTCACATCTGCAGAGTTTCCACTGGTATCTGTATAATGTTCATGATCTCTTCTAGTATGATACAAGTGTTTGTTTACGTTTGAATATGCTCTTTGCCAATCTGAATTGTCGCAAGAAAACAAACCTAATCAAATTTAAGTGAACAATTTTTAAATGATCGCCGTATTCTTTGAAAGAAACGAAATCATTTTTACAAGAAAAACAAATCCAATTCATTTTTAATACAAAATAATTGAAATCTACCAACTAATTTGTTAATTTTTGGTGAAGAGCTTTAATTTTGCACAGTTCAAATCATATTTTGTTGAAACAGAAAATATATATTGCTGAACATAGTTCCAGACAACTAAGCTTTCCGGACGATAAGCTAAATTTAGTGCCAACTATAGAATAGCCATACAACTTCTAACTGCTTCAAAAGGATTTTTAAAATAGTATTTTTTGTTACGTAAGCTGTTAGTTTATTCTGGGTTCCAACAAAAATTACTCTGGGTTGGTCACCTTGGTGGGATGCTAAAAGATTCCTTCTATATTGGTCAGCTTTCTCAATTGTCTATATAAAGAAAAACAATTTGAAAGAAATTATGTAAAAAGGTGTTATTTTGCACATTTATGGACTAAGGCACATTTCAAAACAGAATATAACAAAACATGACATCACAAAACAGTACATGGTGCGGAACAGGAACGATTTAAATAGTACGTCACAAAATAAAACATAGTGCACTAAAGTACATTGTACGGAACAGGACATCGCAAAACAGTCCATTGTAAGTGTACCCAAAAATGGATTATCAGTATGTGTATTATCAAGATTTACATGCTGTATGAGATAGCAGAAAATTTCCAGCAAAAAAAATGTGTTTTTGTTATTCACCGCTAGAAGCATCACTATCACAAAAAGGAAATTTTTTGAAACCAGCAGAAATTTTTTGAAATTTTTAAGCAAATCAATAATTCTCAGCAGAAAGTTTTATGAAAAATCAAAGCATTTATGAAACAGAAGAGAAAATATTTGTTTAAACGTTTTGAACCGAAAAAGTGAATTTTTTTTTCTAAAATTTTGAGAGCAAAATATACTAAAATTATCATAATCATGTTAATGCAAATACATATTGGTAGCACTCTGGGTATATGTTTTTATGGTAGCTGAAATCATAATCTACATACACGAGCAACATAAGAATCACAACTGTCGTCAGTAGCACTCCATAAATTTTTGAAGTCGTTCTAATGTGAAATAGCGGTGAATAGCAAAACCACATTGTTTCTGCTGGAAATTTTCTGCTATCTTATACAGCATAAGATTTACGCTGAGTTAACGCAATTAACGATTGGCTTTAATTTAAATTGAATAAATTAAATTAACAATTAATTAATTAAATTTATTAAATAAAAATTTTCCGTTTTGTAATATCCTGTTTTGTGACGTCCTGTTTTAGCACATCCTATTGCAAAATGTGCCGTTCCATATGGGACCCGGAAAGTAGTACTAATATTTATTAAATTAGGTCTTTTACGAAATACAATTAAACGGCAAATTTGTTTTCCCTTCGAGTAGCTAAGTCGACGGGGACTCTATGGAAAAATAAATTTGCGTAATTCGTTGAACCACATTTAATTGTGTTCCCTAAAGGATTTAATCGGTTTTAATAAAACGAAACTGTAGCAGGCTATTGATATCTGGACACACCTGATTACCTATGTAATAATATTGATTCGATAAGATATTTTTTTTTTCGTTCCTAATACGATTAATAATTGAAAAATATTTTAGTTAAACGAAAACGTTTAATATCAAAACAAATAGTTTAACATGTTGCAAATTTCTACGAAACCAACATGTTCATGATAGAAATTTCACCATCATTAAATTAGTTACACGTAAACCACACAATTAAAATTAAAAATTGAACTTCTCAGCCCATTACCGGAAAAAAAGTCATGATTTATCTAATATGCAACACTTACATCAAATTGAAAAATAAATTGTTCTTGCACTTCGATTTTCAAAACAACAATTTCAAAATGGGAATAAACAATTTCAAATTTGGACGAAATATTTTATTCAACAAGTATTTTAACAATTTTAAATTTTAGCAGGCTTTTGAAAAATAAAAGACAGCATTTTTTGTTAATAGTTTCATTCTTAATTAATTCATCCCTAAACATGTCTTACATCAAGAAAGTTGAAGCAGATAATACATATAAGGAAGCAAATATGGGCATTGTATAATAAAAACGAGGATTGGAGAATAGTTGCAAAAACTTTAGGCGTAATGAAATCAACTGTCTATCGATGGCTGAATAACCAACAAATACCCGCAGAGCAACGTGGTAGCATAGAAGAACTTTAAAACAACTGAGAGATAAATTCCAAAATAATCATCAAATTGTTGTTTCTACGGAATGTTTGAGAAAACACTTAGATGGATTACTGTATACGTTGAAAGACATTCGAAGAGAGCCAGAAAGAGCAAACATTGCTCGTTAACGGTCGTTCCAAAAAAGGAACTCGTTGCACTCACACTACAGCAGGCAGTCGAGGATCCAATATACATGTAATTGGATGTATACGTAATATGGGTTTGATTCATCATGAAATTAGAAGAGGATCATTTAAGAAACCAGAAGCAAAAGAATTAATACGTCGTTGTCTTCGGAACGCTCAAAATATATATAGAACTTCAATAGTAATGATGATTGATAATGAACCATTACATGCTGCCGTTGGGGAAGTATTCCTAGAAGGAGAATTTCTCATTGTAGGGATGACCCAATTTGTATAAAATATACATTTAACATTTAAACGAATGGTTCCCTGGGACCTAACGTGCCGTATCCGATCTCATCAGAAATCGATTGGACATACAGATTGTGTACTACTTGCGAATAAAAGTCCACAACCATTCGTATGTTAGGATTGGAACTATGGTGTCATATGTGTAAATGGCCGAATCATTGTTAAAAACACAATTTGCATTTATGGGTCCCGGGCACCTAATATGTAGTCATCGATTTATTCTAATTTCAATGCAACATGATGACGTCTATCTACAATACAAAATTGGCCATATGTGTATGACCTGTTCAGTTAATGCATGAACTACTGATTCAAATTAATGATCCCCAGGGAACACGAGTATCGGGACCGATCTTTTCCGATCTTAATGTGTTCTTACAAAAAGGAGGGGTTAATATGTTGTGACCAACACCTGACTTTCTTTTACCACTAGTGTACATACAAATCTTAAATATCCCACACTTGATCGTTGCTTAAATTTCAGAAAACCAACAAGGTAAGCTCTTGCTGATTCAAAATTTAATCTTTAAATTTATTTATTTGAAAAATTAAACTTTGTCGTTTTTTGTAAATGTTAAACTTTTCAACATCATCTGCCATTTCCGGTGCATAGACGTGCAAGGATTTTCCAATTAATGAGAGTATGAATTGCAAAAAGTTGATCCGCCTAGACTGCAGGTATGTCGAATTTCGGTGAAATAATTTTTTTTATATCAAAACTCGTTATTTCGGTAAAATTTAAAAAATGACAAAAAACGACAGAGCTCCTATGGCAAGTACCACTTCAGGTAGCCTAATTTCGGTCAAAAATCACTAGTATCTTCCAATTTATCCGTCTGGGCTGTAAAACCGAAACAGACATTTAGTCTACACATATTGAAACAGACAAACACACACACACACACACACACACACACACACACACACACACACACACACACACACACACACACACACACACACACAGACGAATGGGATATGATGCGGCGATATCTGGTACTTGTACTACTAAACTTAGCCTCTCCATCCCTGTTTTGCTTGACTACGTCCACGCTCGTGTCGAAGGTAACTCGATTCTATGAAGCTAGGCCGAGGCAGAAGTCAGAGGAGGTCACAAGTGCAAGTGACCTATTGCAAATGATGCGCTTAAGAGTTATGTGACCTAAATCCTGGAGCGTTTGTCTCACATTAATTGTATGTCATTTGATCTTGTTTTGCGTTCTAATTTCGTTTTCGTCCCACTTTCGATTTGGGTTCTGCTAGCTTTGAAGTGATAAAGCCTTATGCTTTTTCTAGAATGCGCAGAGTAAAAAAATTTAATAGGGCATTTAATTAGCCTAAAATTAACCTTTAATTTTCCAATTGTTTTTAAATCATTTTTTGATATGGGTTCTGCAACTTTTTCTAAAGCTGGTAGCACCCATCGTTTTCGTTGGAAGGGGTGGAGCCCAAAATTTTTTAATTGAGCATTTAATTAGCCTATATTTATTCATACTATCTTGTAATGTTATGCTGTATGGGTTCTGCTACCTTAAGGAACGTCAATTCCGCGTAATCGGAATACCGGTTAATAGGGACAGCCGGTTAATTGGGACAATTCATAAAGAACGGAAACAAAACCAAGCAAATAAATACAAATTTACTTCGCTTTTTCGAGACAATATTTCGTTTAATCGGGACAGTAATCATAGAAAAAAATCGACTAAAAGAACAAAAAACAATAAAAAATAACAATTTTTTGGAACTTCGGTTAATCGGGACAGCCGTTTAATCGGGACGATCCCGATGTGTCCCGATTAATAAGAATCTTTGTAAAGAATTTTGAGAACACTCAGTTGAACGATCATAGTAAACACTTTCCGTTGAATTCAACAATCAAACGTCCATCTAGAAGCATTAGGTAGCTTTTGTCACTCCACGCAACTGAAAATCGTCACAAAAGCTATGATTGAAATTTTGATTATAGACCAATGATATTTGAATTTTGCTCAACGACTGCTATGATAACTGATCCATCCCACTTGGTTAGTAAGTTCGGGATCCATTTCGTGATAAGAGTTGTCGTGCTCAATACTAAATTCGAATCGACCGTCAGCGTCTATCTTGTAGTGCGAATAACGTATTGTTTCGAGTTACCGTGAAAGTGTACCGAGTTACCGTGATTCTAATCCGATTTCGTGTTGTTTGTTTTAAATAATTTACCTTAGCTCAGAAAAGGTGTTCAGATAATTAGTCAAACTTAGATTTAACAATTAAAAATTTAACAAATAATTCTTAAGGATGTTTTTGAACTTGTCCTTTGATAAACTAAAGTCAAATAGATCGTCGACGATGTCGAAAGATTTAGACGACCTATTAATGGGGTTATTTTCTCCTTAGTTAAGGAATGGTGTTCTAGTGTTAAAAAC
Source organism: Nephrotoma guestfalica (assembly GCA_963691935.1). Classification (NCBI taxonomy): domain Eukaryota; kingdom Metazoa; phylum Arthropoda; class Insecta; order Diptera; family Tipulidae; genus Nephrotoma; species Nephrotoma guestfalica. The sequence continues at coordinate 82,533,819 of OY829914.1, read as the reverse complement.
TCATGGTTTCGAAATGATCTGCAAGGCACATGAATTGATATGTTTTCCAAAATGTGAGCTGAATCAATGTGACCAAACAAAACGTTACCAATAAAAGCCGCACCTAACGACTAGAGAAGTCGTTTATTTTCAAGCGTGCATATTTTGTAATCCGTGCAGCTTGTTGAGTACGGAGATAACCGAGCCAAATTTTCATATAATGGTAAATTGTGGACGTAATCCCAGTCACTTTTCTTTAACAAGAAAATTAGAAACTTGGTTTGAATATCTTTAAATTCACCTGTTTAAATTCAACTGGTATTTTCGACAAATGTAACACATACATTTATGATCTCATGACTCTTTGCAATACTTCGTTGTTGACTTTGTATGAAGTAATTAACAGATTTCTCTTACGATGGAAATGCATGATTTTGCATTTCTTAATATTTAAGTAAAGCGAGTTTCGATCACACCACTCACTTAATCTATCGATGTCTTCTTGAAGTTTCTTCGTATCTAGCATTCCACTGACAGTTCGAAAAATTTCCACGTCATCAGCAAATATGAGCACGTTTGAGTTTTTGATTATCTCGGTTATTTGATCTATGACAACAATAAATATCTACGGCCCGATGTGAGATTCTTGGGGAACACCAGACGTAACTTCCATAACGTTTGATTTCTCTTTTCCCATTAGTACAAATTGTCGCCGGTTTGATAGATAAGACTTGATCCAATTTATGCACTCGAGTGAAAACCCAAATGCGCATACACTCAGGAGTGCTTTTTGATGGCAGATGGAATCAAATGCTTTACTGAAATCCGTGTACGCTACATCAACTTGATGATGGTTTTCTACCTCATTAATTATTTTACTGGTGAATTCAACCAGATTAGTTGATGTGGATCGGCCAGGCATAAATCCGTGCTGGTTTATTGATATATGGCGTGCAATTGTGGATTTAAAGTTGTTGCATAAAACTAATTCAAACAATTTTGGAATTGATGATGTAGTTGATATTACTCTGTGGCATGTAATGTCGTCTCGGTTGCCCGACGCCCCGGTGCTTAAGGAGTGGTTGAATAGGTAACATAATGGAATTACTAAAATGTCAGCGTACGCCTTCAGAATAGAAGAGGGTATGTTGTCAGGACCACCACCGTCTCCAAATGGATGATGACGGATGACGCTTTGTAAAATGTCGAAGATGTAATTGGGAACTCCGTACAGTTACTATGTAAAAATTTCGAAGGATCAACAGTAATCCAACGGGAAGATAGCGCTCTTTCATACTAAGTTGATATATTGAATGAAATATTTAAAACCCATTTGATGTTGGTAGATGTTTGTTCACATGGTGGTTAACATCTAAAGTAATTGTGAAAGGCTCATCTTTTCGTTGTTGCAAGTAACCTACTAAAGTTTCTAGAGTGTAGAATAGATCACTAAAATCAGTTTTGGATTGATGATTAACCACAAAAACATATTTACTCTCAATTTTATAAACTTTTGCAACTGCATGGACGGATTTAATGTAGAAGTTTTATAGTTTAAGCCCGTTCCGCGACAAGTGTTTCTTAAGATGACAATTTTTCAATTTTTCTTCTAAGACAACACAAATTAAAATAGTTGAAGTTACTAAGTGTTTACCGTTTATCCAGGTTGAAATCTGAGGTTCAGCAAGCAAGAATTTTTTAGAAGGAATATTTTTAACAAAGTCAGCCTTGGAGTCTTGGAGTAGTTTTCGGAATATGAAACTGGAACGGTTGCGGAACGCGAAAATTACTTGAAGCCAGCATTGACATCACCAACCTCACCCGTAGTACGTATTTTGAGACCATCATTGAAGTTATATGTTGCTCGGTTTACACGTGTTTAAGTTATTGGCTGTTGTTCTTGTATTCCGAAAAAAAGATTGCTTTTTTGAAAACTCAAATTCCTTTATAAAACGACCCTTTAGCCAAACATCAGAATTTATCAGTAAATCAAATTGTAACTTATCGGTACTGATCCGGTAAGAGACGTAATCATTTGCTTTCGGAATGATTCGAACCGCGTTTAAATTGACGATTTCTGAAAATCATTAAATTGCTCAATATTTTGATGTTCATTCGCTTCCACAGCTCATTCTATAAATATGTCGGTTTAGGACGAATGTTTTTTAAATGCGGAACACTAACATCTTCATAGGGGATTAATTTCATGAAACTTCTATGCGTCCAAGTGGCGAAATTGAATTTTAAATTCTCAAAATCATTAAATTGCTCAATCTTTTGATTCTCAATCGCTTCCACAGCTCATTCTATAATAGTGTCGGTTTAGGACGAATGTTTTTTAAATGCGGAACACTAACATCTTCATAGGGGATTAATTTCATGAAACTTCTATGCGTCCAAGTGGCGAAATTGAATTTTAAATTCTCAAAATCATTAAATTGCTCAATATTTTGATGTTCATTCGCTTCCACAGCTCATTCTATAAATATGTCAGTTTAGGACGAATGTTTTTTAAATGCGGAACACTAACATCTTCATAGGGGATTAATTTCATGAAACTTCTATGCGTCCAAGTGGCGAAATTGAATTTTAAATTCTCAAAATAATTAAATTGCTCAATCATTTGATACTCAATCGCTTCCACAGCTCATTCTATAAAAGTGTCGGATTAGGACGAATGATTTTAAGATGCGACATACTATAACATTAGAATACAGGATCAGTTTCATGAAACTTCTATGCGTCCAAGTGACGCAATTGAATTTTAATTGTTTTAAAATTTTAATCTTTTGATGCTCAATCGCTTCCACAGCTCATTCTATAAAAGTATAAAAGTGTCGAATTAGGACGAATGCTTTTTGGGCTGCATACTAACATTAGTATACAGAATCAGTTGCATGAAACTTCTATGCTTCCAAGTGGCGCAATTGAACTTTAAATTCTTAAAATCATTAAATTGCTCAATCTTTTGACATAAATATTGTCACTCTAAGGAAAATTGTTTACAAGTGTTTTACAAAAACAATTCAAATTCAAATCTTTTGATGCTCAATCGCTTCCAAAGCTCATTCTATAAAAGTGTCGGATTAGGACCAATGCGTTTCAGATGCGGAACACTAATATTTTCATACAGAAACTGTGTTCCGCATCTAAAAAGCATTTGTCCTAATCCGACACTTTTATACTTTTATAAAATGAGCTGTGGAAGCGATTGAGCATCAAAAGATTGAGCAATTTAATGATTTTGAGAATTTAAAGTTCAATTGCACCACTTGGACGCATAGAAGTTTCATGGAATTGATCCTGTATGAAGTTGTTAGTGTGCCGCATCTATAAAACACGTTCGTTCTAATTCGACACTTTTATAGAATGGGATGTTCAAGCGAATATGTACAATTAGTTTGTGTATTTTAATAATCTTACCTTTGCATACTGAATATCTTTATCTAGTTTATTATGAAGCTACTTATTTTTATAAAATATTAACATTATAGCTATTAATGGAACGACAGAAATTCTATGATTTCTCTTTAGTTATTATGTAGCGGCTATAGTTTTTGTGGAATGGGTGTAATTCTCGGGCCGATAGTGACCGGATAGTTAACTTTCGCTATAGTGATAGCCAGGCTAACTTTATTTTCTGGGGTGATAGTAATCTCCTGGGATGAAAAACTTTCGTGATAGTTTAGTGTTATCATCGTCGCTTCGTGGGATGAATCGTGGGCTAACTTTATATACATGAATTTTTCATCAGTTGCAGATGTGTGAATTCTGATGATAAATATCCATCTTTGTGGTTTTACCACTCTAGTTGTTTCAAGGTCATTTGTCGAAACAGTGGGAGATGTTTGGATACAGTTTTCAGATTGAGAAAGAGGTACCGTGGCTTCTACGTTAGTTTCGTTTCGTGTTGATTGTGTCTCAGAAGTCGGGCTCGAAGTTAGCACTAGTACTGATGCAGATGGCGATAGTTTTCCCATACTGGATGTTTTGTCATCTATAACATTCATTTGTTTGTTATTCTGGGCAAACATTTCATGTTCATGTCGAGTAGGTGGTGTAACTTGTGCAATGAATCTAGATCTTGTTTTCTCAATTATCATCAATAATTTGTTAAATTCGATTACATTGAACCATAATAAATAATGACACTAATCAGAATATTTTATATTTATTTCCAGGTATGTACAAATCTTCAAGCACAACTTTTAAGTAAGCTTTTAACTTTTGGTATGTATACAAAATATCGAGTAAATACAAGTCATTTAGGCGTTATGTCATTTATGACCAAATAAAGCAAATTGTCTTTATATGTTCAGCCTGTATGACGGCTGAATACAATATTTGTTTGATCTCGAATTTATTGTAAATTCGTTTATACGTAATGTGCATAGACGAGTTCGTTATAAATGTACATATGTATGTGTGCAGTTGTGTACTTCACGTTCAATTGCAATCAAATTATACAGATTAGATATAGTTGATTAGAATCTAACAATATAACTAAATATGAATTTTATCAGTATTACCCTAAATAAAATGTTGGAGATTCTATTGTATCTAAGAGAAAAGCGATTCAAATTTTCATTTTTATCGTCATATTTACATTCAAAACACGAAATCCGATTTTTTTTTTTGAAAATTAGATAAGACTATTCATTCAATAGATTATTTTATTTTTGATGTTGGTACCTAAATATAGAATATACATTATGATTTTATATAATATGTATATATAGTACAGGGTGTACCAGTAAAAAATTTTAGAGTGAGGAAGGTTGCTTTACTTTGCCGCTAGAATTTTGGAACCTGTCCGTCTGAATCGTTGATTGATTGAACTATAGCTGGACTAGGTATTGGACATGATGTGTTGAATAATGTCAGTCCTAGTCTGTTTATACATTACAAGAGGGAAGATATTTTTAGGACGGAACAACCAGGTTACAGACACTTAGTGATCGTACGGCACAAGGTAATACAATTCTAATCTACAAGTATAGTAAGATGTCGAAAAAGACCAAGTTCTAAATGGCTAAGATAAGAATAATTAGAAAGTGTATCATTTTAATTTTGGGTACTGTTGTCTAAGTCTTTGTATAGCCTTACTGTAACCACCCAAAAACAATATCAATCATTTTCGGCAAATCATGTTCCTAGGAGAATTGCGGGCTTTCCCATTATTTTTTTGTAGGAAAACATTAATTTTTAAGGGTAACTTAATTACAAATAAAGCTAACGAAGTGTCAAACACACATTATATATAATGATAATAGTACATCGAAAACAGCCTATGTATCTATTGTAAAGCTGTCAGAGTATTGAACTACTCCACACCTCTAAAAAAATGATATTTTGGGTTAGTGATAGTTTATATTTTGGAAGACGATAATTATTACAATTCCGAGTAACTCTGTTGGTTAATTCAAGTTAGTCGTTAGATCAACATTTGATTTTATGATACCAAGTTTAAGTTTGTAGATTGTAATAACGTATTCAAACTCTATGAGTTTGGTAATTGGTAAAATCTTCTCGTTATAAAGTAATTTGTTGATGTACGAGACGGTAGATGTCTTATATCTCTTAGCGATTTGTTTTGTAATATTTGAAGGTCATTTGGTAAATATTTGTAAATTTACATCCAGAACCCCATATCTGGATTAAATAAATTAGATGCGAATGAAGATAACTGAAATACAAATTGTATGTCAGTCGTTCCGGAATATATCGGGCCTTCCGTCTTAACACTCCTACAAAAGGAAAAATTTTCATTTTTAAGGAATTAACATGATTCGTCCAAGATAGATGAGAGTAGTGTTTCTGTGTTCCCGCAATTTAAATTTCTCGAGAAATCCAAAATCAATCTCCCGGGAATTCTCGGGAAACACTATACGAAAAACATTTTACACACATCATATCTACAGTAGAAAAAAATCTTAAAATAAACATTTATTATCAGAATTCAAATTCATATCAAATATTTTAATAATATTTGGTTAAATTCACAGCGGTTTGTAAGTTAATACAGTAATTCATTAATACAATGATATAGTAAAAAAAAAAATCGAAAAAACAACGCATCTAATGATGAATCCGATAATCGGTTACTTTTATTGTTACAAAATCATTTGCCTTAGAAAAATTACGCTCATTTTGCATTGATGTAGGCTTTATTGATAGCAGCGAATCAAACAAGAATTGCAACGTGTCAGTCCTTTTTCCAGTGCTTTCAAAAATGCGTATTTCTTTCGCCAGAGTTCGAAAGCAGTCATCGTTGTTTTTCGATACAGCTGTTGTTCTAACGCCAAATCAGACGTGGTGAGAATATCCGAATCAGTATTAACTGGTACTCAACGTCACTGTCTATTCCGTAGCTTTGTTCTTCATTTAAACGAACGAGATATGTTGAAAAAGCTATACTTTTCTTTAAGATTCGATGACTGTGGATTATGTAGAAACTTTGTGAGAGATACATTAGGTTTATTTTGTTTTAATCCATGCGATATTTTCTGGGGCCGAAGCACTCCCTGCAATTCCTGCAATTACTTTACGCAATTCCTCCCAAATCGAAGAGGTACGGCTATAGGACCGATTTAAGTTACCATCTGCGCATTGCATAGCTCCATACCAACCTATAGTACTGGACATGATAGATGGGTCGGCCCATGAGTTTTGCAACCAGATAGGGGGTCGTAGTCATGTTCGTTTTAATCACAGGTCGTAATCTGTTGATGAAAATTTCCTTTAGCATCCTCCCCTGGTTTTTTTCTTCTTTTTGCCAATCCAATTTCCAGTGTACTAAGTAACTCATTACTTAAATCGTTATTTATTTTTTCGAGGCTACTAAATAAAAATTTTAGAGCGCACTCAGCAGTTATTAATGTGGCATCTTGTCTACTAAGACAGGTTATGGTTATTGAAAGTGGTTTTAACGTTTCTAATAACAATTCTGCTATTTTTATATTTTCATCGTCCAACATATTCTCTAATTTTAGATCTCGCAATGCCTTCTTAATTGAATGCTGTAGTCGTAAAAATCAATCTAACATAATCTCTAACGTATTTCACCGAGTTTTACAGTCTAAATTCAGTTGTATTGGTTTTTTCTTGTCAATGGTCACATAGGTTTATAAAAATGCATTCCGAACTGGAGACTGCCTAAAACAATTTACGATTTTTCGTATGGCATTTATTGATGTTGCGATCGTTGGCCGTATACAATCATCAGGCGTTTCATCGTCATCAGTATCATTATCAGATTCAGTACCATACGATTGTGATGCTTCAACTAAACTCGAATGCGAACCATATTTTTTCACATATAAGACTTTTACAACTGCTAAGTGAATGCCATGGTTATAGCAGAGATACGGAGGAGAGAGTCTTCCAAATTTTTGCATTACTACGGCACCAACTGACATAACACACATTATGTCTGAACACATTTGTGTTCCGAATGAATTCAATTTTTCGATTACTAGACTTAATGCAGTCTCTGCTGAGCAACTTCCCATTGGAATAAACCCCAAATTATCTGAAAAATTGGAAAATTTCCATAAATGATTAAATGAAAATCCATCAATTGCTACCATTTTCGAAACTACTTTGCCCATTGAAGGGTGCTGGTGCGCTGTACAAATTTATCTAATTTCTGATAGTTATTATCGCTCTTTTGACGCTTTGTTTGATAACTAGAACTTCCAGCTTCGGGTTCCTTTCTCTTTAAATTGTGAATGGTTGTTAAGTGTTTTTGTAGTCCACTACTCGAATATGCTTTACACATTAAGGGTTTTCCACATATATTGCATGTCGATGATTCATTATTTCGTTTAGTGAAATGTTTGCAATAGTCTTCATTTTCATTGATATTGTTCATGTTAACGATCTGAAAAATTTATATTTATTAGAGAAGAAATAGACAATTTCAAAAAATTTCGGGATTTTTTTTCGGGAAGAAACACTAGATGAGAGTTTATTTTGAGACCTAAATAGGTAATAGTTTGGACTTGTTTGATGCTTGAGTTCTGAACAGTTATTTTATTATATATATTTGCCCGTTGCTTTTGTAGATGGAAAGTTAAAATTTGTATTTATGAAAATTTAGTATCAGTTTGCTATTGTACAACATTTCAAAATTTCCTGTAGATCCGAATACATTTAGTGTTTTAGTACAATATCGTCCGCAAATATTTGTATTTTACAATATAATTAAATTTCAAATTTATCATTAATCTAAATTAAAAATAAAATTGGACCTAGAATCGATCCTTGGGGGACACCACAATGTAAACTATGTTTCCTAGATGTGCAGTTGCCGATTTTTACATATTGCAATCTGTTAGATAGACAACTATCAATTAGTTTGATAACACTATCGTGAAATCCATAGTAACTTAGTTTCCGTAAAAGAATATGGTTGGTGATTGTGTAGACATCAAATGCCTTCATTAGTTCGAGAATCATGCATGCAGTGGCTGTTCGGTGCTCTATATGCCACTAAAGAGTTTCAATTAAATTCAGAGTAGGCTACACTGAAATTTTGGTCTTGCAGAATCCAAATTGGTTTTAATGTATGATTTTGTACGCATCTAAGATTTACTATTCGGGTGATGAAATGGGTCGATAATTTCCCACTGACCACCTATCTCCACTTTTAAAAATTGGTATTACTCTTGCAATTTTCATAGCGGATGGAAAATGTTTCTCGTCAATCCACTTGCTTATTGACTTAGTTAATAATGGTGTGAACATTGGTTTGGTCATAACCCATTGAAGTATTTGTTTCAAAGTTATCAATTATATTTTGAATATCATTGTCATTTTTAATGACCTAAGAGTAATATTTATATTTTGGGTGGGTCAATACAGTGATTGAAAATTTGTTGGATCATCTTTCGTAACACTTACCCTTACATTACTAAAAAATTCAACAAATTGGTTAGCCACAATCGACGAATCATTAGTAAGGACGTCATTCAATTAAATCTGTTTTAAGAATTGTTAAGAATTTGACTCACAAGCATCCACATGAATTTTGGATTGGTCATGTTTTCAGTAACGTATAACTTCTTATAAAAAACAACACGTTATTTAAATAACGCTTTAGACGTTTTTAACGAATTCAAGAAGAAATCATTATTACGATATTTTTATGTGGCTTGTAAAATGTATCTCTTGAGTTGGCCAATTGTTTAAGTTCCGAATTAAACCAAGGCTTTTTATAAGAATTTTCTTTCGTGTTGACAGTAATCTGTTTAGAATACGTTTTACTTAAATCCATGAAGTATTCGTAAAACGTATTAAAGTCAATCGTGGTTAGGCTTATGCTATCTAGACTAAGTTTTATAATTTTTTCATAGTCAGGATAATTTTGGTAAATGTTAAATTAGAAGTTTTTTTTAGAAATGACAAATTTTGCCAAAATATACCTATGATCATTGAGATGTGTTCCTTCGTCAAAAACATGAAATGTGTTTTGTAAACTAGATAACACATGATCAATTAATATACAAGAATTTCCCTGGAAACGGGTGGCATATGCTTTTGATATCTTATTTATTCTGTTAAGACCATTTATTTAATATGGATTTGTAATTAAATATGTGTGTGTCAGAATCGTTCAATAAATTAAAATTAAAATCTCCTGCTATAATTGAGTTTTTATGTCTAGATGTTATTCTACCTAAATTAGTTAAGAAATCTGCAATTGAAGTGTGAGGTGGTCGATAAACGCATATTAATGCAAGATTTAATGATTTGCGAAATAAAACAACGAATCCATTTTCTTGAGACATTTTTTTGTGAACGAGTTGGAACTTAATATTAGTATGAACAAAAAGAGATATACCGCCACCATTTCTATGTCCCTAGTAATGTGAAAACCATTGTAATGAGGAATATTATAGCACTGGGTCTCTGAATCAAATAGAAAGGTTTTAGTTAAGATAATGATTAATATTTATGTAGAGTAAATTTAATGAGAAAACATGACTAGTTTCCCGAATAAATTTGTGTAAAGATACGAGTAGAATGTGCCTGTTTTCTTCATTATCACCCATTATTATCCACTTAATAATACAAAATTGGATAGTAGTATTGATCAGGGATTTTAAGGTAAGTTTTGGACAAAATGCTAGGATCTGTTCATTCTGGACTAAACTTGGCCATTTCATTACCAATCCCTTTGAAAATTTAAAAATGTTTATTAATTAATTTTCAGTTTTTGTCCAATATCTCAAAAATTTCCACTTGTAACCAATACTTTCGGTCGTTTTTCTAATAGATTATATCATACTGAAACTACGAGGAAAATTTTGAGAAAATTTATGGATTAGAATTTTCACTATAATATTTCGATTTTCTGCGGCCATATAAGTTATTTTCAGTTTCTGGCCAATATCTCGAAAACTGCCACTAGTAGCCAATACTTTCGGTTGTTTTTCTAATAGCTTAGATTTTACTGAGACAACAAAATAAATTCTCTTTTGTGATGGTACTGCCACTTGCGGCGAGTAGCGAAATCTTTATTTTCCGCTGAGAAATTTCCGCTATCTTATACAGCATCACTACAACGTGAACCATTTACGTTAAGCCAATATGGTTTCGCATTTAATTTTGAGACTACTATATACGTAAAAGTAATGAGACTTACAGGAGTATTCAAAGCGATCCATAATTACTTAGGCCACCCTTTCCAATCTCACGTCGCAGGATTAGTGTAAATAATTGCTGATATTACGGTAAGATATTTAACATACCATACACAAGCAATGCCGATCAGACATCAAACGCATCTGACTAAACGATTGCAGTGATAGGTGAAGACCAGGACACCGAATTATGCAATTTAATTCCTCAAGTAAAATCGAGCGTTACGATTGGCGAAGTTTTATTGCTTTTCGTGAAAATCTTTCATGCAACAACGGTAGAAATCTCGCTGCTTGTCGAACAAAAAATGATTGGTAGTTAAATAATACTTTTAGGATGAGTTCAAGGTTTATTTTAAAATGAACCGCAAGAACATTTTGACAGTAACATGGTCGAGATTAATAATACTAACTGAACTTGATGTTGCCTAATCTGCAAAAGAATTTACTATTTAAAATTGCGACTTGGCTCCTGAAAATTATATATTGATGTAAGTCCAATCAGACTTAATTCAATTCGCCTTAAAATGCACTTGTAAATATTTACTTTACTTGTTTTAGTGCTCTGTTTCTCAAAAATTTAGTAATTTCGATTTGTTGCCAAGATCATCCCTAAGGTACATCATTACCTTATAAAAACATGGGTTCTAATTTTTTCAAATGCGGAGTAAAAATGAAATTTTTCATCTTGCAATGAGAACCAACACATTTAGTTTCGAGATTGTCGACATATTTTTTACATTCTCTACATTTTCGACGCCATTTTATTAATTCTCTACATACATTGTCTACACAGTAGAAAATACGGCACAACGCTGCTGTTATTTACAGCATTTTAATAAACATAAAACCTAATAGTGAAAATTTAGTTCAACAGGCATAATCCCCAAACCGCTCCACACAACACGATGCATTAAACCTCTCACTTACGGAGAGCCAGGCGTATCTAGTATTCTAGCCTAGCCATACACTCCCCACACTTCTTAAAAAAAATGTTGATAATTTTCAAATTACTTTAGTCTGCTAATGAGTAATGACTGGATTAATATAAGAAATGATTTAAAATGATTGAGACGTGCAGAATATGAAACATAGCCAGATTAATTTCACCATTATTATGATTACCAACCCCATAATTATGATAATGTGTTTATACAGCGTTCTGATGTACTACATCATTGGCACAACTCAAAACTTTACTCTTAAGAAGCAAAAAATATAAATTTAATTGAAATAAATTTTCAAAAATTCTTTAATTAAATTAAAGGTGTATAGATATAAATTAAAATCATAAATTTGTATTGTTTTTTGTTGTTGTATCAACTTTTTTGCAACGAAAGAGAAAATATTTTTTTTGACATTGATTGATGGTGATCATTTTCCTCCCTATCATTATTTTTTCAATCTATATATATATATATATATATATATATATATATATATATATATATATATATATATATATATATATATATATATATATATATATATATATATATATATATATATATATATATATATATATATATATATATATATATATATATATATATATATATATATATATATATTGTCTAGATTAGATTAAATAGCATAAAACAACGACGCTACTGTTTCATAAGATACGAGTACGAGTATATGGAACAGCGTCAACAAGAAATATTCAACTTAACAGGAAAAAATAAGAGAAATGATAATATGATGCTGATTTTGATATGATTTCATCAAGTTGTCAAACTAAAAAAAAACTGAACGAAATATAAATGTACACTACCGTCTGATAAGAATCAGTTTCCATCTGCGTCTAGTCATCTCATCATCATCACCAAGAAGAAGGAAGCGCTATACCCCGAAAATAAATTATTCAATATAAAATTTCATACATATTTCGTTTTGAATATGCTAGCTTGGCGTGGCTTAGACAAAATAGAACAAACTGCAAAAAAAACACGTCGGTATATATAATGAAATAGTTTCGTTCTTCTACATTATTTACCATGTAATATGACAGAGCGTCTAGTCTAATGCAGGTGAGAATAAAACCATCTTTCATTCTTATACACAAACATTTATATTACTTGCCGTCTCTACGCTAGTCATATATGGTCAAACTGTCGTCGTTTAATTATAATTCATAACGTGTGCAACGTAAGTACTTGCATTTTATAAAATAAAACGCAATTAAATAAATTGTTACTGTTTGTAGTTATTACGATTGATGGTACAACAATAAAATAATTAATGATAATCAGGTAACCTACTAAATCAGTATTTCGGCTCCGGTACAGATTTAGCTCCGTCCAACGATTACTCTGTGTCGATATACCTTACATTGTACCGCACTTTTAGTTAGTCTAATTATCTACAACCCCATAAAAATGTTATAGTTAAAACCACTTTTCGTAAATTATTCGTTCCACATGTTGGTAAATTGGTAAATGTGTAGTTGTTTCGTATCTCGTTTAGATATAAAAAATAAAAACAGATTGTAACTTATATCATTGTATCTATCTGCTTGTTGCTGCTTTTTTACATCTTTCGTATTTACCATAAGCCAATTTAATAATAAAATTGCATCATGTATTTTCTCGGGATACAAGTATTTTGTTATACATATCTCGTGTTATGCAGACAAATTACAACAAAAACTATTTAAATTTCATAATTATGCACTTGAAACCAAAGTTGTTGAGAGAGAGAGAGAGAGAGGAATAAAAGCTCAATTTATTTCTGCTACATGATGTAATATTATTTTATTTCCATCATCTGGAAAAACTACCAATTTTTTTCGTGCATATACATTATTTGTGCAGGATGGTTCAGTGGTACGTGCACCGAATTCGTTGTGTAAATTATTGATCCGACTCAACAGGTTATTGAACATCGAACATCGTGCGTTTTGCGTTTCTAGAAATCTCTAGTGCACTAGAGCTTGAAATGGTGCGCTTAAGAAAATTAAAATAATCACCTCATGTACGATCTACATTTGAATTCAATTCCAAATTAAAAATTGCGTCACCCAACTTAGCATAAATATAGAATTTTATTATGCATTAATGCCAACTGCACCTTATGCTACTCGGAGTGTATACCACACCATAATTGTTTAAGCCATTCAGTTAGAATGTAATACTGACCGAGATTGCAGGATTTTTGCATCGGTTTTCTTCATACTGAAACCCGATGCAGGAGGCCTAATCTATGTTTTCGACATGCTACATACATTTCTAATGAATTCTATACCTACTCAAAAGGAGCTCGGAGTTGACATTGGTTTCCTTGATAAAGGAATCAGATGTAAGCCTAATCTATCTACATCGCTCGTTTCATAAAGTTTCAATTAATTCTACTCACCCTAAACGTGCCGGAGGTGTAAACCACTCGATAATTCTAAAAACCGTTCGGTTAGCACGCAATACTAAATAAGGTTGCAGAATTTTGGCATCGGATTCTTTCATCTCACAAATGAGATGTGGGCCAAATCTATCTACTTGGGAAATTTCAAATGAATTCTACCTACCCTTATTGTGGATGTGGTTAGATCGTATATCACTCCAAAATTCTTCAAGTGGTTCGGTTTAGGCAACTTTCATAAAGACTAATGTATTATACCTACCCTAATGGAGCTTAAAGCGTATGCCACCCCAAGTTCTTTAACCCAATCGGTTAACGCGTAATACTAAACCAAGAAGGTGAATTTTCGTAACGGTTTCCTTTATAATGGAAGCGTATTTAAGCCTAGTCGATCTACTTAGCAAGCCATTTGTTTAGCACGTAATACTAAACGGGTTGCAGGATTTTGGTAGTATACACTCCAGGCGCCATTAGAGTAGATAGAATTCATTACAACTTCATGAAACTTTCATAGCATCCGATTTGTTATTTTTTTTATAATTAAGCCGTATTGGCCTTATTTGTAGGCAAATTATTGGCAACATTGTTTTAAAATTTAAAATTTATGTTCATTATAATTTCTAAAATTTCCAAGAAGCGCCTAAATGATTACATTACACACACACGCACAAAAAATGTATTTTTAGGATGAACTTAGTATAAACACTTCGGTGAAGCTAGCTTGATTGAAACTTTCTAGTCAGGTCAGCAACTTTGTTAAAAAATGTTGTATTTCTATTTTGAGTTTGAGTGAAATTTGTAAACGGGCTTTAACACACCTTCGCAGAGAATCGGACTCAGGTTCAATTGCTTATCCAGCCAGCCTGATTGGAACTTTCTAAATAGGACAGCAAATTTCCTGCGAATCTTTATATTTCCATTTTGAATTTGAAAGTGGTATGCGGCTATTAACACGCCTTCCCAGAGATTTGGGCTCCGGTTCCGTAAACACCTCAGATAGCTTGTTAAATTGCTCATATCTCTATTTTGATTTTGAGCGGAAATGGTAAACTAATGGTCGGTTTAAAAGCGCGCTTCTTTGTAGATTTGGACTCAGAGTCCGTTAGCACCTCAAATTCTCCTCCAGAATTGGTCAAGATTTTTCCTAGGACGGCTATATCTACACATGCGTTATGCACAAAATCTGTTAAAGTAGATCAACTATGTAAGAAAAAGTCGTAGTTTTCTAGCCACAATGTTTTGACTAGAAGTATATAACCTGATAAGACTAGGATTCACTGGTGGCATACTCCGTATCAGCCGGAATTTGGAATAGAAAACCCTTAATTCAACCCTATATTTAAAACTTAAAACTTAAATGTTTTAAATGAAATCACTTCATGACTTGAAATGAACATTCAGATCAAACTTCATGATTGTGCCTACTCCTCATCAGCCAGAACCGTTGCATTTCGGGATCAGCTGTTATTATCAATTGGGAACTAAAATGGTTTATGAGTATATTGGTAGTCGATATGATAATTTGTTCATCATGATTTGTGATTTGGAAATCCATGGATCTGAAATTTCGGAGGTGTTTAAGTTGTTTATAACGTTAAGTTCGGACTGTATTCGTGAGAGTGCATCCGCGTTGGTATCCTTTGCACCATTTTTGTATACGATTTCGTAATCGTATTCCTCCAGTTTTAATCTCCATCGAACCAATTTGGAATTTGGTTCTTTGAGATTGATAAAACCATGTCAGTCAGTGGCTTATGGTCTGTGACTTTTTTAAAATTTTTGGCCAAATAAGTACGGTCGAAAGTACTTAGTTGCCCAGACGATAGCTAGAAGCTCTTTCTCTTTAGTAGAGTAGTTTTGTTCTGTGACCGTTAAGGTTGTGGATGCGTAGCAAATAGGTTTATCTTTTCCTATAGGTCCTTGTGAAAGACGGCCTCAATGGCTACATTGGTCACGTCCGTGGTAAGGATAAATTCCTTAAAAAAGTCTGGATACTGTAAGATGGGTTCCTTGCATTACAACTCTTTACAATATTTGAAACACTGGATATACTCGTATCTAGTGTTAAATGTGATCTTTTGATCTTTTCTTAAGCATTCCGTTAAGGGCTTGGTAATTTCGGAGAAGTTTCTAATGAACTTTCGATAGGATCCTAACAGGCTTTTAATTTCTTTCTCCTTTTAAGGAATTGGAAAATCTTTATTTGCTTTTATCTTATCGGGATTTGGTTTGACCCCATCACTCGTAACGTTATGGCCCAGAAAGGCAATTTCTCTATGGAGAAATTCCGACTTATTTATTTGTACTTTTAGATTAGCTTTTCTGAGTTTGTTAAAGACGTGTTTTAGGCTTTCCATGTGCTCCTGGAGCGATGTCCTGCTTGCAGCACAAGCACGATTTGCCTTGTAGTTCCCCAAGGGCATTGTCCATGACTTTCTGGAATGTCGATGGCGCGTTTTTAAGCCCAAAAGGCATTCTCACATATTCGTAGTGCCTGGTAGTGGTTCGTAGTGGTCTACGAAGAAAGCCGTTTTAGGGATATCCCCTTTCTTGATCTCAATCTGATTAAACTCATATGCCAGATTCAACGTCAAAAAAAACATTTGCCCAATTTGTCCACGATATCCGTGATGTTCGTTAGCGAATACCGGTCATTTATCGTCGGCCTTTTTCGGCACGATCCATATGGGCGATGACCAAGAAGAGAAGCTGGGTCGGATGATTCCATCTTGTAGTATTTTGTCTATTTGCTTCTTTACTTTCTCTTTAGGGAAGAAAAGGGTACCGATAGCTTTTGGTGAGAATAGGTTTATCTTCTTTCAGATTTATCTTATGTTTGACGTCATTGGTAAATGACAATCGTTGTTCTGTTTTGAGAAATAGATTCTGTTATTGATGACAAAGTTTATTGATGGCTACTTTTTCTTCAGGATTGAGATGTTGAACTCTAATCATCTTTGAGATATCTTCATTTTGTGTTTCAGCTGATTCTTGTATATATAATCCCACGATTCGACTCGATAAGATTTTAAAAACAGATCGGCTTTAATTGGTTGTTCGATAACGAATGTGTGTTGTTTATTGCTATAATTGGCGATTTACGGAGTAGCGTACCAATTTCTACTATGGTATATTCCCTCGGGGATAATTATATTGCCATTGATTATAGTTGTCATCACATATATATCACGGTGGAGGTCGCCGATTATTGGTCGGGGATTTATTGGTCTTGATATAATTGGCCTTTGTGGGGGGAAGTTTGCGTTCATGGTTGTACATATTTTCATGTACGTCATGTTCTGCTCCTTCAAGCAATGCGAGAATCATTGAGCCTAGGGGCACTTTAAGTCCAGCAAGGAATGTATTGCACATTTCCTGATAGAGATCTTTTTTCGACCTAACTATTATACTATGTTCGTTTAATTTAATGTGGTTGATTATAGTACTTTGCATATCGATTATCTTAGCGAAGTATTTCTCGATTGTATCTTTCCCCTGTGTTATGCTGTACAAATCTCTCGCGAGATTTGAGTCAGTATAAAAACGACTTCCCAACACATGACTATTAGAAAGCTCGAGAAGCGGTGGCACCTCCGCGCAACAGTTCAAAATGAAGCTAGCATCCACGCCATGAAAAGAGAACCAAATAGTACAATGGAAAAAGAGCCAGAAACACCGAGTTCATGAACATTAAACTCGAGGCAATATCCTCCAAGAAAGAGGAAATCGAAAAGCTGCTATTTCGGTGTATATTTATAGCAGAAATCGAACAAACCACTCTGAAACAATACGTCCATCAACATCACAGTAGCATCAAACATCATGCAAACTCAGCCAAAATATCAGCAAAGCACAAGAAGTATGACGAAAATTACCGCGAATACAAATTCCAACATTCGACAGGTACTTCAAAAGCTGGACGTCATCCATAAACACGTTCAAAAATCTGATATATGATAACAGCCATGTTATCATATATCAGATTTTTGAACGTGTTTATATGTTTGTGTTGGAACCGTTGTGTAGATTGATAGACGGGGCAGATCCACAAGATTTTCAGACGGTGTTATTATATACACTAAACCGCCTAACGAATGGGCTCTCAAAATATCATAATGAGATTTAGGGCGAGTAAGGTACACTATGAATTGGCAAGCTTTCAATGGGAAAT